>CM034151.1:417924414-418246537 GCA_019776745.2 Taxus chinensis
GAGGACACAGGATTTTTGGTGAACTTAGCACTTTTGGTCACTTTTGGCAAAAATGGTAAATTTTCCCCATGGACCCGAAAAGCTGAAATTGCCAATTGCGGGAAAAGTGGAAGTTTTTGTCCCAGGATGCACAAGTTCAATTGGGACACTTGGGACCCGAAAAGCCGAATCGGCCTAAAAATTCAAAAGCATGAGGGTAGGCCAACGGAGAACTTCAAATTTTTTATCTTTTTTGTTAAAAAAGGTTTAAAAGGATAAAGGTTCACCGCTTCCCCAAATCCCACAACCAATCAAAGGATGCCATGTGTCGAAAGCCAAATCGGAGCAACATGCTAGCAGAGGAAATTGAGCCTTTTTCTAAAAAAGGTTAAAATGTTTAGAAAAGAGTCGTACCCCCATCTCCAACCAGAACATGTCATGTGTCCTAGTAAAATTAGAGAAGCGGGTCAGTGGAGAAGTTTGTGTTTTTTAGCCTCTTTGTAAAAAAGGTGAAAAGTTAAAAAATGACCCGCAGCCCTGATTAGGCTATAAAGGTAAAATTCAAATTTGAAGCCCGCGGGGAGAAAGTCAAATATGAATCCAACCATTGAAAATTCAAAGTGGGCTTCATACACTATTTAGCACCATTCCAGAGGGCGGGTGGTTGATTTCAAAAAAGACCAGAGTGCTTTGTACCTGGAAAAGACAGAAAACATCATACTTCTTTTATTTTCCCTTCTCCTTATATTTTCCTCTATTCTCAAAGCTTTGTGTAAATTCTTCTTTAGCTTCAATAAAAAAAGAAGGAATTTTCACCTTTTTTATTGAGGAATTGTTTGGAACCTTGCGACCAATGAATTTCATTCGGTCTTGTAGCTTCTCCTGCAGATTTGTTTTTATTCTAACTATAAATGCATGTAAACAAAATTTCTAATTAATGTGTGTGGGCATCTGATATTCTACTCACAAAATTAGTTTTCTCCTACCTCCACTTCCACTCCCCTCCCCTTTCCAAGACAAAGTTTCTTCTCTAGTGATACATTGCTAGCTTTTCCATAGGGTCAGTGGAGTGCCCCTATTGGATCTCTGGTCAAAAGGCCAACATTGAAACCCTAATTTCATGCATGCACCTACAGAAGTTGCACCATTCAAGTAGAGGGACTTAGATTCCCATAGTGTTGGATTGAAACCCGTCAATTTTTCCACAAGACAAATTTTCTCGCCAACAGGTATCAACCTTAGTAGTTTATTATTAGATCTAAGGTCCTTATACACTATTTAGCATTTAAACATTAAACAAGAAGACCTGGGCCTATCACCCTAAAGCCTATTGCCAAATATGGATCCCTGAAGAAGAATTCTTCATAATTGTAAACAAAACAAGTCCTATTCTAGCTTCACCTTCCATTTCTGAATGTTAAGACGAGAAGACGAGTACGTAAGAAGAACTGAAGCATGCCTTGGATCAATGGAATTGATCCAAGGTTTTGCTATGTACACAAGATAAATTATGTCTAAAAAATATAAGATCATTATCTTTTTAAAAGTGAATTTAAGTTGTACAAAGAAATAAATGGCCTCATTATCAAGTAAGTAGAAATCACAGCAAAGTGAACCTTTTCAACATATGATCAATTATCCATTGCAAACATGATTTCCAATAGTCATAAGATTACACCTTCCTAAGACAAATAACATGTCAACGTTTGCAATGTCAAGAGTGTAAGTCATCATAGGAACATTCATACCAGAGACATTACACATTTTCAAATAAATAATATGGTGATTGCAACCTTTGTACTATGACAAATATTTTCGAGTCGGAGGGTGAAGTAGGTATCTTAGATGCGATACATGCCATGGTATACGTAATTTTTTTAGTTGAGCATGGATTGGTTGTAAGTTTGTAACAGTCAAAGGTAGTCAAAATTATGTCAACATGGTGTTTATACTTTTGAAGTATTTCGTTATGACACTGGTATATACCATTGAATTGGTTTACGACCACTTGAGATTCACCAAAGATATTAATTGATTTTACATCTAATGCGATGGTGGCTTAGAGGTCTAATATGAGTGCTTCATATTCATTGATGTTGTTAGTACAATCAAAATCTAGTTTGAAAGATAACGACATAGGCTCACCATCAATAGGAATGAGGATAACTCCTTTGCCACCCCCATGCTGATATTTTGAACCATCAAAGAATAAGGTCATCTGATAAATGGTATCATCTAAAGAGAGGGTAGCAATGGATTCATCCAGAAAATCAAAGTTAGAGGGTTGATTTCCAAAGAGGGGTGCGTCTGCAAGTTGGTCAGTGATGGTTTAGCCTTTGATAGATTTTGATGAATGAATTAGAGGTTGAGGTCTAGGAGAAGCATGGTCCAACGCGTAGCATGCTAATATTGATAAGATTTGGCATACATGTAATGTAATGGGTTAGTGTTAGTGACGAAAAATGTTTTGTGGTTGAGTAGGTAATGACGAAGTTTAGTGGTGACAAAAACTAAGGCTAAGTAGAGTTTTCAGCATGGGTGCATCTAGTTTTGTAGTCCAAAAGTGTGTGGCTTATGTAATAAACCACTTGCTCTATGTGTTTCTCATCATGATGAGTGAGCATGGCACCCAAGGAATGATCAGTAGCATAAATGTACAAGTAAAACAGTCTGTCATCCTTAGGAAGAATGAGCACTGGTGATTGGATAAGATATTGTTTTAATGCGTCAAATTCTTTATCGCATTCATCATCCCATTTGAAGGAGACATCCTTTTTTAGGAAATGATGAAATGGTTGGCAACGGTCGGAAAGTTGTGAGATAAAACGACAAATAGATTGCAAATTACCTTGCAAACTTCAAAGTTGGAAAAGATTAGTAGGTGGAGGAATTTTGAGAATAGCCTTTACTTTAGTAGGATCAAATTATATGCCACGCAAAGAAATGATGAAACCAAGGAGATTTCCTGAGAGAACAGCAAAGACACACTTCTTGGGTTGAAGGTGAACACAATACTTGATGAGACAGTCAAAGATGACCTTGAGAAGTGTAAGGTGTTTATCCCAATGTTTGGATTTGGCAAGAAGGTCATCTACGTAATTTTCCAATATGTGATGCATTATATCATGGAAGATATAAGTTATAGCCCAGAGATATGTATCACCGATGTTTTTTAAGGCCAAAAGGCATGAATCGGTATCAGAAGGTCCCCCTAGGAGTGATGAATGCAGTTTTGTGTTGATCTTCTGGGGAGAATAATATTTGGTTATAACCTGAGAAACCGTTCATGAGTGATAACATCTCGTGACCAGTGGTGAGATAACCTAGCTGGTCAATACTTGGTAGAGGAAAGTCTTCTTTCGGGCAATCTAAGTTGAGGTTTTGAAAATTTGTGTAAATGTGAAGTCCCCCTATCGCTTTTGTGATAGGAACAATGTTATAAATCCATTTAGGATAGTCAATGGTTAGGATGAAGGAAACCAAGAGAAGGCACTGAAGTTCCTCTTTGACAAGAAGGGCAATGTGAGGATGCATTTTCCGTAGCTTTTGTTTTATGGGTTTGGTTCAGGAATGGCTACGATATTGTGGACCACAATGTTTGGGTCAATACCGGTCATATCAGCATAGAAACAAGAAAAAGTGTTGCTATGATCCCATAGGAAAGAAGTAAAATCTTCATGTTCAGTGGCATCTAAATATTGACCTATCTTTAGAATGTGTGGGTCATCCTGAGTGATAATATAGACTTCTATGGTCGATTCATTCAACATGGTTTGCATCTCAGAAGGAAACAACTGGTGATTATAAGAATCTTCCGCACCATGGTATGTGAGCACAGAATCATCGTCCTGACATTGAAAGACGTTAATAGAATGTCTATAGTCATCGATCATGTCAGGATACAAGAAGGGAATAGAAGAGGGATCCTTGCCATCACGTTGATATTCAAAGGCCCTAAGGAAATGGTGTTCGTGATAACAAAAAGTTAGGAGGAATGGATTCTGGATCCATAGACTCTGTGGGTGAGGGTGGTGATGTGGGTGAACAAGGTGGAGAAGTTTTGTCATCCTAAATGAGTTCAACATGGGCCTTCTTGTAGGATAGTTCAGAAAATACGATACCACTATGGTCTTTGTGTTTATGAGTGGTACACAGGATGATGGTATGATGGCCTTGTTCATAAAAACCAAAGCCAAAGCCTTTCCATGCATAGCAGTGAAGGAAAGTGTGGGCGAAGCATCAGTTGGTGAGATATTGGAGGTCAAATGAAAATGGTCATGTTTGGGATGGCAGTTCAGGTGAATAGGTGGAAGTATCAAGCCCCCATACGTTAAGTTGTTGAAAAGGTGGGGAGGACCATAAGGGAAGACCTCTCCTATGTGATAGTCATAACGAGGATGGTAGCGTAGGTTACCATACTCTTTCAGAGTAAAAAATGTGTTGATATTGTAGTGGCGGTACTCCCCCAGAGTAAGGCATTTAAAAACACACTCTAAGGGATCGATAGTATATATGGCTAGAGGGATTTGATGAATTACTAGGAGATTGGGAAGGAGGGGTATCAGTTGGTTGGGAAGTATATGGGCCATATTTAGAGGCTACGGTAGTAGTAGGAATAGAAGATTTAGGTGTGGGAGATGTGGCAGAAGCATTGGTGGATGGGGTTGTGGATGAAGGAGAAGTGGTGGTAGTGGTAGATGCCTTAACTGGTATAAGGACATCGCTAAGTTGGTACAACATGTTACAAGTTTTAAATGGTGATGGGTCAGCTGGGATGGTATAGTTATGTCCTTCATGTTCAAATTTTACACAGTGGTGTAAAGTTGAAGGAACACAACCCATGACATGAATCCAAGGTCGTCCAAGCAACAGGTTATACTGGAACTCCCCCTCTAAGATGTAGAACAGTTCTGGGATAGTGTGAGGGCCCACACGAACGTGAAGAATAATGGTGCCAAGGGTTGAAGTGATGGCATCATTGAAGGAGTGCAACATAACTGGGTTATTATGCATGTAATTTAAAGGGATGCACATTTGATTATATACGTGGGAGGAGATGATGTTGATGTTAGCACCACCATTGATCATAATGTGTCATACGCATATATTATCAATATAGACAGAGATAAAAAGGGTGGGATCAGGATTGTCTGATTAGAGAGGTATGATCTCTTCATTAGAAAAAATGAGGGCAGCTACTTGATGAGTGGGCATGGGGGTAGAATAAGGGGATGATTTGGTACGAGAGGTCATGTGGTGATGGGTGATAATAGAGGTTACTAGTGTGGGGTCGTTAGGTAAAATGTCGATGGACCACAAAACCTCCATGAGGGCTTGTCAATGAGATTTAGAGGTTTGGATGAGGTCGTACAAAGACATTTTTAGAGGGGATTGGTGTAATTTTTTTATCATTGTATGATGGGTGACCCCATCAGAAATAGGGTATGTGGGTCCTCGAATGGTGATTTTAGGTGCGGGTATAGATGGTCTATTGGGCATGGGATTGGTTGATGGGCTAGTTTTCTTTTCTTTTCCTTTATCCTTTTGGGTATGAGTGGCAACTTGGATCATGTTAATATGAGGGAAAGAGGTAGATGGAGAAGGTATGTCAAGAGTAGTATAATGGCATGACGGATAAAAACCTAATGCAGGGTAAGAAACTTAAGAAATGAGAAGGGCGCACTAGCATTTAGGCAATTGTTTGGATAACTCTCTGATATGGACCATGTTTATCTCAAATTTTAGAAGTGGATAATGTCGAGGTGGTGATGCAGTTCATTGAATAGGTAGTGGGCAGGGATGTATGGTGATAGTTGCAAATGGAACAAGGTCCTCATCAAGAAGATCATCATCGTCAAAATTTTCTTCAGGAGGACATAATTAGAGGAGAGTGGTTTTGAGATCCTTATAACCCTCTACATCATGTTCTGGAACACGATCGTAGGCAAAAAATTTAGTTTCATCAAACCCTTTTGGTTTGGGTTTAGGGGGTCGTAACGTCTAAGTGGAGGTAATGTGATGAGTGAGGTCTCTAAGAGGTTGGCTATATGTTGGTGTAGGACCTTGCCAATGGATCACAATGGGTAGTGAGTGTGGGTTTGGGTAAAGGTGCATATGATTGTAGTGGAAGAGGTGTTATAGGAGGTGGAATAGGTTTGACCACTGGATTGGTAGGTGGTATTGTCTTAAGTTTTGATGGTATCTGCTTGAATAAAGTTGTGGTAGAAGAACTAGTAATGGAAGGTGTTGTTTGTTTAACTACCCTATTGGTGGGTAGTGGATTCTTGTCTTTCGATTACACCTTCTTGGGTAGAGGTGAGGTGGGAGTACATGATGTAGAAGGGAAAGCAGATGGTGGAAGAGGATGGGTTACCCATGGGGATAATAGAGTTGTAGTGGAAGTAATTGGTGGAGGTTGGGTGGAATGTATGGGTTGAATCCGTATAGACAATGTTGGGGTTATGGTAGCTGGTGGAGGTATAGGTGGTAAGAAATGTATGGGTGAGGGTGAGGGTGTTTGTTGTGTAAGTAAATGAGGTGTAACAAAGGATCTTGATGAATCTATAATTTGCTTAGCTTTTGATTTGCCTTGGGTAGGGGTATTTTGGCCAAGGTTGATGGGTGAGGTCGTAGGATGGATGGAAGGGGAAAAGGTGACAAGGGTGTGGTAGGTGAGACTGGTGTATGTGGCCTATAAGGTTGGGTCTTCCTTTTAGCCGAAGGAATAATTTTGGTGTGGGTTTGGGAAGATGTGGCTAAATCCAATTTGATGGGTGGATGGGTAAGGCTTAACGGTGGCATGACACCCAAGGTAGTAATGGGTCTAGATATGGACGAAGATGTAGGTGTGGATAGGTTCTTAGACATAGGAATGGTTTTAGTCATGGGTAAAGGTTCGGATATAGGTAAAGGTGAAGAAGAAAAATCCATTTTGACCGGCATGGTCAGGGTTGATCTGGTTGTTGGAAATACCTTCGGATAGATCGTGGGGGTATTTTTAGGCAACATTTACATTTGAGTCGAAAAGGGGATCCAAAGACGTTCCCAAAGCATGGAATTGTCAATGTAATCCAAGTGATTGGCTAGTCGTGAAAATGGAACTACTGTAAGAAGAGATGCAGTTGGTTTAATGGAAATCCCAGTAAAATATGTGTGAGACAAGGAATTGGTTAGCCTCATACTCTATGGTTAAAAGAGTCGAAACCACATCAACAGGATCCTAGAATGATAATGGGGAATTGTCTCCAATAGGTAGTGGTGCATCGAAAGGATCTCCCATGGGTAGGAGAGATGGTAAGTGGGATGAGGTAGATTCCTTTTTTGATGGAGGAGAAAGTGATGAAAATTCTCCTGCGGGTAAGAGAGTTATTACCATTGATTGTTTGATAGGTTGCGAGGTAGATGGTTAAGAGACATCAGCAAAAATTTTGGACTCCTCTATGGTGAAGGGGGAGATGAAGAAGACACATTTTTGGGTGAAGGAGTGGATGAGGTATGCTCCTCCTTGGGTAGAGGATCTCATGCAAGAATTTCCTCGATAGACAGAATAGGTGGAAATTGAGGAATGGTTGCTATGATATCAAAAATAGCTTGGACTTCACGTACATTGTTGTTGTTGGTTGAAGGTTCACCACTTTGATTAGATGATGGTGTATGGTTAGGGAACGGTTTTTTAAAGATATGCAAGTTTTTATTTGTTGGTGCATTTGGGTTGTCCAGGAAGAGATCTCCATTATCTAAAATTTCCTGGACAATGTTCTTAAAAGTTATGCAATTACTGTCACTATGGCCTTTGACGCGATGATAATTACAATAGGCATGTTCCTTATACCAAGAGGGAATAGGATGAGTGAGATTGAAACTGGTATGAGGTTTTATGGAGGGTAGTGCAATGGCTCTAGCCTTAAGAATATTTTCCAAGACTGGAGAATAGGGCTCTCCAATCAGAGTGTACTTTCGTTATTCCTGTCGGAATTGAAAATTTTGGATGGGAGAAATATTTGAGGAAGGTTTTTCTTGATTAAATGGATGACATGGACAATATTTTAGAACTAATGCATTAGTAGATCCTTTGGATTTTGAATAATTGTTTTGGGGATTTGAAGACAAAGAAGAATCATTTGACTTGAACGCAGTGTTTTTGTTTCGTAATTGGATTTTCTTTTCTTCAATGACACGAATTTCCAAATTTCACACCATGGTAAATGCTTCATCAAAGGTACAGAAAGTTTGTACCTGCAGAGTTGGTGAGATATGTCTAGCACAAGATCTAGTGAACAACTATATACGTTCAACTTGAGGTAAATAGAAGGTTAATTGGTTGATACGACTTCGCCAACAAGCAAAGAAATATGTTGTAGACTTTTCACCGTATTGTCGTGTTGAATAGAGGTCAGTCACGGTGAATTTTTTGATGATATTGATTGAGAAGTGGTCCAATAGTGCTTAAGATACTTGGTTAAAGGATTAGATGGAATGCCTGGGAAAACCACTATACCAATCTAAGGCAGGTTCGGTCAAGGACATGGGGAATGTCCATAGGAGTAAAGCATCATCATGGGCAATTAGATAGCACCCATGTTTGAATGACCGCAAGTGTTGATGTGGGTCTTCTTTACTAGTTAAACGATTGAACTTGGGCATTTTCCAATGCACGGGGTATGGGTGAATAGGAATATATGGATGAATAGGCTCATTATATATTTCGTCTTAAGTTAAGGAGTTGTGAGAGCCAAAAACTGATGCTTCTAATGTCTACATCTTTTCCATCATCATCCTAATGAGGTCATTGGTGGGTTGTGAGGAATGGGCACCTCTTATAGTAAAGGGAGGTTGATGATGGGTGTATGATGTGGATGACATCCTGTATATGGGAGTGTCAAATATGAAAATTTTGAAGGGGGAATAGGTGCAGGTGGAAGTTATCATGAATAAGTGATAGACACAATTCGGGGTTTCTGGTGATGTGTGTAAAATGGTGGGGTAGTCGTAATGAATCTTGTAGTAATTAGGGGTAGATACTGTGGGATAGAAAGGACAAGGTTTTGGAATGGGGTATGGGTTACCGACACCATGGTTGGTTGTGATGTAACTGGTACATACGAGATAAAGGGTGTATATGGGGCCATGTTGAAGATGGTTGGTGTAGGGATGGTCAACACCATGGGTGCGATAGATGTTTTCGGTGTAGCAGTTATAGCGGATGTGGGGTCCAGTTGAGATACCACATGGGGTAAAGTGGGTGAGGGTAGTGTCAAGCTACTGGTAGCTGATGTGAAAGTAGGTGTGAGGGCAAGAGGTAAATATATAGACATGTCATATACTAGTTGTCCTAAGGAGTCTCGGGTAAATGAGTGGGCAAGATATATTTTAAGGTCATGGGATTGTGGTCAAGGATTCTTGTGAACTCCTCATCATTGGTAGTAATGGTGATGGGTTAAGTTGGATCCATAGGCAGCATGATGGAAGGAAGTGATGGGCTAGGTGGGAGTGATTGAAGGCTAGCATGAAATACAAGGGTGTTGGTTTGGCTGTGAGTCAACACCATGTGAATTAGCGTTTACTTGGTAAAACTACACTCTGTAAATGAAACAGAAAATAGCTGAAATGGAGAAGGATGAATTTCGAGAGGTAAATCTGATCGGTGTTTTAATTAAAAATCAAACATAGAAACCAATGTCGGTCAGATTGACTGATGATGGTTAAACGGGAACCGATGATAGTTATGAAAGCTGATATCGGTTACTGTGGGGAATCAGTAGTTTTGTAAATGAGGAAAAAAACTGATGAAAATAAAAAAATGGAAATTGTACTGGGCTGTGATATGAAAGTTCTGGAGATATGATGATGTTTTGAGAAGTTAAAATAGAACAGAAGATTTCGTGAATGTTATCTTTGGGTAAAATTACCAAAAGAGCTTAAACAGACACCATTTAGGTAAACCGATGACAGTAAGATATAAATTTATGATTGTCTCTGGACTGACGCCAGTTACTATGAAATTAGAATAAATGAAGAAAAATAGATTTTTTTGAATTAAGACAGATTGAGTATCGACCCAAAAGTCTGAGGATGGTAGTATTAGACCCTGACACACTCATAAATAGTCAGAATACTCAGAAAATGATGGTGGAGTGTGAAAGGAATAAGAAAGTGGAGAATGTAAGTTCACAACTCAAAACGCAACTCAAGAAAAAGCTAAGAAAAACACGCAAATCTTATAAGTGAATTTTATGTGTTCATCTTATGTTATTTAAGATTGAATTGTGAATTCATAACAAAAAAAAATGGTTGGGAAGGTGTCCTATGAAGAGGAAAATTCTAAAGGGTGATTTCAATTTATGTTTTGGTAGGGGTGGTCCTTTCTCTAAGATAATGACTAGACAGAGAAACTAGTAGGGCGCCCACTGCCAATCCTCTGATCGTGTGATCTTTGAAAACTTCTTCTAGGGAAGGTGTTGTTTAAGAAGATGTGTTAATTTTTATTTGTGTAGTTTGGCAGAGAGAGATAACAGAAAGTACTTTCTATGATTCAATTATGTCAACCATTAGCTGGGCATGACTTCCAGCGTATAGGTTGCCCTTAGTTTTTAATGTGAGCTAAAATGTAGCATTCAAGGATGAAATGCAACAGATTTTAGAACCCATATCGATAATTAAATTTGATGTAGCAAATGATGAATAGGTCAAGAACATGCTCTTTCACTACTATGAAAATGCAGGAAGAAACAAATGATTCGTTTTAAAAACCAAATCACAAATGTCGTTTAGACAATTATAAGAAAATAATGTTACCAGGGAGAAGATTAAATGTGTATTTTTTAAAAACAAAGAAACACACAAGATTTTCCTATATGAATAAAATGAAAATAACCCAAGAGAGGGTCCCACCGGGCGTGCCAAAATGTTTCACCAATAAGTTGTGTATGTATGAGCAAAAAATATAAGGTAATGTAGTGCCCACTTCCCTTTGACACATTTTGATATTGATTTTGATACTATTGATCATATTATGGACACTATTATGTTTTATTCCAGTATGGTGGTTAGATGTTAGATCATGGATTTTTATTGATCTAGATTCAGTTGTTATGCATGATGATTACTAGAGACATTTTCTATATGTGGTTGATGATATACTATTTTGACATGGACATATTATAGATGTTGATTTGGACTTATGACATTGGATATTTTGGGTAGACCTAGTATGATAGATCATTGATGATGATATAGTTGATTTAATTAATTAAAAATGATAATGTTGTATTCTTGATATTGTCGTGATTCATATGATTAGATGATTTTGAAATGTTGTTTATATCATTTTGGATGTTCTGATATGGCCACGAGGCCGAAGGAGGTATTTACATTTTGCAGGTTAAAATAAAAAAAAAAATCACAACAATGTCGGGGGGGACTGGAGACTAACCATATTGAAATTCTGGGTGAATTCAACAAGGTCACCATGGCAACTGTGTTGTGTGTTGTGTGTTGAGTTATGTTAGGATTTCCCATGGGGGGGGAATTTCCATTATATGTGACCATGGGATATGTGTTTTAATTATGTGTTCTTTTTAATTATTGTTGTATGTATTTTTCTTAGTAATGTGTTCCTTCTTTTAGTTAATTTAAATGTGATAGTTTTAATGTGAGAGTCATATAGTTAAACTTTATTTAAATTTAATTGGGACATGGAATGTAATTAATAAATTTGTTGATTTTAAATAATAATGTTGGAAGAGTGTGTAAATTAACATGTAAGAATGTGTAAGAAATATGTAAGAGTATGTAAGGCAGATTTTGGAATGTTAAACACTTCATCTCCTTAGGAATTCGAATTTGTCCTTGGAGGCCAAATTTGGAGGCTTGTGGGACAAGTTAAACTTGTCCCACACCTCTTAAAATCATCCACCAACCATGCCTATGGTTTGGAGGTTAAATTTAGGCAATTATAATGCATTTTGAGGTGACAATTTGTAAGTTTTAATTGCACTTCCCTTACATATTTTTAATGCAGTCCTTTTGAAGTATGGGTCATTTTGGAGTGTGTAAGTCATTTTGTCATTTTTATTTATTATGTTTTGGTGAGGATGTTGACTTTCCTCTTGGGGTTGAGGAAGAATGATGTGGCATCCCACAAGGATCCACATCATCCTCTCCTCTTCCCTCTCCTTTAAATTCAAAGCTTCTTGCTCATTTGAGGGTTGTTGAAACTTTGTTATTTTCCTCTTGGGGGCACATTTTTTGTTGTTGTTTTGGAGCTTGTTGTGGAGGAAGCTTGGAGTATTATTGCATGCTTGATACTTTTCTGGTTTTGGACTATGCACTTTGACATTTTGGAAAGATTGTGAGCTTGGAACAAACTCCAGTATGGAGAGGTAGGCATCTTGAGCTGTGTTTTAATTATTTTCCTTCTCTTTCATGCAAGTTTAAATGGTGTTTGTGTTTGTGTTCTTGGCTGGTTGGGTAGAGTTCTTAGGGCATGGTGTAGGAGAAGGCTATGGGGATTTCATATGGGAGGCATAATGCGATTTCCAATGGCACTATTTCTATTGTGGAGGGAGATTTTTGGTTTGGGATCCACCTTAGAAAAGAAATTGTTTGCATTTCTTACTCTTGAAATAAGGGATAAACTTGGGGGGGGGGGGGGCATAAGGAGGGGTTGGGAGATATAAGGTTTATGGGTTTGTTATGTTTATTGGCAGTATGAATTTTGGTGGATGCCCAATTCCAAATTGGGAGGCATAAGGAGCTCCCCATAGTTCTTGCTCTTGTTGGCTTGCTTGATCAAGCCTATGTGTTGTATGAATTGTTTCAAATGATAGTTGGGAACTACTGTCTTGTTTTGAACTATGCATTTTATTGATTGTATGTAATGTGAATGTTACTTGTATGTGATAGAATCCTTTGTTTCCATGTGTTGATATTCATGCTCCATTTCAATATGGTTGGGGCTGGGGGGCCAATGGGGAAGGATGGATTCTCCTTTCTCATTGGATGTCTTGGTTGGGTGGAGAGCATTGCCTTTCCCCCTTCCTTGTTGTGATCAAAGTTGCAAAGAAGAAGAAACAAACATGCTGCTGTTTGGAGAAGGAATTTCACAGTTTGACAGTCATTTCCCTTTGAGTAATTCAATGTAACTTCTCCCACTTTGAGTGGATGAATGTATAAATGTTGTAATTTCAAGCATTGCATTGTTAATGGAAGTTGTAGTTGCATTGAGGAATGTAAAGAAGAATTACACTTGTTTTATGTTTTTGGAAAGAAATGTAAAGGATATTATAAGCATTGTAATTTGTATTTTGTAATCGAATTGGAAGAGTGTTAAGTTGTAAAAGTGTCATTGAATTATGAATAAAAGATTGAATTAGTTTCAAAATTGAATTATATACTAGAATTGTTTTGTTGTCCAAGAATGATATCTCTGTTTTGAAAAGGAATAAGAAACAGTGTTGTTATTGTATGTATTGTATTTGAAAACAAATGAAAAAAGGAAAGTTGTAATGTTGTATTTGATGAAAAATGAAAGAATGCATTTCTTTCTCAAAGTGTATTGCACATTTGATTTGAATTATTGTTGAAATTTCATTGTTGTTTGAAGAAGAAAAGAAAGAAAGAATGCATGGGAAGGAAAGATAGTATTGTTCTCTTTTTAAAAATGCATATTTGAATTGAATTCTGAACTACATTTAATGTAGAAATGAATGGTTGTTTGATAAACAATTGTATTTGACTAAATTAGGAATCATATGCACATCCAAAACACAAAGAAATGATAAACAAATTTCAAAGAAACAGTCCACTATATTAAACTCATTACTGGCAATTTATGTTTTATTAAAAATGAGCAGTTCGATCTTACACTCAACAATAAGTTATGAAACTTTGAAATTCACATTTAGGAAGACTTAAGAAACTCAAATTCACTAAAACAGTTAAGAATGAATCTCTAAAACTTAATGAATTTCAATTCGGAGCTTGTACAGTCATTTTTCCGTCTATTGCCGGAAAAAAGCAACCTTGAACAAATTAGAATAAATTGACTTCCCTAAAACACTCTAAACCCTCCCTAGGCTGATCCTCCATATCTGTTTGACATGTTGAGTGAAGGATGAGTTCAAATTTAATCAAAACGAGAAGTTGTAAATTGCCAGTTTACCAATTAAAAGCCTGCAGATCCTTTTTACAAAATTGACCCTTAAAAACTCATAAAAATATAAATTTTATGTTTCCTATGCAAATAGGGCTTTGAGATCTTTAAGAAAATTCCTCGTTTTCCCAAAACTGAGCTTTCTAGCTCAAGTTATGACACTTTGAAGTTTTTGTGCCTTGGAAGGAAAATTTGGGAAAATTTTCCCTAGCGAGGCAAAAATTTCCCGCAACCCAAAATTTTCCCGTCTAGGGGAAATTTTTCCATTGCCCTTGGCCTGAAAATTTTCAAAAATTTTGACCCTTCGGGAAAATTTTCATATTTTTCTCCGCTGGCCCACAGCCAATCAGAGGCTTGCCATGTGTCCTCACGGGGTAGCAGCGGAGGCGCAGAAACTTTTTGCCCTTTGAGTCTTTTGAAAATTTTGGAAAAAATTTCCATTTCGCCCCGCCGGCCCGAATCCAATCAGAGGGTGCCACGTGGCACCTTGGGGTGGCGGCAGAGGTTCGGGAGAAATTTTTTATTTTGCGCCACATGGGAAAAAATTCCAAAAAAAATTCCCATGACCCGCCAACCCACCAAAGGGGTTTTCCCCTCCTCTTGACATGTGTCCCCCTTGGGGAAAATTTGATCCCAAAACTCCGCCGGACCATATCTTGAGTTCCCGAAGGAGTTAGGAGGACTTCTTTATATCACCGGAAAGGTGAGAAAATTTCCTATCCAATGGGAATGGTTTAGAAAATTTTTGGAAGCATTAATTATGAAAAAAAAAATTAGTTGAAACTCTGAGCCTGTTAGAGAGTGGGTATAGGGGTAGATTTCTCCCTGAAACTAACTAGAACATGTAACCCTAAAATTTGAACCTTGTGAACTTGATATAAGTAAATAAAGGAAATTTATGTTTTGGTAAATAGGTTTTGTTCTGGAACCTACCAATGGCATACTGATGTCTTGCAACCTGGTTGTAGATACTTCTAATCAAAAAAAAAAATTATCCCATGATTTTTCTATCTAACCCTAGGTTGTTTCTTTGGTCTCAAGTGGTTGTTTAAATGGGCACTACAGTTTGGTATCAGAGCAGTGGTTCAAAGGCTTGGACCATTGGGCACACTAGAAAACTTGAGACATGAAAACTTAAACCTAGTACACTTATAAGTCTAGAAAACAACTTAACAAGAAATTGTATGTTTTAGTGAACATGGAAGTTGTGTAAAACTTAGCAAATGAACTAACTCTCACTTTGGTCTGTGCAGGAGGCTCAGACAGAGTGAGAGAAACCTTCACAGAGACTCAGATTCACCACCACCACCACCACCAGATCAGGGTGTAGCAGCCATTCTACCTTAGATTCTACAGACCCTTCAGGATGTTAATGCCGCTCTACACGGAGGATTAGGTGGAGGGTAGACAGCTAGTCATGATAGAGCTCCTTCTATCGAGGGTCAGGTATCTCCTCGACTCAGCAAGGAGCATAGAGGAGAGAACTCTCATGCAGAGTCAGTACAAGCAGAGTCACCACCTAGGAGACAGGGTGACAGAGTTCCAGAGCATAGAGAGAGGTCTCGGAGCCCTAGGCTTAGGGATGAGCATACAGAGAGACCTAGAGGCCAACAGACCACAACAGCGGATCACATCAGGGAGATCCTGAAGCTTCAGGCCCTCACATTACTCAGGTGATACAAGTGGATTTCAGGAAGAGGCCTGGCTAGTGAGCTTGAGTGGTTGCTTCAAGATTTGTCCTTATTCTAGCAACATGAAAGCTCATGTTGCGATCCATCTACTGAGGGATGGAGCAGGAGTATGGTGGAGGATAGAGGAGCAGAAGCTCCATGTAGATTCAGAGACAGTGACTTGGGAGCTATTTGAGGAGAGATTCAGGAGCAGGTATCTATCATGGAGGTTCATCTAGTAGAGGATTGACGAGTTCTATGACCTCCGATAGGATTATCTTTCGATGGCAGAGTATGAGAGTAGATTTCTAGATATACTTCAGTATGTAGAGTATATGCAGGATGAGCAGGTGTGGATTCACAGGTTCATCTCGGGGCCTGAATTTGGAAATTGGAGGTGCAGTGTGGATTCACTGTCCATAGACTTTAGCAGAGGCCATGGAGAAGGCCTATATTGCAGAGGAGACTCGAGGTAAAACCTAGCAGGCTAGAGACCGAGTTAGGAGCCACATTCAGTAGATGCAAGATGGTAGATCAAGAGGATCAACACCTCTTCCTCATGGTGGTCAGCATTCAACATAGTCATCCTTTAGGCCACAACAAGCAGCAGTCTTGCCCACCTTATAGACCTCCATAGAGAGCTGATGCACAGAGAGGTCAGAGTATGGGGCCTCCTCCTAGGGGTCCCATCAGGACACAGGGTGGACCTAGAGCTCAGTCAGCAGGAGCTCACCAGTAGAGGCCACAACAGACCGCAACTGGATCATCAGGATCCACACCACAGGCTTCTAGGGCACCTACTAGAGGTGTTGTTCCTTGGAGAGGATCAGGTGGTTGCTTTGGATGTGGAGTAGCTAGACATTTCTGGAGAGATTTCCCTCAGAACCCTAACAAGGGTAAGGCACTAGTTTCTAAGCTGATAGTTGGTGACATGGGATGTAGCCACAGGATTTATGTAGTGGTTGAGAACCACCAGGTAGAGCACCAGAGCACAGTCATTGAGACCACAGGTAGCATTGGTGGTATTCTTACCTCTGTATTGTTTGATTCTGGTTCTTCTGATTCTTTCATTGCACCATCTTTAGTAGAGTGATGCAGGCTGGTGGCAGTTAGGCAAGGTCTTAGTTGGGATGTCGAGATGGCTTCTGGAGCCAAGATCTCTGTGGACTCCTTAGTTAAGGAGTGTGTTGTAGATTTGGGACCTTTCACCACCACCTCAGATCTCTGTATTCTTCCTTTGGGCTCGTATGGAGTTATCTTAGGTATGGATTGGCTATCTGCACATAGGGCCAGGATGGATTGTTACCACAAGACTATAGCTTGTGTAGATGATTTAGGAGTTGAGTCAGTGATCTCGGGGGTCAAGAGACCCATTTCTATTTGCACCATTTCCGCTATGCAGCTTAAGTGGTGTGTGCAATGGGGTTGTCAGATGTATGTTGTTACAGTTAGTGACAGATCAGAGGATGGGTCTAGTGGACCATCGCTAGATGATCATCCCATCTTGAGAGAGTTTTTTCTGATGTATTTCTAGGGGAGCTACCAGGGATGCCACCCCCATGTGAGATTGATTTCCATATAGACCTAGTCCCAGGAGCAGAGCCTATCTCACGGGCACCTTATCGGATGACCACCCTAGAGCTCTGTGAGCTCAAGTTGTAGCTTGAGGGCCTTTTAGAGAAGGGCCTTATCCATCCTAGTGTATCCCCTTGGGGTGCACTGGTGATCTTCGTGAAGAAGAAGGATGGATCCTTGCGGTTGTGTATTGACTACCACCAGTTGAACAAGGTAACGATCAAGAATCGTTATCCTCTTCCTCGTATTGATGACTTGTTTGATCAGATGAAGGGAGCCACAGTTTTCTCTAAGATTGATCTCAAGTTAGGGTACCATCAGTTGAGGATTTTGGAGGCAGACATTCATAAGACCACCTTCCGTACGAGATATGGGCACTATGAGTTCACAGTGGTGCCTTTTGGTTTGACTAATGCCCCCGCAGTGTTTATGAGTTTGATGAATGGGGTATTCAGGACCTTCTTAGATCACTTCGTGCTCATCTTCCTAGATGACATTTTGATATACTCACGTACATGTGAGGAGCATGAGGGGCACCTTCGACAGGTTCTTCAGTGTCTTTGTGAGCAGCAGCTTTACGGGAACTTGGAGAAGTGTGCTTTCTTTCAGTCAGAGGTGCAGTATTTGGGTCATATTATTTCTGGGGAAGGTATCATAGTCGATCCTTCCAAGATTAGAGCCATTATGGATTGGCCAACACCCACTATAGTGACCGAGGTGCGCAGCTTCATGGGTTTAGTAGGATACTACCGGAGATTTGTTTAGGACTTCTCTCGGATTGTGCACCCTATCACTTCCCTTCAGAGGAAAGGGAAGAAGTTTGTTTGGATAGATAGATGTGAGCAGGCCTTCAGGACACTAAAGGAGTGCCTCACTACAACACCCATTCTTGCAGTACCAGATCCACAGGGTGAGTTCTTTGTTTGCACAGATGCTTCTTTAGCAGGGCTTGGAGGTGTGTTGATGCAGGATGGACAGGGTTGTAGCTTTTGAGTCTTGCAAACTCAAGGATCACGAGCTTAATTATCCTACCCATGATCTTGAGCTTGCGGTAGTGGTGCATGCCTTGGTTAGATGGAGACATTTTCTTCTTGGATGGAGATTCACACTCAGGACAGATCATTTGAGTCTTCGCCACCTCTTCATGCAGCCCAATCTAAACACTCGTCAACGGCATTGGATGGAGTTGCTTTGTGAGTATGACATGGAGATCGAGCATGTGAAGGGGAAAGAGAATGTGGTAGCAGATGCTCTTAGTAGACGGAGACATGTGGCTATGGCCACTACAGTGAGCATAGATTTGTGGAGCAGGATTCTTCAGCAACTTCCTCTTAACAGCTTCTACATTGCAGCTCGAGTAGAGATAGAGTCATAGAGACCCCTTGAGGGGAAGTTTGATGGTTTCACCTTAGAGGCAGATGGTCTTCTCAGACACAGAGGTTGGATATATGTTCCCAGAGATGGAGGCTTGAGGCAGGACATCTTGGTAGAGGCACATCGTGCACCCTATTCAGCCCATCCTGGGGTGAAGAAGATGCACGCCACTTTGTGACAGTTGTATCACTGGAGAGGACTTCGTCGAGACGTGGCTCAGTTTGTGTCATGGTGTTTAGAGTGCCAGAGAGTTAAGGCCAAACATCAACATCCAGCAGGTCTTCTTTACCCTCATGCCATACTGGAATGGAAGTGGGACACCATTTCCATGGATTTCATTGTTGGACTACCTATGTTGAGATATCACCATGATGCCATTATGGTCACGGTTGATAAATTGACAAAAGTGGCTCACTTTTCTCTGGTGAAGACCACTTATACAGCTAGAGCAGTGGCACGAGTATATTTGGATGAGATCATTAGGTTGCACGGGATCCTACGGAAGATCATTTGTGACCGTGATCCTTTGTACACTTCACATTTCTGGACTACCATGCAGTATGTCCTCGGGACGAGGATTAATTTCAACATAGCATATCACCCTAAGATAGATGGATAGACCAAGTGAGTGAATCATATTTTGGAGGATATGCTCAAGATGTACGTGATGGATCAGTAGTCTAAGTGGGAGGAGTACCTGTACTTAGTGGAGTTTGCCTACAATAACAGTTTTCAGAGTTCTATAGGCATGGCTCCTTTTCAGGCATTATATGGTAGAGAGTGCAGGACACCCCTTAGCTGGGACAGGTTAGAGGATAGAGTATCTCTTGGACCATCTCTTTTGTAGGACATGGAGCAGGTAGTGTTGATCAGGCAAAGATTGTAGGAGGCACAGGACAAGTAGAAGAAGTATGTGGATCAGCATAGGATTGATCGTAGTTTTGATGTGGGCATGAAGGTGTTCCTTCATGTTAGGCCACACAAGAGCCCTATCCACTATGGAAAAGGTTCTAAGTTAGCTCCTTGATTCATTGGTCCTTTTGAGATCTTGGAGTGTATCGGCCCTTTGGCCTACCGTCTAGCATTGCCACCCAGCTTGTCTCGCATACATGATGTGTTTCATGTTTCTTGTCCTTAGGAGGTACATTACAGATCCTTCTCATGTGTTGGACTGGACATCATTGCAGGTGCAGGATTAGGGGCAGGTGATGGTGGAGCCCATCTATATCATAGATCGCAAGACCCTGGGCCTTTGAGGTAGAGAGATTGATCAGGTACGGGTACAGTGGGATAGATACGATGAGACTGCAGCCACTTGGGAGGATGCCACAGTATTACGAGTGCAGTTTCCACATTTGTTCCAGTGACTTCCAGGAGGAAGTCGAGTCTAAGGGGAGGGGGATGTAGTGCCCACTTCCCTTTGACACTTTTAGATACTGATTTTGATACTATTGATCGTATTATGGACACTATTATGTTTTGTTTTGGTATGATGGTTAGATGTTAGATCATGGATTATTATTGATCTAGATTCAGTTATTATGCATGATGATTACTAGAGACATTTTTATATGTGGTTGATGATATACTGTTTTGACATGGACATATTATTATGTTGATTTGGACTTATGACATTGGATATTTTGGGTATACCTAGTATGATAGATCATTGATGATGATATAGTTGATTTAATTAATTAAAAATGATAATGTTGTATTCTTGATATTGTCGTGATTCATATGATTAGATGATTTTGAAATGTTGTTTATATCATTTTGGATGTTCTGATATGGCCACGAGGCTGAAGGAGGTATTTACATTTTGCAGGTTAAAAATCACAACAATGTCGGGGGACTGGAGACTAACCATATTGAAATTCCGGGTGAATTCAACAAGGTCACCATGGCAACTGTGTTATGTGTTTGTGTGTTGTGTTATGTTAGGATTTCCCATGGGGGGATTTCCATTATATGTGACCATGGGATATGTGTTTTAATTATGTGTTCTTTTTAATTATTGTTGTATGTATTTTTCTTAGTAATGTGTTCCTTCTTTTAGTTAATTTAAATGTAAGTTTTAATGTGAGAGTCATATAGTTAAACTTTATTTAAATTAAATTGGGACATGGAATGTAATTAATAAAGTTGTTGATTTTTAAATAATAATGTTGGAAGAGTGTGTAAGTTAACATGTAAGAATGTGTAAGAAATATGTAAGAGTATGTAAGGCAGATTTTGGAATGTTAAACACTTCATCTCCTTAGGAATTCGAATTTGTCCTTGGAGGCCAAATTTGGAGGCTTGTGGGACAAGTTAAACTTGTCCCACACCTCTTAAAATGATCCACCAACCATGCCTATGGTTTGGAGGTTAAATTTAGGCATTTATAATGCTTTTTGAAGTGACAATTTGTAAGTTTTAATTGCACTTCCCTTACATATTTTTAATGCAGTCCTTTTGAAGTATGGGTCATTTTGGAGTGTGTAAGTCATTTTGTCATTTTTATTTATTGTGTTTTGGTGAAGGATGTTGACTTTCCTCTTGGGGTTGAGGAAGAATGATGTGGCATCCCACAAGGATCCACATCATCCTCTCCTCTTCCCCTCTCCTATTAAATTCAAATCTTGTTGCTCATTTGCGGTTGTTGAAACTTTTTTATTTTCCTCTTGGGGGCACATTTTTTTGTTGTTGTTTTTGGAGCTTGTTGTGGAGGAAGCTTGGAGTATTTTTGCATGCTTATACTTTGCTGGTTTTGGACTGCACTTTGACATTTTGTAAAGATTGTGAGCTTGGAACAAACTCTAGTATGGAGAGGTAGGCATCTTGAGCTGTGTTTTAATTATTTTCCTTCTCTTGCATGCATGTTTATATGGTGTTTGTGTTTGTGTTCTTGGCTGGTTGGGTAGATTGCTTAGGGCATGGTGTAGGAGAAGGATATGGGGATTTCATATGGGTAAGGTATTTCCAATGGCACTGTTTTATTGTGGAGGGAGTTTTGGTTTGGGATCCACCTTGGAAAATAAACTGCTTGCATTTCTTACTTTGGGGGGCATAAGGGATAAACTTGGGGGGGGGGGGGCATAAGGAGGGGTTGGGAGATATAAGGTTTATGGGATTTGATATGTTTATTGGCGGTATGGTTTTGGTGGATGCCCAATTCCAAATTGGGAGGCATAAGGAGTTCCCCATAGTTCTTGCTCTTGTTGGCTTTGCTTGATCAAGCCTATGTGTTGTATGAATTGTTTCAAATGTAGTTGGGAACTGTTGTCTTGTTTTGAACTGTGCATTTTATTGATTGTATGCAATGTGAATGTTGCTTGTATGTGATAGAAGCCTTTGTTTCCATGTGTTGATATTCATGCTCCATTTCAATATGGTTGGGGCTCGGGGGCCAATGGGGAAGGATGGATTCTCCTTTCTCATTGGATGTCTTGGTTGGGTGGAGAGCATTGCCTTTCCCCCTTCCTTGTTGTGATCAAAGTTGCAAAGAAGAAGAAACAAGCATGCTGCTATTTGGAGAAGGAATTTCACAGTTTGACAGTCATTTCCCTTTGAGTAATTCAATGTAACTTCTCCCACTTCGAGTGGATGAATGTATAAATGTTGTAATGTGAAGCATTGCATTGTTAATGGAAGTTGTAGTTGCATTGAGGTATGTAAAGAAGAATTACACTTGTTTTATGTTTTTGGAAAGAAATGTAAAGGATATTATAAGCATTGTAATTTGTATTTTGTAATCGAATTGGAAGAGTGTTAAGTTGTAAAAGTGTCATTGAATTATGAATAAAAGATTGAAGTAGTTTCAAAATTTGATTGTACACTAGAATTGTTTTGCTGTCCAAGAATGATATCTCTGTTTTGAAAAGGAATAAGAAACAGTGTTGTTATTGTATGTATTGTATTTGAAAACAAATGAAAAAGGAAAGTTGTAATGTTGTATTTGATGAAAAATGAAAGAATGCATTTCTTTCTCAAAGTGTATTGCACATTTGATTTGAATTATTGTTGAAATTTAATTGTTGTTTGAAGAAGAAAAGAAAGAAAGAATGCGTGGGAAGGAAAGACAGTATTGTTATCTTTTACAAAAATGCATATTTGAATTGAATTCTAAACTGCATTTAATTTAGAAATGAATGGATGTTTGATAAGCAATTGTATTTGACTAAATTAGGAATCACATGCACATCCAAAACACAAAGAAATGATAAACAAATTTCAAAGAAACAGTCCACTGTATTAAACTCATTACTGGAAATTTATATTTTTATTAAAAATGAGCAGTTCAATATTACACTCAACAATAAGTTATGAAACTTTGAAATTCACATTTAGGAAGACTTAAGAAACTCAAATTCACTAAAACAGTTAAGAATGAATCTCTAAAACTTAATGAATTTCAATTCAGAGCTTGCAAAGTCGTTTTTCCGTCTATTGCTAAAAAAATGCAACCTTGAACAAATTTGATAAATTGAATTTCCTATAACACTCTAAACCCTCCCTAGACTGATCCTCCATGTCTATTTGACATGTGGAGTGAAGGAGGAGTTCAAATTTAATCAAATCGGGAAGTTGGAAAAATGCCAGTTTGCCAATTTAAGCCTGCAGATATGTTTTTACAAAATTGACCCTTAAAACATCATCAAAAGTAAATTTTATGTTTCCTATGCAAATAGGGCTTCGAAATATTTCCGAAAAGTCCTCATTTTCCCAAAACCAAGCTTTCTAGCTCAAGTTATGGCACTTTGAAGTTTTTGTGCCTTGGCGGGAAAATTTGGGAAAATTTTCCCTAGCGGGCCCGCAACCCAAAAATTTCCCGTTGAAATTGCCCTTAGAAAATTTTCAAAAATTTTGGCTTGTGAAAATTTTCATATTTTTCTCTGCTGGCCCGCAGCCAATCAGAGGTTGCCACATGTCCTCACAGTGGAGGCAGCGATGAAAAGCCCTTTGAGATTTTTGAAAACTTTGTGGAAAAAATTTTTGGCGCTGCCCTTTGCCAGTCTTTTGAAAATTTGCCATTTGAAAAAATTTCCATTTCGCCCTGCCCGGCCCGCATCCAATCAGAGAGTGCCACGTGGCACCTTGCGGGGGTGTGGGTGGAGGTTCAGGAGAAATTTTTCTTTTGTTCCTGGTCCATGGGGACTAATAAAAATTGGCAGGGGGTTTTCTCCTTGGCTGAGGTGTGTGAAAATGCCCTGCGTCCCGCCAACCCACCAAATGCTCCGCCAGGCGTTTTCCCCTCCTCTTGACACGTGTCCCCCTTGGGGAAAATTTGATCCCAAAACTCCTGTCGGACCATATCTTGAGTTCCTGAAGGAGTTAGGAGGACTTCCTTATATCACCAAAAAAGGTGAGAAAATTTCCTATCCAATGGGAATGGTTTAGGAAAATTTTGGAAGTGATAAGTATGAGAAAAATCTAGTTGAAACTATGAGCTTGTTAGAGAGTGGGTATAGGGGTAGATTTCTCCCTAAAACTAACTAGAACATGTAACCCTAAAATTTAAACCTTGTGAACTTGATATAAGTAAATAAAGAAAATTTGTGTTTTGGTAAATAGGTTTTGTTCTGGAACCTTCCAATGGCAGACTGATGTCTTGCAACCTAGTTGTAGATACTTCTAATCAAAAAAATAATTAATCCCATAATTTTTCTAGCTAACCCTAGGTTGTTTCTCTGGTCTCAAGTGGTTGTTTAAACAAGCACTATAGTAAAGGTGAGTATGAATACCTGTGAAATGAAGGTGGAAGGTAGAATGTGTACATTTTGATTTCCTGATCCAATGCTGATTGCGAGAACTTCCTTTTTGCTAGGAGGAACTACCTATGAATGCAAGACAATACCACAAGAATAATATTAAACAATATATGTCAGTGGACTGCCTAGCGTATGCTAGATCCAGAAAGTATTATACTTCCTAGATGGTTTTCAATCCATTGTTTATCAAATAAATGAATAGAAATGCAAGAAATAGAGGTCATATTGCTAACAAGTTGATTTCAGTATCTCAAGTTATTAACAATATATTAGATTAAGTCAAATATTGTAATACAAATTTATATCTAGCTAAGGTTGAGTTATGTGTTAGGTTGGGTAGGCATCCAAGGTGATTAGAATGGGTCAGGATCAGGTTTTGGGTGGTTCTGGGTTATTTGGGTGAAGGTTATTAGGTCACTATTATAGGCAGGATTACCAGTTACAGAGACCGACGTCGGTATGGTATGACTGATGACGTTTTAGAGTGAAATCGATGACGGTCAAGGTGACCGACATTGGTAGAGGCGGAATGGTAGGAATTCAATAAAACTTGGTTTTGGAGGTTCTCTTTGATTCCACAAAGAATAGAAGAATGATGGCTAGGTTACTAAAGATATTGAGAATGTTCAAAGATGTCTGGGGGTTGAATATGGGGAGCCAAAAGGTTATGGATGGTTAGATGGGTGGATTTATAGGAAGGTGAGGATGATAAGATGTAAAAGAGAATAGGATTTAACAAATAAAGCTAAATAAATGATGATCTAAGTATAGAATGATACAGATCAAAACACACTTACTTGTATTTGTAGGCTTGGTAGTTGGATAATAGTCATGGTTGATCTATGAAACTGGTTTTCATTACCGCGGTAGTGCTTCCCAGAATGCTACCATGAATTCCAATGCCTTCACATCAGTTTGGTGTCAGCTAGGGTTTGTCTGGATGCACGAGAGGGCTTTGGTTCATGCTTGCATGTAGATCTCTCTCTCCAAACTCAAATAATTTTCCAACCTCCAGAACAAGGTTACAAAAATGAATATATTGTAACTGACGATGGTTTAGGTTAGCCGGTGTCGGTTTAGGGTTATCCAACATCGGTTATGATGGGAAATCCTAGGTTTTCCAAAATAGCATATTTTAGCTATCTTTTGGCAAGTTCTTCCCGTTGGTTTAGGTCTAAAACAGTATTTTCCACTTAATTAAGTGGGCATGCTATTAGAGAAAGAATAGGCATCTAATTTCATTGAGTCTTAATTAAAAGAAACATGTTAAGAATAGGTCCATGATGAGGTGTCTAGGTGATGTTGCTAGGTGAGCTGCTCAGGTGAGGATATTTATTAAATTAATTAAAATAATAATTCAATTAATCATGTGCACTATGGGATATGAATATGTAAGGTATGGATAATTTAATTAATGGGGCTATAAGTGTGGTACGACCTAATTTGGTGTCTACACCAAGAAGAAGGAAGAAAATTCTAGTGCAAAGGATGAAGAACTTCTACCTCAAGTAGTACTAAAGCATGTGTATGAGATACATGTATGTTTATCAAGTATAAAATCAAATAGTGAAGGCTTGAAAGCTAAGATTATCATACCAAGGAGTACTTCCAAGAAAAATAACAAGATCTCAAGGATAAGAAAAGAAATAATTGATTCATCATGTTGCTTTGATGACTTCCTCCTATTTTGAGAAGACCTTATAAGATGGTATGCCTTCTCTAGGATTCTAGAAGGTATACACTAGTTGAAAGAAACATGGTTTTCTTTTCATCTATCTGCTAATCTTCCAATCAATTGTTCTTCATGATAAATTTGGGTGAATGGTTCAAAAAATGCTCATGAATGAAAGTTACTAACAATTTTTGTTGAATAGAATCTTCATCAAAGTTATTAAGGTATGTCATTTTATAGGCATGTTTTGTCTTGCTTCATGTTAAAGGTCTAACATTTGTTGAACTTATTGAGTGTCTTCTTAAGAATTCATGAAGAGAGAATTGTATCAATATATTTTATGGATTGTACTTATCTTCTTAATGTTTTCAAGAGTGTCTTAAAGAAAGAAAAGTCTCCTTATGGGTTATTTAAAGGTATCTAGTTTTTTGGTGCAAGGTTCCCATACACGTTGATCTTCTTTTGCACACAAATTGTGTCATGAAATTTATTACATTATGCTATAGGTTTGATTAAGTTCTGAAAGAGTGTTCTTGTGTTTAAGTAGTGTGTCAATAGGTGATAGTGTTTGCAAGGTCATTTTTTTTTTCCAATTGTCAAGATTCGGGTATGTCAAAGTTAATGTCAAAATTGGTTAAGTGTCATGAAATTGTGTACATGTTCAAGTCATTTAAAATGTTGTGTGATTTCTTTCAAGTTATGTTATGTTCATAGGAAGTAGGTCAAAACATACCTTTTAGAAAAACTTGAAACCTTGAAAAGGAATTTAGCACTTTGCAAGAGTTTAGTAAGATGTCAAAAGGAGATTTTAGGAACAAATGGAAAGATGGTCTAAAGTCACATGAACTATAGATGAATATTGTGTGGGTTAAAGTTATCCAATCCATGAAGAGGGATGTAAGATCATATAAGACCCCTAGAAATATGAATAATTACAAATATGGGTGCAAATAGAAATCAGCCAAGCCTTAAACCTGAGACAACTATGTTATGGAGGTCGGGAAATGCATTTTGAAGTGATATTTTAAGAATAAGAGCTCTACTGGTAAAAAGAAATCCTTTATATTGTTGAAACACTCCTCCTTGCAAAATATAGGACTTTGAATCGAAACACAGTGAGTTTTATATCACAGTATTTCTTCTCGGGCAATTATGTGTTGCACAGGAGAAATATTGTTAGAGTTTGTATATTAATGCCCTTAATCATCATAAATTAGTCTAAAATATTAAATATACCATTCTAAGGGATCATATACATATATTATTCGATAATATTGAGGAGTCAAGGGTTGAAAACCAAGATTTTCATGAAAGTTTTTCCCTAAGTGATTTCACATAGTCAAAAGGCCTAGTTAGAGGTTGAGTTTCCAAAGGAAGTAGTAGTTTGGATTTGATTTTGATGATGAAATTTTACCTACACCTAGAATTTATTAATATGTGTCTATATTTGTCCTTGTTTTACTTTTAATTATGTGGAAATAGAAGATATGCATGACAATAGGTTGGGGCAGACCTAATTAAGGGTTTATGAGCAAAAATACAAAAGGTGAACTAAGAAGAGTTGAAAAAGGAGTTAAGTTAAAAAAATATTGAAAAAATATAAGGGGTAGTGAAAAAAAACTAAGGAAGGTGATAATATATTATGGGTAGCTTTAAAATTACATAGCCTTGGTGTGGGTAAGATGTGTTTTCTTAAGAGCATGAAAGGGTGGGTTAAGGAAGATCGTAAGAGCTAGAGTTTGGAGCCTCTTTTTATGCATTGTATTGATGATTCTAATAGTGATTTGAGTTCAAAACAGAGTACTAAGTAGTGGAGAGGGTTAAGGAAGCTAAATTCCAAAGAGTTGGTAGTGGAGCCAAGAACTAGTGAAATGGAAATATAAGAGAGTAAAAAGGGAAAAGTACACCGAAAAGATGCACGAGGTCTATAATGAAATTTTTTATTCATTCTTATGGTTGAGTGCAAGGTGAAAGCTTGATTTCTTATAGATTCAGGTAAAGAATGATGTAATGGTTCCAAGGGAGGTACATGATTTTGGTTCATGATGAACATAGACCCCTATAAATGGCCAAATTTGGGATAAAAGGCACTAAAGATATGATTCAAGAATCTAAGCTCCAAATAGAAAAATCAACTAGCATAAGGTAGAATTGGGATTTTTTTAGGTGAAGTGATATACCTGAATATGTATAGCATATGTTCAGTGGGAGCATTAAGGCTTATTTGGAGACATCCATACATTCATTCAAGACACTGTTGTCAAGGTAGTGATTCAAATCCAGGGGGTCTTTTTGAGGTAAGTTTTTGCTTTGCAAGTGATTATATGTGTGTTATCTATCTTGTTGGATGGTTGAACCTTTTAAATATATGTAAAATGAAGAGAGAGAAATGTCAGAAACTAGGAATGGTGATTTGAAGTTGTTGGTGTGTGTCTGACATCAAAGGTTTATGAGTTGTTGTCATCAATGAAAAATGGGAGATTGTTGAACCCTAGTCATTGGAATCATAATTTTTCAAGTGGTATTGATGGAAAAAGGTGTGTGAATGGTGAAGTGAAGCTCAGTCATAGGCATGAAGGTTGATTGGTAGTGCCTTCTCAGTGATAGTTGGAGTTAACAAAGAGGTTTCACGATGCTGCAAACTTGGATAGTGACGTAAGAGATCACTAGAGGCACATATATGGTTGGTAATATTATAATTGGTGTTATATAGGTCATACAAGATTATTATAGCATGTTCAAGAGATTTTGCAATTAGCAACAGGTTAAATGTTGAGAGTCAAAGTTGTAACTGGCTCATTTAGGCCTAGTTATATAGCCTAATGAGGTGTAAGAGCTTAATGCAAGTCATGAAAATACAAGGTAAGAAAGGTAGGAGCATACGAAAACTTCCTATGGAATTTATAATAATTCACAATACTTATTTTATCTCTTGGATGCAAATTTCAAATGTTCACCAAAAATGCCCAAGGATTAGCAGTGAATGATGAGGTAAATGAGATTGGTCTGATTTGTACATGAAAATTTATGGTAAAAAAACCTATGTAGTGTGTATAGGGGTGTCTTTTAGTGCTTCATGTCTTAAGTTTCATCAAGTTTTGAATAAGAGTGTGAAAGTTATGCAAGTTTTACTAAAACTAGTCTCTTAAGGAATGCAAATTGAGCACCCTATCTTATTAGCTTACAAGAAAAAATTTAGAGATTCCTTAAGATAAATCACAAAGGAATTTTTGAAGATAATTACAAGCCTAATATTTTTCAAAAAAATTTAGGGTCAAAGGTGGAAGAACAAGAAAGCTCTCATCAAATTTTCAACCATATTCTTCTCTCTCCCAAGCACCTTCTTGAATCGATGGAAGAAAAATTGTTATGTTTGTCTTCAAAACTCTTGTTTGATAAAATTTAAATATTTTTATGGTTTATTAATGCATTCCATCCAGGTTCCTTTGTGTCATCAATGATTTCCTTCAAGCATAACTAGGTTCAGTACAAGGTCTTATTGGGGATGCTATATGCAATTATGTGTACTCACAATTTGTAGTATGTGAGACAAGACAGTCCTAAAGCATGTTATTGAATCAATTTTTTTGATAATAACAAGGGTGAAAACTCCTTATAAATTTTCTTACTGAATAATCTAAGCTCAAGATTTCTCAAATACAAGTTTAGAATGATGTCATAGTTCTTCAGTGATCTCCATCTACTACATGGGTCCAACCATGAAGTCTGAGGCCTAACTTACATTTTTTGTCTCCATTTCTAAGTTCATGTTCTCAAATTGCCAAATATGTTTTGTTGATCTCAATTTAAGTAGTTTGGCCATGTGTTCTCAATTGGTGAGAATTCATTTCATCCATGTTCTTTGCTTGAATTGAGTTCCACTATGTAAGGTAAGGTGTTCAAGAAAATGTTGAAGAATAGTTTGTGTTTGATGTTAGAATTAGGCTTATGAATCCCTCTTAATCATTCAAGGCTAAATCAACACATCAAGAAAGTCCTATTGTCTTCCAAGATCAAAATATGGTATCTTGATGGCATTTGGCATTGCAAAAATAGGTTGCTGAAAGTACAAAACTTCTTATAAGAATACTTTGAAGATTGGAAGAGTTTCTACTAGCTCATACAGGCCTCTAAGAGCTAGTAGGATCGAATAACATTATTGAAAGATTAAGAAATTATATCTTATTTCCTCTTGGGCTTGTACAGGAGAGAAAACCCTCGGTCTATGGTTTTAATGAAAGAATCACTCATATATCAAAAATGGTCTAGTGAAATAACTTAAATTTTGAACATTTATCTGTCCCATGATTGCCCTTCAGATTTTTCAAATCTCAACTCGAATCATCAAGGGTGTTGTGAGTTCTTCAAGATAGTTTCTCGTGACAGGGTCTAAACTCCTTTAATAGTGCAGGAAAATGAAATTTGTGTACATTCTCAATCCTTGAGTATCTAAAACATTTTGAAAATATTATTTAGCAAAAATTAAGGATCTAATCATTTTTAGTGGGTCTTGAATGTGATTGAATTTTGATAAAACTTGACTGTAGTATGTCTAAGAGATAGAAGCTTGAAGCAAGCAAATGTTTAATAAGAAACTCATCTAAAATTTCCTAATGTAAGCCATATCTCTTAAGAAGACTATGAAAAGTTGAAGGCTTATTCACATGATGAAAAAAATAGGTTAATGAAATAGTTTGGTTATGCTCCAAAATACATAATACGGATGTCTCAGTCCTGTTATGTTCATGTTCATACTCAAAACAATTATATGGTTGTTAATTTTCCAAGCTAGATTTGATGTGCAAGTGAAGTTGTAGAGTCTTGTTTGAATGAATTAAAACATGAATAACTCATAAAGTATCTCAAGGAAAAATTTTAACGTTCCATCCAGGTGTAACTACTATTACATTGTCAGATATTTATGCATAACTATTATAAGCTCATAGAATCTCAACATTCAGTTACTCTTGAGTTTTCAGGATCATTTTTTGGAATCTAGACAGACTTAAAGGAATGATAGGAAGTTTAGAAAGGTCAAAATGTTGTTTAGTGAACTTAAGTAATCATGATAGATCTTATAAGCATGTTGGCATACCAAATGTCTAAGTTGCCTTCATGACAAAAACTACGTAGTTGAAAATTTGTGATGTTTTCCTTTCTTTCTCAAGCAACCAAATGAGGTAAGTGAAAAGTCTTAAACTGGAAGGTGAAAAATCAACTAAAATGAGCTTGTTTAGTTGAAAAAGTAGCTCATGTTGAGATGAAAATCAAGGGAGGGAATTTTTTGTTAATAATATCTACAAGAATAAGACATTTTTGTATATATAGTTAGTTGAACTATGTGATACAATGATACATGTTGAGGCTTTAAAGAGCCCTGTAAGAACAAAGATCATATATAGTGCTCCTAGAATCCATTACAGATGTTAAAATGAGGATAGGTGATTTTATGATGAAGGAGGTGAGATGAAATTTGATGAAGGGCCAGTTAGAATAATGCATGATTTGATGTGATGAAAACTCCTTTTTATGTCCATATATCATACCTGAAGAGCACTTATGCAAATAGAGTCCTTTTGAATAAATTATAGGGTATTCAGAAGTGTTGATGCAAATTGTGTGAGTCCAAAGGTAATAAGAGGTTTAAATCAATGTAAAAGAGTAGAAGTATGAAAGAGGGTGAATTCTTGAAAGGAGTGTTTTGAGAAAGCAAATGAAGAATAAATTTGTGCCAAGATTGCATGCTTGAAAGAATCCTTGAACCATAAAGTTTTTAGAAGATTGAAAGAAGAAAATTGACAGGACTGAATTTTTGAGGTGGCCTTATATGACATAGGTTTATTGTTGATGGAGTGATAAGGATTAGGAGATAAAATAGAATAAGAGAGAGTTAATCTAGAGGTCATCATCAATTGTGAGAGACAACAAACTAAGTGTGACCAAAACTATAAAAATTTCTAATTTCCAGCTTAGCATGTGGGGAGTTATTACTTCCCTATAAGTTTAAGCTTACTAAAGGTTAGTTGTTGTTGGACCAAAATTGGGGGTTGAAGCTTCCATACATATTGAATATTGTCAAATAATAAGTGGCATCTTGGTTGAATTTTGGAGTTGCAGCTCCATGTTGAGTAGTAGCTCAACTTTGAAATCAATTTAATAGATTCATGACATTCTTCTCCTAAGCCTAGTTCTTGGTTTCAGTGGATTTTTTCCCAGTTTGGGTTTCCCACATTAAACTCTATGTCTCTATCTATAATCTCCTTTTAATTTATTTTGTACAGTTTTATGTGTTCATCATAGCAAGATTGAAAAAATGGAAATGAGAGTAAAATTTGAATAAACACTAATTCACCACCCTCTCAGTGTCCTTTTTTCTAACACACATATGGTTGATTATTTATTTGAATGGTGGTATGAATGTTAATGTATGATAAGTGGAAATGAAAGAATGTTTTAGTGGATTGATTCACCCCCCACCCTCTCAATCCCTTGTGCTTCCAACAGTGGGTTTGGAAAATCATTGAAAAAAGGGATGTGCTTTTTCCTGAGGTCCTCTCTTTCTTCCGCTTCATCTCACGTATCATCTCAAGAATCAATGGCACTAGTTTGGAAATGGAAAGAGATAATATAATATGGGATAGTGTTCTCCCACTAACCTCTGAAATGGGAATTCATGACACCTCATTATTGATAAGAAAAAATGTGTTCATGGACCCAGCTGAGAACATATCCCCTATTTGGTTCTGCACCATGGTTGCAAGGTGCAATGCATTGAAAAATGCTTTGAAAGATATCGAGGAATATAAGAATAGTTATCAAGGAATTATTGAAGATCTAAGAAAATTTGTAGAATAGCTTGGAGCCCCTCATATCAATGAAAACACATCCTTGGGAGAGCTCATGACTCCTTTTCAATAAATGGTTCTGAAAGAAGCAGCAGATCCTTTGTCTTTCAATGAAGACACCTTTGAGTCACTCACAGCAATCTATGGTTCTATCTCAAACATTTCTAAAGATCACAAAATTTGGTACACTTAGTGAAAAAATCTAATCCACATTCCATAGGCTTAGATCAACACATTGGAGTATGTTGACATTCCTCAATCGAAGAAGATCACATTGGAAATTTTTTGTTTTATCATAGAGGTGAAAGGACTTTAGTTCAATCCAATTCAATTTCCACATGAGGCATCAGAGGTAGAATCTTCATCGTAGGATTGGTCTTCATCAAGTGGCAATGCTTCGTTATCCTTCTCCATTCTCTTTCCCCTTATTCTATTCTCACTCTTCTTCTACTCCCTTCCTTCTAATTCTTCATTTTGTCTAATGATGGATTTTTGTCTGATTTATAAAAGTGACTATGTAATATTTGTGTAATGTAAAAGTCCCTTTTGTAATTATAAAAGGGGGCTTAATTTTTCTTTCCTAATGGAATTTGAAATTCACTTGTAATGGGAATATGAAAATTTGTGTGGGGGTAGATGAAGATATGGATTGTAAAGCTATAAAAGGGTATGACCTCCTCATTGTAATGGGATGGTTTTTCTTGTTTACTAGATTTATTTTTCTTTCTAGGAACAAGTTCCTTCAATTCCTCTATTCTCTTGTCCTTTGTCATTCTATCTCCATATCAACTTGTACACCATGATCATTGTAAATTGTGCAACATTATGCAATAAAACTTTTTATTTCTTGTTGATTGTTCCTCTTTCTTTGTGAATTGTTTCTTCTCATTGATGCAAGTGAAGTTTTCTGATTTTAATGCAAGGAACTCGGATATGCTGATTAAAATCCTCCTCTTATCTCCCTCACTAAAAAAATTTCCTCCCTTTTATTCCATACAAGAAATTTCCATAGGTTTAGGGAAGTATTCCTATGTGATCCCCGGTCTTCAGGCCACCCCACAATTTAGTTTAGATTGTTTTCATTTCCTTTCTTTCAATGAATGGATCTACCCCATTCAATAAGACAGACCTAATATGAGATTATTGGTGAAATCTCACAATTTTTCCTCATGATAAATTATTTCGCCAACTCTTCTAGCTCAAGAGGTTGGGGTAACTAATTTTTTAGAATATCCATATTAATTATTGGGTGCATGCCCAACAACAGAGGTAGATCACGAATAAGGGTGTTATCATCAGTTGTAGGAAAAATGGTGTAAGGATCATAGTGCATAGGTTTGATTTTCTTGTAGATATTTGGATAATTTATTCTAAAAATGCAACCAAAATTTATCGTCAACTTGGAATGTGTAAGGTTGTAAATGTGCATCATGGAGATCCTTGTATTTATATTATGAGTGAAATAAACGATTTTGAAAATATTAATAATTAAATTATATGTGGAAAAAACAATTCTCATCTTTTTTTGCTTCCTTTACTTTTTTAATCATTCATTAATGGTTATGGTATGATGTATGTATAAATATTTCATGTCTTGGAACCAAAAACATGTTTGGAATGGATTATAGCATGTATAACTCTGATTATCTCTATTGTAGGAATGTTGGATGTACAATAATTTATCATCACAAGTGTGAGAATATGTACAATTGTACATGTGTAAAATATGAAATATATTTTAGTTAAAAACTTCTATTATTACATATATTTGTGGATGAAATGTCATCAACTAAAAATTTTAGTACCCATCAATTTCCATAGTATTTTTTTTACAAAATCCTTAGTTTTAACATGTATTAGTGAGTTAATATTTGACTATGTTAGTTAATAAAGTTATGTGTATAACTATTTAATATTATATAATTTAGGGGAGTGAGTTGTTGTGTGAATAACAACACACTAGTAATAGGATTGTTGAGAGTTATATGGTTATAACTCCCTCCTTAATTATAGGATATTATAATCCTATATATTGAGTTCTAATCTATGATGTATATAGCCTCGTAATATACAAAGATTTTATTATTATTCTTTTTTCGCTCTTAGTTTTCTGATATTTTCTATAAATGATGGAAAAAGTGAGGATCATGGTTGAATACGATGGATGTTGGGAGTCTAAAATGAACCATACATGGGTCAAGAAAACATGAGAAATGCCAATGTTTTCAATTATTTTCCCACAAGGAACCATGATGTCCATATTTGAAAACCTATCCAATATAAATAAATGCATTGTGATGGCTCTTTCTCATGGGAAATCTAGCCATAAAATCCATGTTAATGAATACTTGTTTCCTAGATGAAATGGGTAGAGATGTGTAGAGTCTTGTATTCATGTACATGGGATTTAAAATACAACAAGTAATGCATTACTTGATGTGGTGATCCACATTCTTAAGCATGATTGGATAGTAGAAGTGTGGTTTTAAACCAAATAGATCATTTTCAATGTGTAGACACAAAATTATGCACATTTTACTATTACATCATGCCTCTAGTATGTTGTTATGTACATGATTTCTAAGTATGAAGATTAGACACTGGTGACACCTTTTTCCTACTCCTTTTATTGTTATGGTTGGTTTTTTATTGTGATACTGTCTCATACTTCTTGGATTTACACTTTTTTGTTTAGGTCATAGGTATCCTTGTATATGTCCTTTTTCTTATTTATTTTTCTTATTTTTGAATAGTATCACCCATTAAGGACACTACCGAATGAGCATTAGTGTCCCTTCTAAGTGATTTTGTCTATTCTATTTTGTTTCCTATGTTACCATTTGATACTTAGATTTGGGTTTTCTCTAATTCTTTGGGTCATCCTTTTGTATCACTAAGTGTCAAAATTCAAACAAGGAATTCATATATGTACACAACTTACTCATTATTATTAGGGGCTAGACAACTTGATCTATTACTCTCTATCTACTACTTGGGAAAATTGCAATATTCAAGGAGTGCATTTGGGTAGTATTATTCGCTATATAGGAGAGGATATTTCTGAATTCCATATCACACATTAATCTTGGGGGAAAAGTAGTTCTAGCCTGATATCTTAGTGTGATTAGAACAAGGGTAAACTATCTTCAAGGGGCACAATTCAATCTCATACACACTAAAACTATATAGAGTCTATAATGTAGTGCACTGCTCGGTGACATACATATTGGGGTGACTGAAAAAGGTCAGTATGACTCAAAAATATGCATTATTTATTCCATCTAATGGTTTTTTAGCCTTGTGCAGGTTGTTAGGGTTTTTTTGCAAGTTAATGTGCGACAGTGAGACCCTACAGTGAAGTGGATGTGAAAAAGAGTGAAAGGAATAATATAACTTCAGGGATTGAAAAGATCATAAAAATACGTGTTTATAGGACACTAGGTCTTTTTTTCATCTATTCATTCCTATCTGAAACAATTACATATCACAATTTCCCAAATGAATCATATCTAGTCTAGATCCATCCTATTCCACTCAATTTCTAGCCCAAAATCATCTCAAATCTTTGAGTATAAGATAAGTCATTCTTATCTTCCTATTGTACATACTTTCTTATCTGTTGCATGATAGATATTTTTGGTTACTATTATTTTCATTTGATCTTAGTTCTTTAATTAATATTTAATTTCTATTAAATCATTTAATGAAGTTTTTTATTGATTGAACCCTACCTTGCCATAGGGTCCTTATAGTAATCACATCTTGTTCTTAATCTCAATTATTTCTATGACTAAATTTTATAAAGCCCATATTAAATGTGTACATGCTTTACGAAACACTAAGGATCATACCCTCATCCACTCTGATACTTCCCCTATTTACATTAACCATTGAGTATCTATTACTCTGGAAATCAATAACCAACATATTACGTTTACTCCAGCTAATGTCCTTTCCCAAGCAATGGTTGATAATGCGCCTCCATTATATATTTAGGTTCATATTCATAATGTACTAGTTAAGTGTACCTTGATTTATTATGGGTCTGGTCTTAATATATGCAATATTTATTGTTTACATCAGCTAATATTTTCTTCTATTGATCTAACTCCATCAAATCTATGTATTCATGGTTTTAAAAATACACCCAAGAAATTATCAGAAAAATTTCTTTAACCATTTTTATAGGAACATGCACTCTTCATGTTCTATGTCATGTTATGCCTAATAATCTTAACTATAATATCCTCCTAAGTTTTCCCTAGTTACATTTTATCCATGCAATCTCTTCCACCCTACAAACCTGACTCAAATTTCTCTATGAGGGTGTCGTATATGATGTTTTAGTTGATCCATATCCCTTCACCTTTTGTGATACTATTGGGCGTGATCATGCACCCACTCCTCAAAATCACTCTACCTCACCTATTTTTGATTATGCAACCTATGGTATTGGTTATCCATATTTGTTGTGACATGGTTTCTATGGCTCAGAACTTGGCCGTAATGGTCAAGGTATTATTGAGCCTATTTTTCTCCATAAGCAACTTGATAGTGTCAACATAGGATTCTCCCCTTGCTCATCCAGGGCCCTATCTTAGGGGACCATCTTCCTTACATTTAAAACCCTATCTAAGGTCTATACAACTTCACATTCACATACACTCCAATTAGTTCATCTTCACCTTATTGATACTACCGTCTCTCCTGACTTTCCATGCTTAGATGAATTTCATAATGACAAGGCTCTCCTTGAGTACATCAATGCATATGATCCCTTCCCTTAACATCATCATAAGAGGATATCTCCTTAATATCTACATGTTACTATATACGTTGATGAGATTCATTGTACGCGCCCAAATTTGCACGTGCTACATTTTTGGAAATGGTTCAAAAGTCCCCAATGATTATTCATGTCTTTTCCAAAGGTGTTTGAGCTCTTAAACCTCCTTGCAACTTATATTTGTACCCTAGTTTTCCTTAGCCAATTCTTTCTTTTTGTCCGCTTCTTCCTATGTTTTCCCACTATTTTGTATTTTAGATACAAAAACTTCACCCTGCCTGGGTGACGGTCTTGTAACCACCGCCCAGACAGGGTGGCGGTTTTGTAACTGTCACCCTACGTAGGGAAGTGGTCATGTAACCGCCACCCTACGTAGGGCAGCAGTTCTGTATGAAATTTATATAATCTTCCAACGTCAATTAAGATGTGTGTTTCCCTACTCAAGTTCACCTTTAGCACATGTTTGTGAACTATTTTAGCTAATTTCAAGCCTGAATGCCTTGTGGCATTCTCTTCTTCACTTGTAATTTGTAATTGATCATGATTGATTGTTCAAACTTCCCCTTCATTATTGATGTGGCACCCCATGGTTGTCAAGTGTGATTGTGAATAGCCCATCCAACCTTCTATAAATTCATCGCTTGTTCTCAAGAAAATGGTCGGAGATCATTTTGTGTATTCTTGTATTTCTAAGCTTCCACATCCTTGCTATAAATTGAATAGCCAAACTCTCTTCACTTTTGTTATCTCTATTCCACTTGTATTGCTACCAGATTATCATCAAGTTGTCATTGCTCCAACACCTTCTCACTTCTGCTTCTACTTCATTCCCAATCCCTTGGACTCACATGAACACAGGAGATTGAAAAGACAAGATGAGGGGAAAAATTGATACCACAATTGGCATTACCTCTACACTGTAGTTCTAGGTTGGGGGTCATTATTTGTTTCTTCATTTTTTCATTTATTTTTTAACATACCCACACTTATCAACTAGAGTATAAGAAATCGTTTTATTTGTTGCAAATACATAAATCATTACAATAACTTCCATTTACTTTGAAAAGGTTCTGGTGATAGATTACTTCCCTTCCTATCCTTGTGGGTTTGGAAGGGAAGTTTCTCAGGAGGAAATCTTCTGCATTAGTTTAAAATCAACTCCAATATCTTTTCATTTGTACGACTTCATTTAATCCTTTTTTTTTAAGTTGCATTTATTTATTTTTTGGAAAGTTGCAGGGGAAGAAAAGCTTCTGAGAAGATTTGATTTCTTCCCGTACCTATGAGGAAAAATAGGGGATCCACATCCATCATTGAAAAGCTTTGATTTAATTAGGATAGACTAGATACACTTAGCACAAGCAAATAACTACACCTAGTTATTTACTTGTTTATTTTTAGTGTAGAAGTAACTTTAATTTTTTAGAATAGAAGCAATTTGTTGTATTTGTTTGTAATAGTTCAGTTTAGTTGATTTATCCAACTAGTTTCCCTTCAAGAAAATAGATTATATTGTTTAATTCATTTTGGTCAATTAATTGGGAATGAATATAGTTAATTAAGAGATAAAAACCCATTTGTATTTTGATTAGCTTAGATTTATTTCTTTCCTCAGTTGGTTAAAATGAATATGTCAACATAGGTTTATATATAGATTCAATTAAGTAGTTAAACCATAGGGAATTTACGCTACCCGCATATAGCCTCTAATTCCCCCTTTGCTAATTCAGCTACTAGGATTTCAAACTACCCGATCTTAGTCACTGATTCTCCCATAGCCATCCATTATTTCTACATCAGCTGTCTCGGCATGACCTCAGGAGGTCAAGTTTGATTGAAGGTTGTGTGTTAATTTTCAATCATACAAATTGGTGAACCCGATGTGAAGGATTAATTCCTTCGTATTTCCTTTTCTTTCATTTTCATTACCTCGCCTTTCAATTTCTTCCCCTATTTTGGTAGGTATTTTATACCTCCTTAAATATGTTTGGTAGGGATTTTGGTGGGCCATTTGGCTCTAACAAGTATTACACCAACGTTCAACCACAACAATCCCCTTCCCTTTCTGGATGGGATGACAATTATACAAGTAATATGTAAACCTCCCCTAGTTATACTTCAAACCCAATTAGCTATGTAAGAATGGAGGAGGTTGATCAACCGTTAAACATGTGATATATTCAACCCAATGCAAACCACATGACTATTACAAGCACAATAGGTCCTTATTCTAGAATCTTGTCAAGACCTCACATTAGCATGTAATCAAAATAATATGAATTTTTTACACGAATAGTTAATCCTCTTTATCAAATAGACAATACGTTGGATATAATGAAGGTTCACACCTTTGAGATGTTCAGCAACAATATGTTGAATACTAATCCTAAGATTCCTATTTATGAGGAAGACAAGAATCAAAACATTGAATAATTCATAACAAGGCATCATGTGCCTTCTCAACCAAACCATACACCGTAGGCACCCCAACAAGGGGCTCAATCCTCTCCCCATGATGTTATATCTACTTTAGTAGGGAGGATTTGAGAACTAGAGAGTTCCTAACCATCGCAACCAACTCATGCAGTAGGGCAGAACATGGGATATCTAGTTGACAACAAGGGATACATCCCTACCAATGAACAACCAATGCAACATCATGTGCAACAAGGTTATCTGGTTCATTTGAATCCGGGTGATCTTCTCACAGGATCTGACACACTAGGGATGGGTCATCATCCTTCAAAATATTAGCCTATGCAAGGATTGGTTGGAAGTGCATTCTCGAATGTCGCTCCATCAGGCAATGCGATGTTCCATTGTTTTACACCCGCTAGTCCATATCCTGGTATCATCCCACCTTACTTGCATATGTATTCAAAGGTCCCCCAGATGGACCCATATACCATCCCTACTCCTTACGTGCCATATTAGGGAGCTCCGTACGTTCTAGTTAATGCCTATAATGCAGCCTATCCAACTCCTCCTCCTCCACCTCTTCACTAAGGGACCTCAATGGTGGAATCTTACACAATGGGTACTTATGACGAGTACTTAAAGGAAACACTTGACTTTACCATATGGGGTTTCATGATTCCACTCCCATTGCCTCATCTTCCTAAATTTAAGGGTGAAGGAGACCCGAATTCTCATATCAAGGCTTATGTTACTGCTATCAGGGAATTTCTTCCTTGGAATGTTGTAGTAGTTAAAATCTTTCTGAAGAATCTCGAGGGAATCGCATTAGATTGGTATTATTGGATTCCCGAAGCCTCCATACATTCCTTTAAAAAAAATGTTTCCAAATTCATCAGAGCATTTGACATGAACAAGTTGTTGCATATAGGGATTAGGGATTTTATGCATACTATACAGCAAAAAAATGAATCTGCCGCCCATTTCATCCAAAGATGGCATCAAGTTCTATACTCCTCTGTAAGTGCACCCAACATGAACTAGATGGAAATTTGTGATCTTTTATTTCAATTGATCAATCAAGAGACTAGGGAGGAAGTCCAAAAGTTTCCTTTCCATAGTTACGAGGAATTATTGGAAGGTGTGATTTGAATTGACCAATCCACTATCTATAGTGGGCATAAGACTTACGATTTTAATGGGAAATTGGTATCCCCAAATTAAAAAAATGTGAATCATCAAAACAATGGTGCCAACAACCAAGGACCTAAGGGTTTGAATCACAATCACGGTGATACCATGAATAGTGTTACTAATCAAGCCAAGAATAGTAGTTTTACGAATAATAGTAACATTAACGACAATAACAACAACAACAACAACATGGGAATTCAAAGAGTCCTTAACAATGTTTCCTCAGTCAACACAGTTGATGTGAACTGTTCCCCTCGGTAAAATAAAACTCAAGGCCCGAACCAGTATCAAAACTCTGGCCAAGGGGCAATGAATCATAGTTATAAAAATCAAATCCAAAATTATGATCGAGGTTATAATCAATAACAAGAATATGTTCATCAAAGACCAAGAAATTATGATCCTAACCTTTATTGCAGTTTCCATAGGGTCCGCAGAAATGATGCCAAGACTTGTAGAGATTGTAATAAGTTCCTACAAAGACTTCTTGAAAACCAAAGGCAACTCTTTGTGGACATGTTCTTAGTAAATCCTGAAACAACCCCGCAGCTTGGCCATATAGGACATGTCACACCTTAGAATTAAAACATAATCATCTTTCAGGATCCATTCCCTAAGCATCCTAAGTACGTTAAGTTAATCCTCAAAACATAAACAAGGGTATTCTTATAGGGAATAACGACCATGAGGCCTCAACTTATGACAACTCTTGATTTTATCCTTACATTGGATCAAATGATAATACGAATATTTTTGGATTGGTTGAGTTATAATTTGAACCAGAAATTAATGCAACAACTTGGGAAAAGGAATATGTTTCGCAACCCCTACTCGCTCATTCCTTCTCGCACGATGACATTCCTACAATCTCAAAACCGGTAGGATCCTATGATTTAATACCAAATTTAAACAATACCTTTTCTCGCATCTCATTTCTATATTTGTTGAAGAATTATCCTGTGCATCATTCTGTGTTTCTCAATGCATAAATTCTTAGTCATCTAATCCATGTTACACCTCCTCCTAGTGCTCAAATAAATCATATTGACTTTGACATTCATCCTCATGGACAGAGTGATAGGGATACTGGGTTTGTTTTCGATATAGACAAGATGTCATCTGACACTGAATTTTTCCGAAGAGGTGATCCTTCCTTATATTTACAGGTCTAGGTTTATAACAATTGCATTAAGAGAACCATGATCAATGACGGGGCTGTTGTAAATTTGGTTCCCTTCTCTTTCTTGCAAAAGTTAGGATACAGAGAGACTAATTGCTCCTCTGTAAGAAACACATTGTGAGGGTATGACAGTCTTAATGCCACCTCAATTGGAACCATAGTTCTTCATGTTTCCCTTGGGCTAAAAACCATCTTAACGGATTTTTACATCATCGATAGGGAAACCAATTATAAGATGATCCTTGGGAGACCTTCGATTCATCGAATGAAGGCTATTCCTTCTACCCTGTTTCAAGAAGTTAGATTCCTCCATTTTGGAGAAATATTCGTCACTCAAGGGGATCCTAAGCCCTTCGATATTAACTTAGATAACTTCAAGAAGAAAATATGAGTCCATTCGGAATATGAGATCCCTGCAAACCAATTAAACAAACCACCTTCATTAATAACAATGGTCACAAAAATGTATCATAACCTCTTCATAACTTTTGGCCTTTGATGAGCAAGGCTGAAGACGTTGACCCAAAAAATTTTGAGGTAGCAAAAATATATCAGGGTAAATCAATATCCATGGAAACATTGTTAACCAAAACCACGGTGGAGATCATGAAACTCTTGGAGAATGATGAGTTGATATTCCTCCCTTTTGAACCACAAGGAATGGGTAACCCCCTTGGTATATCCTCTCTTCCTTTTGATGACCTTGATCTAGGTGTAAACATGATAGAAATGATGAAAGAAGGGGAGGATGTTAAGAACAAAATGATACCCATCAAAGCCATCTCTAGGGATTCTTCCATTTCTAGCCTTGATTTAGATACAAACATATCGAAAACCAAACTCATTATGTAAATGAAACATAATTTTATAACATAACAAATGTCAAATCAAACCACTACTCTACACAACGGACAAAGTTGAGTAGCGTAGTCATGTTCACATGGTATGTCAAAAACGTGACAAAGAATTTCACAAATACCTCTTTCAAACAGATGGATTCATGTCCATGTTATATGATCATATATATACAGTACTAGGAAATAATTATAAGTTCAAACCCAAGGTAGTAGGCCCTTGTCAAGAGAATGAAAACTTCAAAGATCATGTGAATCACTTGTGTACCTTGGGTGGTGAAGAGTTTGACATCTTTCAACTTGCTTCACCTTAGACTCTTTCACATTTAGTTCATCTGCATTTCCACATGTACATTATTGCATCCACACTACATTTTCATCAGCCAAATCATTTTGTAAATTTTTAATCAAAGAACTTATCTTTCAAGCAACTTTCAAAAACTTCTAAAAACATTGGCAAAACATTTAATCACATTTCTTCAATTATCTGCAATATTATCATCAACATTTCTGATCTTTCATCAGTTCGACAAGTTAAGACATACTTTTGACATTTATCCTACCAAGTCCTGCATACTTGGTTTTACTCATAGTTTCTTATAGCCTACGTGTATTTTCCCATGGTCTGTTCTAGAAGCTTATTAATGTCACATATTTCCCAGAAAACCTCTTTGGTAACAAAAATGTTATAAACATTTTACCCGGATCGCTTGTTTTCCTATCTCAACCTTCAGTGTTGATCCCTCGCATCTTATTGGTTGTGTGGGGTTGAGGTTAGGGGCAAGCTATCCTTCCCAAAAGCATGGTTCAAAGTTACAAATAAAAAAAATGATATAAGTCGAATCAAATAAATGCAAAAATGCTTTCATTTAAAAATAAAACTACACTTCTTTTCCCTACCAACCTTTGGTGATGAGCCCACATTTCTTACTGGTGACGTGAGATTGGGAAAGGAGGGAAGTGCCCTTACTCACCTATGCCTTGTCTTCGGTGATGAGCCCATGCTTCTTACTAGTAGAATGGGGAAAGGTATATGGGGGTCTCTTCAAATAAGTTAGTAAGTTGTAAAGAAATTCATTCAATAAAAAGTGCTTTGAAATCTTAAATCCCAAAAAAAGTGAATTAGATGTGTATGTTCCAAAATATTTAGAACCTTAAAACCATATTTTGTAAATCGAGTGGCGATCTATGGATCTAAGTCTAGATAAAATTGCAAGAAAATCACATTTTGGACTGTGTGGCAAACTGTGTGTAGAGTTAGGTTGTAGGTTTCTAATTAGATTTCTATCAAAATCTTGTCTTTCTCTCATCACTCTCATTCATCAAAATCATACAACGCACATCCCTTCTGGCTCTCGGTGTTGATCCCTCACATCTTACTAGTTGTGTGGAGTTAGGATTGGGGTGGGTTCATTTGCTCATTATACTACATTCATCACATTTTTCCAACAAAGCAAGAAGTACCAAATATTGCTTGAAAACCCAAAGTTTCAACATTACATTGTGTTTGCATTAGCATTATATAAAATAAAATAACAAAAAGAAAATCATTTTGTTAGCATATCATCATCCACTGCATGCATTCTGAAAAGTAAATAAAATATCAGAAATTCTAAGCATCTAGAAGTGCACAAGCGAAGAAAACTAAAATGAAGTAAATTCTTGCAACGAATGTCGAACCAAAAATATGTCTACATGTATATATAATCTCAAGTTTATCATCTTATCAGATCCATTACCAAATCTGTTAATGAAGGGATTCTAAAAGGAATTAGGCCTACTTCTACAAACTAAATAGCTTCACATCAGCAATTTGCGGATGATACAATTCTTCTGTTGATGGCCTTTATCCTTGAAGCTAAGGCTATTAAATCTATTCTGAAATTTTATGAGGTTGCCTCCGGATAAGAGATAAATTTTGATAAGAGTTCCATCTTCTTTTTTAATACTCCTCTGGAAAAACAAAAAAGAATTTCTCAAATTTTGAGGTACAAAATCAATTCCTTACCCACTACTTACCTAGGTCTTCCTCTTGGAACCAAAAAAATTCTACCACAATTTGGAATGGTTTACTTGAAATATTTCAAAAAAATATGGCTGGTTGGAAAGGGGCCATACTTTCTCGTGCTGGAAAATGTCTACTAATCAAAAGCACTCTACAAAATCTTCCTATTTACATTATGTCTCTATACAACATTCTTGTTGTCTTTAGGGACAAAATTGAAAGGATTCAGAAGCATTTCTTATGGCAGGGAATGGAGGAAAAATTCAAATACCGCTTAGTGGTTTGGGATCAAGTTTTCACTCCTAAAATAATCGGTGGGCTAGGCATAAAGGATATTAGAAAAATGAATATGGCTTTGATTGCAAAAATGGGTTGGAGAATGCTTACTGAGGAGAAACCTTGGATTGATTTAACTAAGGCTAAATATCTAGCTCAGCAAATAGTAAATTCTTTCCTTTATGATGGCCAGTTACCTCAAGGCTATATTTTTTGGAATAATTTGATACAAATCAGGAATTTCATCAAACAAGGATGTAAATGGAAAGTGGGAAATGGCAGAGATATTCAATTTTGGTGTGATAACTGGACTAGATTTCGTTTAAAAGATAAATTTGGTTCTATCAAAGATATTTTAGAGCAAAAGTATGGAACTAAAGTCAAAGACTATATTGAAATGGAGGGTAATAGAAAAATATGGAAGCAACTTAAGGTGGAAAGGGATGAGTTGAATCCCATAATCTCCTCACTTCAAGTGCAGCTGGTTAACATACTCCTGAATCAAATTGAAGTTAAGGATGAACTTGTTTGGAACAACTCATGCGATGGGGAATACACTGTCAAATCTGGATACAATTCCTATTTTGAAAGCATTCATTGTGATTTCAAATGGAGTAGGATTTGGATGACAGAGCTAACTCCTAAAATTAATTTCTTCTTTTGTCTTGTTCTTAGAGGAAGAATACTCACAAATGACAACCTTATCAAGAGAGGCTTTATAATGCCAAATATGTGTTGCCTATGTAAAAAAGAGGCTGAGGACATAAAGCATCTTTTTTTGCATTGTGAGTACACTTCAAAGATCTAGAGTTATGCTTTTTCAAAATTCAATATTTGTTGGACAGTGTTGAATGAATTTCTTCAATATTGAATTCAGTGGGATCCTCCTTTTAAACAGTGTATTGTTAGGAGACTTTGGAAACTGATTATGCCCCATATTATATGGAGAATTTGGAAAGACAAAAATGACATAATTTTTAGAAATAGCAGACAACCATGCAAGAAAATATTTACTAAGATAAATAATGCAATTAAAGACAATATTGAAAGATTTAAACCTCCCAAGAACAAGAAATATCCTGAAGATGAAGAATTTATTCTCTCAAATTGGAAGATTGATATTGAAAATGTTCAAAAATAAAGAACTTCAAATATTAACAGGTCTTCAATTCATTAGATCCCTCCTCCAAACTCTTGGTATAAACTTAATTTTGATGGAGCCTCTAAGGGAAACCTAGGGGAAGCTGCTGGTGGAGGAATAATTCGGGATCATAAAGGTTGTTTAGTTGTTGTTTATGCTGGCAGAATGGGTAATCAGACCAATCACTATGCTGAATCTTTATCAACTTTATGGGGTCTAAGACTTGTTAAGGATTACAACATTCGGAACATCATTGTTGAAGGTGATTCCTTGAATATTATAAATCATCTTAATCAGATACACCCTCCAAGTTGGACTATTAAAGATTTCATTCAGGAATCTATTAATATATGTCATACCTTCAAAAATATTAAAATTGGTCATACTTCTAGAGAGGGAAACAAGGTGGCAGACACCTTAGCTAATTATGGTACCAATAATAATTTCACCACTTGGGATAATGAAAAAAAAAACCCACGGAAGTACATAATGGTATTACCAAGGACAATTATGAACATCCACATCTTATATAGAATCTCTAATGAGATTGTGTGGGATTCAATGGACAAGAAAGATGGCACATGTGAGAGGAGTAATTCTAATTACTACCATCAAATTTTGCATGCTCCTCGGACTTGCATTTGGATGTTTAAAAACTGGTATTAGCAAAACAAAACAACCTTTTCATGGGTGGTTTTCAGTTGGGTAATCACGGAAATAGCAGATGTGGAAATATGAGGGGAGCTCCATGTCAGTTAGATCCCAGCTGCGATCCCACTTGGAAGGATACCGCTGAGCTATGGAATTATCTTCAAATGGGGGCGTCTCCAGCTTTATCGAGAAAATTCAAGGTCATGATCAGCACATTTCAGTGCATTTTACCACTAATTGGAAGGACATGAAAATTAAATATGGAGGGTAAAGAGTGTTGATGAATGAGGAGCTAATTGCAGAGGTTACATGTCTATCTTTGGATGGCATACAATTTTTCAGCAAAAGGGTTGAAAAAAATGCTGAAGCGAAGAAGTTTGCTGACGCAGGGGAGGAGATCATCTTCGTTACGGCCTACATTCAGGTAAGTTCCATACTGGAACCCTTCAATGAAATTACCAAAATGATGGTGTGGTTTATCTCCCTTGAAGGTCACTACATTACTATCCCCACCAAACACTTGGTTTTCCTTAATCACTTTAGGAGAAATCTTGATGTTTACTTCCCACACTATCTCTTGAATTATTTGGAACGCTCCATTCTTGACTTTCAAAAGCATACTAGGGCCATCCCCCTACACCAAGGGCTCATCTTTCTCCTTCACAAGCATTGCCTCATCAATTTTCCCGCCATTCATGTTTCCCCCGGTGCTCCACCCATTTCCATTCACATTACTCCCACTACCAACCCGACCAACTCTTCTATTGTCAAAAATGTCAAGGCTAAAAACCATGCACCCCACAAAGTGACCCCACATCCATGTGGTCGTGTCCTTCAAAGTAACAAGGATATGGAAATGGTTTGCACATCAGTAACGCAGGGCAGGACAATGCCTCTCAGTAGGAGAGGGAAAATATTCTCCTCAGAATGGAAACATTGGAAAATGAGGTAGAAAATATTAAGAAAGAGATGCATCAGTTAAATAAGCAAAAGGGGAAAAGAAATATGAATGAGGATGCGGATTTTGACATAGATCAGACTGAAGAAATATACAAAAAATTGAACTCCATGGATAATAGACTCGGGAGGTCTAGGGATAGACATGATCACAGTATGGCCATCTTCAAAACTATAAGTGAGTTTCTTGAACAACATGTCAGAAGCATAACAATGTTGATTGGAGTCCCTGAGGATATTTGGGGTATAGAAAAGGAGAGAAATCAGGTCATCTCACAGCTGAACGTTAATGATCCAACACATATCACCACTCTGGCACTTTTTACCTCCCTACAAATGATCAAATCAAGGTTTAAAAGGGCTTCGAAGAAATAATACCTCCTGGGCAGGATGGAGGTGTTCAAGTTGTTTTGTTTCTGATAGTATGCTACTTTTTGTTGTTTAGTTTCAGTTATGTCCCTTTCTTGATTTTTATTAGTAGCTTCTCTTTTGACAACTATTGGACTTATTATAATATTTGCATTCAGATCCTATTTTGTTGCTTTTTCAAGTTGATCTGGCTATTGATCCTTTTTGTAATAGGGTATAGTCCCTTCAAAACTATTTTCCTTTAATAAAAAAATCTCAAGTTTCTCGTGTATAATGTCGTCACACCATAGGACAAATGTGGTCAAAACGCTCAATAATGAGCCAAAAATACAAAAAAAAAATCAATAAAATACACAAAAATGAGACTAAGCAATAAAATTACTATGCCCATCCATCTCTTTGAGGCCCCTTACAACCGCTCCAGTTATGGATTACCTAGGAGTTCTTCTCAAGTTCATTTAGATGGAAAAATACAAATCATAACGTAAAAGACCAAACCTCTCGTGTCTAACCTATTTGTAATTCCCATCCACTTTCGTTGGATTCACCACCACCATTCCTAAATCCATTCTAATTCAACCATACTCACAAACAAAATGATTACATGTAATCCAGAGCTCCAAAATCACTATGAGGTTAAGTGCAAATGAATTTGAAAATGAATGGTTTAGATATGTGTGTGTGTGTGTGTTTTGTTTTAACTTCTTGTTGAATGTGTATGCTTTGAAGGTCTGGAGCGCTATCACAGGTATACTTCTATCCCTATGCAAATGGTAAGTCCTCATGTCATTTTTTTTAGAATTTATTTTTTGATATCATATCTATCTACACTTGAGTATTTTTTACATTTTGTAGGTAGCAGGAGCTTGGATGGCGTCACTTCAGCACACGGGAGTGTCAAGTATAACTTCTAACTCCCCATTTTGGGAACACCATGCTCAGACTCCACATTTTATGCCTCTTCATGGCTAAAATACTTCTCTGAGGGGGTAATATGTACACACCCAAATTTGTGCATGTTCCATTGTCAGAAACGGTTCAAAAGTCCACAATGATGATTCATGAATTTTCCAAAGGTGTTTGAGATCCTAAACCTCCTTGCAGCTTATATTTGTAGCCTAGTTTGTCTTACTTATCCACTTATTTCTTTTCTTCGGCTTCCCACTATGTTTTCCCACTATTTTTTATTTTAGTTACAAAATCACCGCCCTTCTTGAGCGGCGGTCTTGTAACCGTCGCCCAGACAGGGTGGTGGTTTTTTAACCATCACCCTACGAAGGGCAGCGGTCCTATAATTGTTGCCTTGCGTAGGGCAGAATTCATGTGCAAAATTTCCTGAATCTTCCAACGTCAATTAAGACGCATGTTTCCCCACTCAAGTTCACTTTTAGCACACATTTGTGAACCATTTTAGTTGATTTCAAGCCTGACTACCTTGTGAAATTATCTTCTTCACTTGTAATTTGTAATTGATCATGATTGATTGTTCAAATTGCCCCTTCATTGTTGATGTGGCACCTCATGGTTGCCAAGTGTCATTTTTCACATCCCAACCAATCTTCTATAAATTCATTGTGTGTTCTCAAGAAAATGGTCAGAGATCATTTTATGTATTCTTGTATTGCTAAGCTACCACATTATTTCTTTAAATTGCATAGCCAAGCTTTGTTCACTTGTGTTATCTCTCTTCCAATTTCATTGCTACCAAATTTCCATCAAGATGTCGTTTTTCTAACACCTTCTCATTGTTGCTTATACTGCATTCCCAATCCCTTGGGCTCACGTGAACACAGGAGATTGAAAATACAAGCTGAGGGGACAAAGTGATGCGAAAAATTGCATTACCTCTGCACTGTAGTTCCAGGTTGGGGGTTATTTGTTTCTTCATGTATTTCTGAAAGTACACACACTTATCAAATAGAGTAGAAGAAATCATTTTATTTGTTGCAAATAGATAGATCATTACAATAGCTTTCATTTCCTTTGAAAAGCTTCAGGTGATAGATTAATTCCCTTCCTATCATTATGGGTTTGCAAGGGAAGTTTCTCAAGAGGAAAGCTTATGCATTAGTTTAAAATCAATTGCAATATCTTTTCATTTGTAAGACTTCCATTGAATCCTTCTTTACTTTTGTCAGGCAGGGGAAGAAAAGCTTCTAAGAAGTTTTTATTTCTTCACGTTCCTCTGAGGCAAAATATGGGATCCACATACATCATTGAAAATATTTCATTCAATTAGAATAGATTGGATACACTCAGCACATGCAAATAACTACACCTGGTTATTTATTTGTTTAGTTTTAGTGTAGAAATAACTTTAATTATTTAGAATAAAAGTAGTTTTTTGTTTGTGATTGTAATAGTTCAGTTTAGTTTATTTATCTAATTAGTTTCCCTTCAAGCAAATAGATTAGATTTTTTAATTCATTATGGTCAATTAATTGGGAATTAATATAGTTAATTAAGAGATTAAAACCCATTTGTCTTTTGATTAGCTTAGATTTATTTTTTTCCTCATTTGGTTAAAATAAATATGTCAACATAGGTTAATATATAGATTCAATCAAGTAGTTAAACCATAGGGAATTTACGCTACCCGTACATAGCCTCTAATTCCCCCTTTGCCAATTCAACTACTAAGATTTCACACTATCCGATCTTAGTCACTGATTCTCCTATAGCCATCCATTCTTTCTACATCGATTGTCCCAACACGACCTCGGGAGGTCGAGTGCAATTGAAGGTCGCATGTTGATTTTCAGTCGTACAGTGACCCTGATAGTGTACATGCTTATGCTCATGATATCATACCCGCCCATCCATATGTTGAGGATTGATCCACATTACTTAACAAAGAAACTACACCATATAACATTGGCATTGCTGGTGATCAATGTATAATACTTTTATTTGTCTCTTTTACCAATACTGAGTGCACTAATATTCAATATATACTACAAAATTTCTCATATTTATTGTTCTAGCACTATCACGAGTTTTTTGGCAGCAATCCCTCTGTATCTATGCACAATATCATACTTCAAGAGGGTGTAAAACTTTCGTAACAAGAAATTCACAAAATTCATCCACGTGTGACCTTGTTATTCAAAGAATAAATCCAATGATTTTTAGATTCATGGTTTATTTGCACTTTCGACTACCCGTAATGGGTCTCTAATATTTTCTTTGTCATGAAACCTAATGGGAAAGTTTTTTGGTGTATTGAATTTCATGATCTTAATAAATATTATCCTAAAGATAGTTTTCCCTTACCACTTTGATCCGTAAACTAACACTGACCCCTTGTATAAATAGTTTACAAAAGGGCTCCTTAACAAAAATTATTTTCTCATAATTAAATAGAAATTGATTAAAATATGATCCAAAATTGATTTAAATGTGCACTAAAATTGAATCAAACTTTGAACTTAAACTAATTAAGTGTTTCCAGTTTGTAAAATCAAAAGGATTAATTACAATATTTTGGAAATGTGTACAAATGTTATAATTTCACCCAATGGATTAAATATTGATTTAAATATGTGAAAATTAGAAATAACATATATAAAATTGAACACATACTCAAAAAATGATAACGCATTTCACCCACGGATCAAGTTACGTCTCCGCGACTACTAAAACACAATCCGGTCCATTAAAAATCAAATTTGCAAGTACAATGTAAATATTATAAATTTTAATGGATCCTAAAACCTACAAGAAACGTATTCAAAAGACCTTCGAAGGACTCTAAACTTGATCTGTAATGTCTTTCACCTTCCTGTGGCATTTGCACGATCCATTTCCCCATGTTCTACATTGAAAGAGGTCAAAAAATTCAAAAATGATGTCAAATAAACACCTATCGGGAAATTTCAAAGCTCTAGATGATCATCTAGAAATTCTAACCATTTTTCCAGTTGTACAAAAATCCCAAAAAAAATGCCATCTAAAGTGCCAAAAATGACCATGTTTATAAAATGACCATTGTGGTACGTTACACAGACATGGACGAAACATTGTTCAAATACCACTAAGCACCTTTTATAACACTTGCAAAGGCGTGGTGTAGTGGTTAGGTGCCTTATCCTTTTATCGATAGGTCTGTGGTTTGAATCCCATGGAGTAGATTTTGCTTTTACATAGGACTTGGAGAATAATCCCACATTCGTCGGACCATTGCAACAAATAGGCTTTAAATAGCTTGTTATCATTGTATTACAACGTGGTTGTGGCCACGTAACCCACTATTTTTCCATTTTGGGGCACATTCCCCTCTATGATCTTAGTGGTTTGTTGGCAACTTGGGATTTGAAGTAGCTCATCCTATAGGCATAACCCTTCCCACGAGATTGGTTGGTTGAATAGCTCACCAATTTTAGCAAGGTTGTTCGAACATCTCGGTCGATTTGGTGAGATGAATAACTCACCAAGAATTTGGACATATGAAATCTTATTATGCTCCCATCCTTTTACTTTTGGGAAATATTTATTTTCCCACAATGTTTTTCAATGGTGTTTAGTTTGAGTTGCATTGTGTGATCTTTCCCTTATTTCCAACTACATATTTTACATCGACATTGAGTTAGAATATCATTACCATTTTTCAGCTCCACAAATTCAATAAAAGGATATTTGGTTGCCCAGTCGAACCTGAAAGTCCTTCCTATTGTCCAGTTTTTCCTCTTTCTTCTTATAGATTTTTTTTTACTTTCTTCGACTTCAACTTGTGCATCGGGTTCTCAGCAAGAATATCTTGATCCTCACGTCTCATTTTTCTGGAAATAGACATTGGCGTAGAAGGTTCCTTTTTGTTGGTGTTAGATGATAATTTGATGAATCTTCTCTTAGTTCGAAGTCATCAAGGGAATGAATGTTTTCATCAATCAAATCATCTCGAAAAATATTAGTTTCATTAAAACCAAAAGGATCATCAAGATTAACATCTCGAAACACATTAGTTTGTGAAGATGTTTCAGAAATGTTTGCATTTAAGTGTTATAGAAATAGTATTAATTATTTATATTATTAATACCACTAAATAAACATAAAACAAGAGTGAAGAGTATTTGAAACTTACATTATGAAAAATATAATAATAAAATTACATAAATTAGTAGATAGTACATACTTATATTTTCCACAGATCCAGACACAACATTCGTTTTTTGTGAATTTCCAAAATAACCAAATAATGTCTTGTTACTCTTTTTTGAAGTGACAGTAACCTTCTTACCTTGTTTTCCAGAATCCATGGATATATCGCCAAATCATGCGGGCTTTGGGTTCGACAAATAAGTTGGACGGTTGAGGTTGATTGCAGTTGGACGGCTCACCAATGGACGGATTGGGGTTGGACAATTTGTAGTTGGACGACTTATAGTTGAACGATTCGCAGTTAGACGGCTTGCTGCTGGACATCTTTGCAGTTGAACGGCTTGCAGTTGGACGACTTCAGTTAGACGTTGGTGATTGGATGGATTCGGATTGGATAGATTACAATTGGACAGATTCGGGTTGAGCAGAAAATCTTGGAGTCTAACTAGCAGAGGTTGGACAGGTTGGCCCTTGGGGTTTGACTTCGGTGGAAATATTACAAAAAGGTTGGATGTTTGCATATGTGTTATACCTAGGCACTATGTATAGTAATATACTTCGACGAATATGTGCACAGGTTGATTTGAAACGGTGGCGAATTACATGCATAAGTTCATTTATATGTGTAAATACTAGGCGAATTGACCCATACTAAGGACCTGTCGGCTAAATTTTCCGGTGAATTAGGCAGCAACTGACTACTAAATATTTTCCATTTCTAATTTCCAAAACCCTGAATATTCGCGAGTTTATGAAAATTCACCACTAAAATTTTCTTTGCAATTTTCTTGCCCAAGTATGCTTTCGACAAGGTAATCCTGATAGAGGTATGTAAGAAACTCAAGGTAATTCACAAGTTGTGACAAATGCAGAAGGCATCCATCTCTTTCCCCATTAAATAGGGACATTACACGCATCAAACATCTGGTAACGCTCAAGAAGGTGAGTGTGATCTTTTGACCAGTTCAAGGATTTCAAAATGAGAAAAGCAAGTGCCAAGAATAAAGGAGTAGCATGGGCTCCTTAATGTTATAATTTTAAGTTATTTTTTAGAAATAGAACGTAACTTAAGTGATCTTTCTTTTTTTGGAAAGGGAGGCTAAATGGTCACCCTACCTAAACTGCTCCAAATTTTGGTAAGAGAGGGCGATAGTTTGAAGCTTTGTGTTCATTATCCGCCAAGAAATACAAGTGTTCCAAACTTTATGTTGATGTTTTTTGGCGATGGAATTCTCTCTTATGTTGAATGTCTTTCTTGAACTTCCTTCTATGATTTGACAAATGTCAACTTTGATTAGCATTGTTTTAATTTTTTCAATTTGTGCGCGATGGTATAAAATTTGAAATTTTTATTCGTAAGTGCTCTCCTCTCATTCTTCTTTCCTTTGTTTATTTTTCATCCTTCCCCCTTCTTCCATATTTCATAACATAAAAAAACACATGATAGTATAGTGTACATATTGTAAATATTGTGTGCATGTTGTTTCAAATAAAAGGAGCCTCCTCTTAAAATAGAGGAGGGACTTCATTCCCTCGCTATTTCAAAAGCATTTATATTCGTACTCTAAAATCCTCACCAATAAGTAGCATGACCTATGTGCACAAGAATAGGATCAAAATGAATTGTGACATTTGTGTTGCATGAATACATCTTCAAGTGAATGACATGATGCTTTAGATACATGGTGCAAGACCCATGCTTTGTGTGTTGAATCACATACTTCATTTTCAAAGGTTCATTTTGATGACGTGCATTTACCATTGAAACTCCGATGCCATTGGAGGTCAATTGAGAAAACACACAAGGATTTACTTAGAGGATGTGTGTGCATTATGTGCATAGTATCGCAAGTTGTGCATGATCTTTGGGGCCACAAGTACTTGAATTCAAATTTGTTTGTTCCATAAAAGGAGGAGCTAACGAAGATTTTCCTAGACAATAATTGAATTTGTTGAGCTGACACAAGTTTCTTTGAGTTATGATAATGTTTGTAATGTGTTAAGGACATTCAGGACTTATCTTGCATAATGGAATGTCACACATTTAATATAAGAAACTTCAATAAATGTCATATGGTTAGCATGTCATTGCAAGCTAATCGCGTGAACTAGGTGGTGATTGGTTCTCTAAGAACTCACCCTTATATCTGAGTGGGGCAGTTTGGATGTGCTTCTAGGAACTCATTATAAGTAAGAGATTTGATATTATCATAGTAGATCGATGTAGTCAGATCAAATAGTAGTTGTATCTCCTAAAGGAATGTGTAAAGCCTATATCTATTCGTGATCGGTGTCATGTTTATGTAGGTTATTGTTCCCACTTTAAATCAATAGTGTAGTTTATTCTAATTGCATTTGTGCGAAAGGTTATGAGTTAGCCGTAAGTTGTGATGGTTTGAAGCGTCGCATGGTCTTAAGTTGTGATAGTTTAAAGCGTTGCATGGTCTAAGATTATTCTTAATTGGACTCTTTAACCACATCTACATCAAAACGCATCTCAAATGTGCATGAATGAGAAAACTTGGTAATGAATGTAGATCTATCATCACCATATAGGGAACTAAATTGGTTTAATTCCTTGAATGAACAAGTATGGTCCTCAAGAAGGGTGTTTATTTTTCAATGGAGAATGTTTTGGCTTGTTTTGAAAAGGTAAAATTGCTAGAAGGGTTACAATGTAAACAAGCTTCGCATAACAAATATATGTTGTGTAACTAAAATAACCTCGCCATATGTATTTGCACTAAGAAGAGGTGACCCTATCAAATGAGAATGGATTAAAATAACCTTACAAATGTGCAAGGGATCATGGACCTATGTCATTGCACTAACAAACTACAAAGATACAAATGCCCATGTAAGTTCAACTCCAGCAATGTTAGTAGAACTAGTACGCACACACGCACACACATGTATATATATAATTGTAATTCTTTTTCATATGGTAAAATTTGGAGCTTGTTTTTCCCTTAGAAATATTTTTTTGAGCTCGGCATTAAATCTGACAACTATTTGACTATCATGTAGAAGTTTTTTCTTTTTTGTTTGGAGAAGTCTATTGAAAAATTGTAATTCTTTGCCATATGGTAAAACTGGGATCTTGTTTTTCCCTTAGAAATATTTTTTGAGCCCGATATAGTGGTGCATAGCTAAATTGACACTAGTTGTTGCCAGTTAGTGGGAAATTCGTGAAGAAGGTAAAGTTGTTATTCAGTGTGGTATGTGAGTAATACAAGATAAGGGCCTTGTTATATACCATATTTTACCATATGACAAAGAATTACAATTTTTCAATAGACTTCTTCAAACAAAAAAGAAAAAACTTCTACGTGATAGTCAAATAGTCGTCAAATTTAATGCCCGAAGACAGCCAAATAGATGTCGACTTTAAAGTCATAAATTAATTGTTAACAGCTCACAAATATATGCCCACCACTACCATTACAAGCTTCTATTGTAGAACACGCATAGAAACAAAATTGTTAAAAAGAAACACTTGTTCGTACCAATGAAACACCTACCCCTATGGAACACTATGATTTTACTTTTGACTAATTCCCTCGTGTTAAAAAAAGTTCCACATATAGCAAGCCTAGAAAGAGGACTCCGTGAATTCTAACAAACATCTTCCAAGGTTACACCAAACTGGTTGTCCACCCAATCCTTGTATATTACACAAATATCATTCCCAAGAAGATCTATTCGAATACAAGCTATTTGTTTCATCTATGAACAATCCTCATAACATTTACATACATTTCAGCTATCTGTTTGAGCTTGGATCTTCAGCGAGGATTTCTTCATTTACATTCTAGAAGCATCAGCAGTGATGGACAACCTCGAGCAACTCTTTGTCAGAACAAATAACGATTTAACGGTAATACTCTATCCTTTTACTCTCGTTCTGCATTGGAAGAGGGTCTGCCAGAGTTCCAAACTGCTTGCGTAGAGCGATTGAAGACCCGGGCAGGATCGTGGGGAAAACAAATGCGGGTAGAGGAAATAACCAGATCTACATTGTTCGACGTTCCATCGTCGCCCCCTTCCTTCCTCTTTTAGTTGCGACCTACAACAAGCAGCAAAACATCGAGGAGAAAATAATAATAAACAGGGAGGAAAATACAAGTCGGAGGAGATAAATCGCTATCTGGATGCGAACTCAAAAGTGGATTTGAGTCAAACTTGATCTCAGATCCTGCGCCCCCCAAGCTCTCTCATAGTTGCACGCATGTGGGTTGTCTCTGCATCTCCGCTCGGCCCTTTCTACCTTCTCACCATGGCTTCTTGACTCCCGACTATTGTTTCCCACCACTGGACTCCTGATGCATGTTTCTCGACACCTGACTTCCGACCCACGACTGTGTCATTCAAACTCTCGGCTGGGCTCGACTCTTCGCACCACTTTCTCGGCATTCAAGTTGTTTGGGAGCTCTGCTCACTGAGCTTCGTCGGTCGCCCTGAGCATGTCTTCGACATATCCCGAACTTGCTGCCCCAAGCTCACATCGAGCTTTGTGTGTCGTGACTCGTTGAGCTTGTATATGGTATCTTCCTTCGGCTCTGCCCTTTTATCTCTCTGCCTCCCATTTGGTTGTAAGCTATGTTCCTTCAAAGTGGTAGGCAACTAGGTTTTCCCTACACCATCGCTCGACCCTCTCTACCTTCTCGACGTGGTATCTCGCTCGTCAAATGCTGGAAATGGAAAGAATGGCTATGGGGGTTGTGGAGTCAAACATCTTGGGAAAAAATGCACTAGCAAATAAAAGTGGGAAATGGGTTTGGGTCGATGCAAAGCAATATCGAGGAATAATAAAATGCGGGCTTTCACGCAATAAATGGGGACTCCAAATAAGACATAAGATCAAAATATGAAAACTACTCCACTCAAACAAAGGGCAAAAACTCAAACCAAAAATGGAGCACATAATCGAGAGGCACGTGACAATAAAGACAAAGGTGCGGAAGAAGTCTTCAGCCCTACTTCCACTCCTCTCACCTGGTCATCTTATTTATATGTGCAAGTGTTGATGAATGTGAAAAACAGAATGGAACACATGGAAGCCCGAGAGCAAGAGAAAAATTGCAAGATCCAAGAAATTGTAACAGCAAACCAGAGTCTTGCAGAAGACAACAAAGTGTTAAAAGAGCGAGTGGCAATGCTTCAAGAGGCCTGACAAATAGGAAAAGCATGAATGGAAAAAAATGAAAAATGATAATGAAAGGGTGAAAGCAACCTAGCAAGACATGTTAGCATCGACAAAACCGGGTATGAGTGTAACAGACCTAAAAACAACATAAATAAAATCTCAGACAAATCAGGGAATAAAGTCTCACTACTTCGTAGTTGAGGAAGGTGCTAAAAATAAAAATTTAAATGCAAACGAAACCAAGTCATAGTCTCATGTTGTTAAAGGACCATCGAATAAGGACGACGAGGTAAATGCAAAATTTGGGCAGAATGCAAGAAAATGAACATAGAGAAGGATAAAAAATCTAATTATCAAAAGGGTAAAAGAGTATGGCAAGAATGAAAAAACATTTGTTTTGGCAAGTGAAATTTTAAGAGAAACTACAATGGCAAGGACCAATCATGCAAGCAAAGAAAGTTGGAAAGATAGATGAAGAAAGGGCTAGACGTATCAAAGTGGACATGAGGAGATTAGAAGACAAGTACCAACATTTGGGTAAGAAGGGACTCTTGAGGGGGTCAAATTTCTTTTTAGATGATGATTAAACTTCAATTCAATTGGAGGACAGAAGGAGAGAATTAACTAAAGTAAGAGTAGCAAGAGACGAAGCTAAGAGAGCATGGTTGTACAATGAAAAAGTCGTTATTAGCAAGATAATGTCACAATACTCTTCGCAAACGGATGAAAATAAGAGAACACCGAAATTGATGTCAACAAGAAATGGGTTAGGCCAATCGTGGACACAAAACTATGAGAACCATGCTTCAAGTTCTCAACACCACAATAAATAGGAATCAGGGCCCTCCCATGTATTGTTAAAACTTGCATGTTGGAATTGTAAAGGTTATCCTTGGAGAAGAGGACTTGGGTTAGGGCCTGTAACAGAAGGAAGAGACGTAACTTGTCTCACAGAAACTCATGAGCATGATGGTTGCAAGACTCCTTTTGAAGGTTCTAGGAAGTTTGTAGTCTAGAATGAGGCAGCTAGCAATGGGAAAGGTTTTGGAGGTATAATAGTTTTAGTTGGAGAAGTGGAGGGTAGGAAGATTCGGCAGGTAAAAGAGGACACAAACAAGCAATTCATTTGGTTTAAAATATCCGAAAACGGGAGTCACATTAGAATAGTAGTTTGTTACTTTGTGCCTCAGGGCTCAAAAACATACAAAAAGGTGGGCTAAATGGGAAAACCCCTTATGCAACCCTAAAGAAAGATATTTCAGAGTTTTCACAAGAAGGGTAAGTTTTTCTTTTAGGTGATTTCAATGCAAGGACTGCAAATGAGCAAGCTAACAATTGGTGTAGCAAAGAGAACCCTAATCTGCTATGGCTCATGGAAGAAAGTAATCAGCAGTGGGCAAGATGGTCGGAAGAAAACCGAGACATCAATCATTTTGGCGAAGAATTATTAACTCCCTGTGGTATGTCTGATTTGATTATTTGTAATGGTATGAAAAGATGGCATAAATATGGAAATTTACTTGTAAAACCTACAATGGGGCAAGTGTTGTTGACTATGCAATTTGCTCGCAAGGTTTAATCGACGGGATAAAAGAAAAGGAGATTGATGATTCTATCAAGAACCTAAAGTCGAACGATAATCTAATTTCCATAGTAGTAGATTGGTCGAGTAAGAATCAACCCACAAGGAAAGAACAATCTTAACATCTTCTGGAAAAAGGAAGGATCCTTGTAACACAAGAAAATAGTGATATCTTCATAATGGCATTGAGTCATTTAACGCAAGAGGGGAAAGTAAGATCACAAGGCCTTAAAAGCTATGAGTTAACAAACATGATTAAAAAGGCACTTACAAGTTGTAAAAGAACAAAAAATAAGAAGCAAACAAATTATTTTCCGATAAATAGAGAGTTTATGAGGATTGTAAAGTGGCGAGGAGGGCTATTAAAGAAACAAGGAAAGAAAAGTTGAACACAAAGTTGTACAAACAAATCATAAAGAAGAAAAAATGAATTCATGATCATAAGGAGGGAAGAGCCTATACACTTGGGGAAACTAACCCAAAAGCATTTTGGAAGGAGCTTCAATCAAAGAAAAAACATATAGATGACAACAATATCACAGCCGATCAATGGTTTGAGTTTGCAAAACAACTTTACGAACAGGATCCAGAAGTTAAAGGCCCTCCTTTGATCAACACGACAACAAAACTTTTTATTGTACAAGAAGTGGAAGAGGGTATTATGAAATTGGGGGTTGAAAAAGCCAAAGACTTGGATGAATTTCAGACAAAATATTTAAAACGGGGAAAAGAATTTCTCGCTCGTCACATTGCCGACATATTCAACAACATCGTTCAACAAAGTTTTCCTAGAGATTGGACTACTAGTCTTGCGGTACCTCTTTTTAAGAGTGGAGATGTTAACAATCCTTCTAATTATATAACCATCATGATCAACCCTTTATTTGCAAAGTTGTTTGGCAGCATGGTGGAATGCAAAATCAGCAAGTGGGCAAAAGAAAAAGGCAATATAGCAAAAGGGCAAGTAGGGTTCAAACCTAAGTATTCAACAATAAATCATGGTATCACTTTAAGGCACATTATTGAAAAAGTTTGGGCTGCTAAAGAGGAAGCTTTATGTTGTTTTGTTGACTTCAAAAAGGCTTTTGACATAGTTCCTAAGAGTACGTTATGAGACATAATGAAAGAGCTTGGTATTCCAACACATCATGGAGCAATTCTTCATAGACTTTATGAAAAGGTACGAGTCAAAATTAGAACTCACACTGGTATCTCAGAAAGTTCCAAGAGCAATATTGGGGTTAAACAAGGATGCTCATTATCGCCTACTTTATTTGGCCTATATATCAACAAACTTGAGGAATGGTTAAATATGTAGAGTGAAAATGGTGTTCGCCTAGGAGAGTATGTTGTCAAACTTCTCCTATATGCTAATGATCTTATCGTGATTGTTAGGCCTGCTCAAGGCCTTCAAAAGCATTTATGTGTACTTAAGCGTTTTTGTAAAGAAGTGGGGATGCAAGTCAACACCAATAAGACCAAGATTATGATCTACTCCAATAGAAAGAAAAGAACTCAATATGATTTCTATTTCGATGGAAACATTTTAGAGGAAGTAACAAAGTATAAATATTTTGAGTCAGACTTTAACAACAAGCTCAGCTGGGAGATTTGTAGCAAAAAGAGAACTTTAGGGGGGTGGAGAGCTTTTTATGCTTTCCAAAACAAATGCAGAGAAAAGGAATTATGGGATTGGAAAACTATGCAGACTTTGTTTGGGCTTTTAACAACTTCAAATAAAAAAAAAACATATTGGCAGCAAAATTACATAAGTCAAGTGGTTTTCCATTCAAGCTAAGTTAAGAGAGACCCGAACAAAATATTATAACATGAATTTTTGGATATGTGAAGAATGTATTTATGGATGAGATTTGATGATAAGACCCCATAAATATGCCCTCCAGTTTAAGCAGATCCCCGCCCAACCCAAAATATTAAGTAAATATGTCATGTGAGCCAAGCACAACAAACCAAACCCTTCAACTGAATTGGAGTCAGTTGCGGCCATACATTCCTAATCAGCCCCGTCCCAGCAAAACAATGAGAAAAACAAAACCAGATTACCTCAAAATGGTAATCGCAATAACAAATACAATAAAGCTCAAAATGGACAGCTTAGCATGTAATGTTAAAGCACTCTATAGGCGCAAATAATTTCCTCGATAGACAATTAACCGCTAAATATATGTCCTGTCATTTCCCCAGGTGATGCATGACAATATGCGGTTTCCATTGACAAATCAGACGATTTAGTTGTATTTTACTGAGGGACCAATCTGTTCCATAATAAGGTTTTAAGTTGATAAAACAGCATCCGTCCCTGTTATTTGTCAAGGAGCTTAAAGTTCATCCACCTGTCTTTGCTATTGGGGAACTTGGATTCTTTAAGTACATGTTTATAAGAACAATGAGTCATGTGGCTATTGAATTCCCCATATTCTGGAAGCTGCCAGCTTTTGCACAATCCTAACTTTGCCGACCCTTACTGTCTTTAGCATCGTACACATTAGCAGACAATCAGATTCCATCACGTAATTGAAGAACTTAGAGCCATGGGAAAATAGCTCAACTTATTTTTTCGCTACTCTTGACACACCAACAATATGTTAATTCCATCATACATTTAAAGGGATAACTTTTATCCTGCCTTCGCTGTTTCTGCTAATAAAAAATTCAAGTTGCGTTATTCAGCTCTTATGACTAAATTTCTGTTTGAGAATGGCAGAATATAATAACATCGAATTATAATTCTAAATATGCTTTTCTCCTAAATTTTATCATCTCGTAGATGTCAAAATATATGGTATTAATTTGTGAAGTGCTTATCGGATTTACCATCAGCTACAATGAAAGAAAGAGATAAAATATAAGGACAATATAAGAGGACAAAAAAATCCCTGGACTTAGTACCTATTACAGAATATAATATAGAGATTTTATGCTGAATATATTTGGCTCAGTTTATCTTCGATGCGCTCAAAAACCATCTCAAGAACTTTTACTTGGCACCAACTTTTGAAAGCACTTGTACATTACATTAGCTCCATTAACATAGAGCAATTTATGTATGTGCTTTGTTACTTCCAACCAGGACAAAAGACTTTCTCCATAAAGAAAGTACCACAAAAGTTTCCAGTAATCGTCATTTTTCTTGAGCCCGCCTCCACATCATTAGAACTGTCTCAATTCCAGTTAGTTGCATCCCCTCGAGTATGTTCAGAACCATTAATAAAAACATACAAGGTCAAGTTCAATCATAATTAGCAGTTGTTACACGTCTCAATTCAGCTGAGTGCTCCTCATTGCTAACACTAAGTGCTTCACGAAGATTTGTGAGGAGAAATTCATGTTTCCAATTATGAGCACCCTGGAGGTATAATGCTTGCAGCACAGAATGATACGCCAATAGTTTCAACTCTCTCAATGATGCTGTTCCATGTAAACTACCAGAATTGCCTTCATCAGCTTTACTTTGTCCAGCATATTCCAGGTGGGGAATGGTGATTGTGAATATCTTTTCCCCTCTACTGGGGGAACCTGAAGGAATGCGTGACTTTTTGTTTTCCACTTCAATGACTCCATCTCCCTTTGGGTTATATGTTTCAATTAGCAAATTATTTTGATTTGGTTTCTTTGTTTTCAAAGAGCATGTAGATATATTGTCGTGGCTTACAATATGTGGCTCCATATCTACACCATTTAAATTTGGACTAACTTCATCATTGTGCGTCTCCGAAACTGTAGTATTGGTTGCTTCAGAGGAATGTAGAGAAGAATTTGATTTCAGGCAATTCTTCAGCTTTCCCTTCATTCCAATCAAATTTCCCACAGTTTCCAAATCAGTTGCACCTGTACCATGTGTATCCTCATGTATCCTTTTGCAGGTTGAAACATCATTCAAATGGCTGACACTTATTTTCTGGGTGTTTTTTGGTCCCAACAGCCCCTCTGGTTTTTCCCTCAGAAATGATGTGTTACTATTTATTGCTTTCTGATGAGCATGTAAAAGTGTTCCATTGACTCCTCCATCAAAAGAAGGCAATGCAGAAAACTGATGGCTTTCTTGTTTCCCATTCTGCTGAGGTGAGAGCTCTGGAGATTCTAAATCCACTATTTCTTCTCTAACCTTTTTCAGATCGGTAGGTGAAATATTATCCAAGTTGCCTTCAGTTCCTAGTTTCCTCTTGGTCGTAGTACACCTCAAAGATCTTCTGACAGGTTTTGAAATGTTATCTTCTACTCTCTTGTCAATAGATAATACGGGATTTGGATGTTTACTTGTCTCTGTATTCTGAAAGAAAATATAAGGTATGATGGTGCCATTGTCATTGTCTACATCCACATCCTCTTCCAATGAAAGGACGCCTAATAGTGCCTGCAAAATGCAAATAAAGAAGCTCATCACCCCAAACAGAAAAATAATGCCAAACAATGGAACAGATAAAATAAATTATTTGAAACTACTGAACGTTTTGCCAAAAAAATCCAGCAGCTATTACTGTAGAAAGACGAATGGAGGGCCATCCGTGTGTACAAACATATATATTAAGAGAGAGAGAGAGAGAGAACATATATTTGCATGTCATTAAACTCACATTCTAAAAATCATCAGGTCTTTTAGAAGCAACATAGGAGGTTGTATGCTATAGACAACAGTAGTCCAAAACATGACGACACCGAAATGGCTACTACTTCAAAAATGAGATTCATGCAAGAGGATGATCCATGAGGAAGACGAGCATCGTATTCTATTCCCCAGTGTGTCATGACATACTTCCTCATGGACTCACTTTGACCTTCATTTCTTCTATGATGTTTTACAGCTATATGTATTACTTGATCATTACATGTTCATCATGTACATAAAGTTCTTCACCATTAATCCTCTTGTGCCAAATACATCATGACCAAGTAAAACCATGTACATTTGTACTAGTAAAATAAGTCTCCCTGCACAATAATGTTAATAGCTATAAGGTCAGTCCATGCGTGCATCCAATGGACTCAAAAACAAGGTATTACATTCCCTTCCATATTAAAAAAACTTCCATCAGTTTGGTTATCTAATGCTGAAACAAAAATGGGAATGACCCAGCATTGCATCCATACTGTTCCCATTAAACCTGATCCAAGCATGTTCTCCAAAGGCAGTCCCAGTCCAAGTGATACCACCAAACCCATTCCAACCGCTTGCAGTAATTGTGTATCTTGTTCAATGATCTGCAGTACTCTAGAACCTGTTGCCAAAATGAGCACCATGCTTCATTTTTAGGCAACTGATCACAATTGCAGCACTTACAAGCTTTCAATGGTGTTGAACGTGTATTTTTGGGGCACCCTTGTGGTTTAAACTCTTCAAATTAGATTACCCCTTCTGTTCAGAGTTCATATAGGCCAGATCAGGAAGAAGCTTGGAGCTTTTAATGTGTTTTGGCCTCAAGACGTTCATATGCCTTTGGTTTATCACTGGAGCAAACCGTCAATCATAAATGGAGCTAAACATGGGCAACTGTCATCAAACGGCATTTCTAAACTTTGGGACTTGACCACTTTTCATGTTTTAAAAATGCTTTGGTGGTGCATTAACGACAAAGTGTCAAAGGAGACATGTGGAGCTCATCAGCATTCCCGCTATTCACAAGGTAATCAAGACTTAACCACCTTTTCATGTTTTAGAGCACCTTTGTCGATGTCTACCATGTGGCACTCATCGGCGTTCAGCACTCCCGCAAACCTGAAGGTCTTGGCCTTAAAGTTGTGTGCTTTTTAAAACTTTGCAGCTTGTCTATTGAAGACGTAGCAAAAGAGACGCGTGGCGATAATCGACTTTCAAGTTAATCTCAGTTTTATCTCTAGATTAAGGTCTATCTTCGAGCTTACAGGGAACCACTTGAGGACACGTGGCAGAAATCGGCGTTCTGCACTCTTGCAAGCCTCTCAAGCCTTAGCGTTACAGTTCTATGCTTTCAGGAAGTCTATAGAGTATCGATTAATGACAAGTGGCATTTTGATGACATGGTGGAGATCGGTGAGTTCCAAGATGCATTAGCAGAGTTTGTGCATGAGCTTAAATTTGATGTTTTGGCTTACAGTGTTAATCTGAACTTGGGGACATCACAATGGCACGATCAGGGCTCTGGTTTTTCCTTCCTCGCTTATGCTAGAGGGCTCCATTCGACTTGCAACTGGTACCATTAGAAAGGTCTTGGAGAGGGATCTGCATTGAGCTAAATTTCAGAGAAAATGGTTGAGGGATCTGAGAGATTTTGATGACAGAACGTTCAGGCGTCTTTTGCTCGTTCTCTAAGTTTCATGGCTCCAAATCCCTTGCAAAGGCTTCTTGATTGTTCTTTTCTCCTTTTAAAAGATGCCTTCGAGTTGGATATACCTTGTGTCACCACCAAAATGTAATTAGAGGACTTAAACAAGTTGTTGAATCGAGATGAGCTGTTACAGTGGTCCTAGAGTGCAATCATGATCTAATTCACCAAGCGGCAGTTTAATCTCTCCTTATTCCCCTGATCTCATGGGAAGACATTGATCCTTCTCAAAGTTCAACTCCTCGGCAATAAATCTAGTTATTTCATGCAAATGAAGGCATCTAATCGACAAAAACAACTATATGCTCAAAACCTTGAGGGTTTTGTTTTGGTTTGTTGAAAAATACCTCCCAAGCTCTGTTTCATACTTATGGATCATCATTATCACATGCAGAGATCGTGAGAATATGCCAAGATGTAGTTTTGGATGGATCATTTCAGCTCGAGGGCATCTTTCAGAGCTTCATGATCCTTTTGAGGAGATAGGGATTAAAAAGAGATATTTTGAAGCATCTTCAAGATATTCTTGCTTTTCTCTTCTCTGCTCTCTTTTCTATAAATGTAACCAAGCTTCAATTGTAAAACATATTCTCTACTCAATGTAAAGTTACTCTTATAGACACTCAAATTTGATAATTTACACTTTGGCAACCCTTGATTTGACTATGCACTCTTGCTATGATAAATACAACTTCTCCGTTCTCACTTCTCCGTTCTCGCTTCTCCGTTCTCGCTTAGCACTTTTTGAGGTCCATTGTTTAGCTTGTTTATCCTAACACACTAACATGTCAACACATTCTGAGAATACAATGCACAAAATCAATAGAAAAATATCAATTTACAGGTCTCAAACCTCACTTTGCATATTTTCTACTACCAATCAAGGTCATACAATTTGGTCAGGAATTTATATCCAATCTTGGCCCATTTGTAATGTCTTGGACTAACATGTACTACAACTTTGGTTTCAAATCAATGTCTTTCGTTGGGTCTTATACATCCTCTGGGTCGGCCTTTTTTAGATAAATCATCTACGTAACCCTATATAAGCACGTAAACACTACCTCATTTGTTAACTTGGAACTCCTAAGGCAATGCACTAGAGCACTCACTTCTATACACTTGCAAAAGGCATCCAAAGCTCCCTAAATCTCACACTGTCACATCTAAAGTTGTTGGGGCAGCACCCACATCAAGTCTGAAACTACAAACCAGGTCAAGGCAGCGATATCTCTCTTCCATAAGCACTCAAACATCCTCTCTCCAAATATTTTAGTAAGAGAAAAGTCAAAACAAGCATGGTCAAAGAAAAAGCAAAATTTGATTGATCGATCTAGAAATCACATGCTAGGTGGAGAACAACGTGTGGTTCGAGACCTCTTCAAAGTAATGCCAACATTGGCAATGCACTGGGGCGCCCACAACCCTTCTAATGTTTGTTTTGCACGACTCTTCATCCATGGCTAGGGTTTGAGATGATGATCAGTCCATTTAGAGAGCCCCATTGCATGTGCGACAACCAGTGTTTTAAAAACCGGTCAAACCGGAACCGGAACTGGCCGATTCGACCGGTTCACCTTAAAAACTTTGAACCGCTCAGAAAACCGGACCACTAACCAGTTCCATATTAAACCGGTCTGAAATGGTTCTGTGAGTTGTTTACCTTAAAAGACGTTTTTTTCCTTTCTTCACTTACTTATAATTGTTCTCTCAACCTTTAATCCTAAAGTGATGTTATATAGACCCCCCCCCCCATATTGCAAATGTCCCTGAGGAGTCCGACAAGCTGGAGGAACATGATGACGTTGATAAAGATGAGGATCCCATTCTTAACACTAGCAGTGGTGCAAAGTTTGATGATTGATATCAAACATGTAGTAGCTTGTAGCATATTGTTTTTTGGACTCTATAGGCCATTTTGAGCCTCATTGTCTATGTATTTTGTTTCAGATGTGTAGTGCACTTGGTGCCATTTTGCTATATTTACTCTTACATGGTATATACATAAGCAAACTCTGTGTATTTCGTCTCTAACTTTTTGTAATCATGGTTTGGAATCTTTAAGATATATTGATTTTATTAAAATTGTAAAATTTTATGTATTTTTTAGTAAACCGGTTCATAAATTTGAAACTGGTACCGACCTGGTTCCAGTTCGGTTTAGATCCCCTAGCCGGTTCCGAGTCTAGTTTCGATTTTTAAAACATTGGCAACAACTAGGGTTTGACAACAACAAACAAATCCAGGAAGGCAAGCACCATAGAAAGTTACAGAAGCAAATTCAGAGAAGGTCCAATACCGTACAGTTTGGTCAGGACCGCATGGTACGGTCCTGATAGTTTGAGATGATGATCAGTCCATTTAGAGAGCTTTATTGCATGTGCAACGACCAATGTTTTAAAAACCGGTCAAGTCGGAACCGAAACCGGCCGGTTCGATCAGTTCACCTAAAAAACTTTGAACTGCTCAAAAAACCGGACCACTGAGCAGTTCCATATTAAACCGGTCTGAATTGGTTATGCGAATTGTTTACCTTAACAGACGTGTTTTTCCTTTCTTCGTTTACTTTTAATTGTTTTCTCTCAACCTTAACCCTAAAGTGATGTTATATAGACCCCCCCCATATTGCAAATGTCCCTAAGGAGTCCGACAAGCCCAAGGAACATGATGAAGTTTCGATTTTTAAAACATTGGCAACAACTAGGGTTTGACAGCAACAGACAAATCCAAGAAGGCAAGAACCACAAAAATTTACAAGAGCAAATTCAGATAAGTTCCAATACCATACAATTTGGTCAGGACCGCACGGTACAGTCCTAACAATTTGGCATGGCCCTGCTCCAAGTGGATTCACAATCACAGTTCCAGTTCCGAAGGTCATTCATGTTCAGATCACCAATTTCTAGCAGTGTACAGTCCCAGATCTCTCCAGAAGTCATTTGTAATCAACCAAGTGCTTCTATACATCCGTTTTGAGCTTTCAGTTGCATGTTAGGTTGATTGGTATATGCTATATTCTTTTTATTTGATGTAAGTTGCAAATCTAAGTTATTATTTCTGTTGTAAGATATGTAATCAACTCTAATCTAATCCAAACTTAATTAAATAAACCTAAAATTTAATTGAGGGTTAAACACTTTGGTGAACCTGCTTTTAATTGAACCCTTCACCTAATCTAGGATTTATTCTTTGCATATCAAGTCTGTTGATCTCTAAACCCTAGTTGATTCAAGGTTTCTAGGTATATGATCATTCTCGTTAGTTTGTGCTTTCTTTTGCTCATCTTCATGGCTTCTTCTCTTGCTTTGTCCATCATTCTTGATGAATATGGCAAGTGCTACCCTGTTTACTAAGATATCTTCACCAACCTTGGTCATCTCCGCCTTCATCCTAACACCTCTCTTGAATATGTCATGGATACGGTGCTTGGACCTTTCTCCTTCCAAGATGAGCCCATATCTTTCACCTCTAATGAGTTGCCTCCTCAAAATATCATTGACAATGGTCTCCCACTTTATGTGCAAGTCATTATCCGTAATACTTTGATAAAATGTCTTCTCATTGATAATGGTTTTGGCCTCAACATTTGCAATATTTCATTTTTACATCATTTAGGCATTCCTACCAATGAGTTATCCTCTTCACCTATTAGTGTTTGTGGCTTTGATAATGTACCACGTCAACCCCTCGACCAAATCACGTTGCACATCACTTTAGGATCTCACACCCTCCCACCTTGTGTCATGTTATGCCCAATGATCTCAGTTATAATCTGCTCTTAGGACGTCCTTGGATTCATGTTATGCACGCAGTACCTTCTACTCTTCATAATTGTCTCAAGTTTTCTTACTAAGGCATTGTTTTCACCATCAAAGTTGATCCTGCTCCTTTCGAATTTTGTGTTATTACGGACCCTGATGAGATCACACTTAATGCTAAGGATAACAATTTTTACTACAACACGGTTTCAATGGACATGGCCTTGGTTGTCGTGCCCAAGGCATTCGGGATCCTCTTCGCATAAAATCACAACAATCTAGAGAAGGCATTGGGTATTCTATGCGCCTGTGGTGTAAAGTTAAACCTTTGCTAGTTCCACCAACATCACATCAGTTATTGCACAACCGACCTCACCCTTGCAATTGGTTCACCCCGGTCTTATCGATGATAGTGCTCGTCCCTAGATGCATTTCTTATTGAAGAATCCCTCCTCGAATACGTAGGTGCATATGAGGATCTCCCTCCCTTCTACCATAAGTATAGGTTTTATCATATTCTATCACTGCATGCGTATTTTGGGGATGGTGTTTTTTTTAACACGATACCTGATACATTGGATACCATTCCCACTCAACCATATGTTGAAGATCACTCTACCTTGTTAAATGAAGAGACATTTTTTTAACTTTGGCACTAGTGACGACCCTCAATCTTATCGCTGATAGTGCATCACCGGATATCCCATCCCTAGATGCCTTTCTTAATGAAGAATCCCTCCTCGAATACGTAGGTGCATGTGAGGATCTCCCTCCCTTATATCATAAGAATAGGTTTTCTCATATTCTATCACCGCAGGCAAAATTTGGGGATGGGGTTTTTTTCTAACACTACCCCTGATACATTAGATACCATTCCCACAAAACTATATGTTGAAGATCGCTCTACCTTGTTAAATGAAGAGACATTTTTCTAATTTTGGCACTAGTGACGACCCCCGCCCTGTACTCTTAGTTGTTGCCCTTAGTACCATCAAATGGGCTGATATCCAACAAGTTTTGCAATATTTCCCTGACCTTTTTGCTTGGACCTATATTGACATGCCCGACATCGACCCATTTGTTGTCATGCATAATATTATGTTGCACGACGACGTCAAACCAACTCAGTAAAAAATTCGTTAAGACGCAACCTAAGGTGGCTTTATTAGTCAAAACAGAAATTCAAAGACTTCTAGATATCAGCTTTATTTGCGTTGTTAATTACCCCAATGGGATTCTAATATAGTACCTGTCACTAAGCCCAATGGCGAGATCCGCTGCTGCACTGACTTTTGTGACACTCCTGAACAGTTGAAATGAGAAAATATAACAGGTTTACTTTGAATCACGAAAAGTTTCTTACCAAAGCAAGATTGTTCCTCCATGCACAACACAGTCAAGAATACACCAAATCAGTTTACCTGCCTTCTTGGTCCAGAATCTAGCAATGTATCTCTAAATATCCATAAAGCCCTCTTATGATGAAGTATACACCAAAAAATAGATGGCCCTTTTCTCAGCAAACTTGACTTTTTAATTCAATTTTTTATAAACTGTCTTTCTTGACAGTCTTGTCATACACAGTCCTTCGTTACCGAATTTTCTCTCTTCTCCAAGTCTCTCCTCCTGAAATCATCCTCTCCTCTGATGAAACTTCCCTCATTCGAATTATATCATTCGTAACTACTTTTTCTTAGTTATTGATTTGACTAGACCCTACAAGCCCTCTTAAGTTATATGCTTGAGTCAAATACTAAAAACAGAGTTTCCAAACAAAAACACCTAGAAGATAGCTTTTTGACCTTCAAAAAGGATCTTACACATTGTACATGCACTCCCAAATCACCCTAGACTCCCACTAGGACACAAGCAAAGCCAAAACTGACAAAAAAAAGTAGAAATTCCCTCCTTAAGAAATTCAAATTGGACTTTGGAAGGAAAACACATACAAGCCAACATTTGAAACTTGAAGGTCTCCAAAGACCTCAAATCGCTTCTATAAGCTTACTTTGACCCTCCTAAGGAGTTAATGCACACAATTTTGTTCATATTCCTTGTCTTGGTGGATGTTCCTGCATCAACTCTCATAGGCAGCCACCATGTAGGGAGCAAGAGGAAATCAATAACGGGGAGAACTGGATTTGATTGTTGCTCTCTGCATGTAACCCAAGTTGTTTAGAGATAAAGTATTCAATAATTATTGGGTACAGGTCGTATAGGACTACGCAAGATTCGTCATGCATCTCCAATCATGTCAACCAAGAAGTATGGTTCCTTCCACATTTTGATTAATTATCACGAACTAATCCTACGAACCATTATATACAAATATCAGTGCTTCATATAGATGAACTACTTGTTAAATTACATGGAAGCAATACTTACAATTTAAAAATATTGATTCGATGCTTGAATATCACCAAACATGGGTACAATAGGGGCAAAAAATTCAAGACATTCTGCTATTCTCATCAAGGCGACTGCAAGTTCTAGGTGATGCTGTTTGGCGTAACCAATGCCATGGCCACTTTTTAAGATATGGTATAAGGGTGTGGGAACTCCCAAGTCCCAAATAGCATTATAAAGGAGGAGCAATTCAAATAGACAAAGCAGCAGAAGCCGCAATCCAGTGCATGAAGGAGTCATTACTTTGATGTGCCATGTACTAACATAAGGATTTGATGTGCCATGTACTAACATAAGGATCAGCCCCATGGAAAGTTAGCAGCCAATTGCTTTCAAAAGCAAGGAACTCTTTTAATCTAGGAAAAAACAACTACATTAAAAGGGATAAAATATATACAAAAATATAGTTCAAAGCCAAATCTATCTATTGTCCTTTATTACAATATAGAAAAGTAGTTTGGAAACAAGAGAGACCAAAAGCAAAACTACAACCAACAAAAGGTAGCCTGTCCACAAGGAGAATATGATTGTGCATTTATAAAATTATAAACACTATCATAAACATTGTCTGAAGCTCATACATAGACACTAGACTAACTAAGAGAAAACAAAAAAAATGACTGTCTTGGGCATTTAAACGCACCCATTAATCATAATCGCTGAACAATATCTAGAGAAATTAAAATCCCAAAACATAGGAGACCATGTAGGTGTGAGTTTACAATAAGCCTGTATCTTGATATTTTATAAATAACTTCAACACACATTTGCACATATTTATGTTCCTATTATTGAGGATATACATCTTGTTATCATCCTCCATTCTCTCAACCTATTTCTCTTTACATGTGGATGTTATAACCACCCTATTAACCCGACTTATTAATATCTAAGAGGTTTAAACAACTATTCAAACCTATCCACTAACCTAACTAATCATATTTCCAAGTATGGAGTGATAGTTCTTAACATTCCCCATTTTATTACAACATAGTTCAAAGACTAGGAGAGAATCGACCCCATATGTGAACTAGAACATATTCACAGTTCAATATACTTACAAATAGTAATGGGAATGGTCTCACCACACCACCTTAACAGGAAATGGCCTTGTTGATCAATATAAATAATTGGGGACACAACCATTTTTCAAACGCAATTGTGGGAATTGGCCTCACAACACTCGTATGAACGATGGACTCCCTCACTACCCATAACAATTATTGAGAAAAAACAGCACTCCGACACAATTCCATTGTTTTCTTGGCGGAATTATTTTTCATCCGTATTTTCTTTCAAAAATATTTATCTTAGGCTAAAAGGCCCATATTTAATTCCTTAGGCTGATTGTCTATGTTAATCTGTCTTTACTTCTTAAAGATAATAATTGATTTTTATTTAGTGGCTCACCCACTAACTAAAGATAGGCCATACATATTTTAAACAAAAGAAAAAGAGAACTCGAGGATGAATGCATGGAGACAATTAAATAAAGGTGATAATAACGCCTTGCTTTATAAATTAAAGACAAAACATAAGCTTTGAAAGCTATTTTTGGAATATCCACGTGAGGATAAAAGTATTGAAAGAATAATTAAAGGACTCTTTTAATTAAATTTCAGTACATTTAAAAATTATTTAGTTTTTATATTAAAATATTCGAAAAACCTTGAGTAAAGAATTAAAAGGAATATTTTATTTAGTATGACAGTGGATATTATTATCTGAGGATAATTATGGAATTTCAAATCTAGTGCAAATTGTGCATTTCTTCCACTTCTTATATTCTTCTGAGTTTGTACTGAATAGAGAGAGTCTCTATTCTGGATCAACACTTTGAATTCACTTGAATTCATGTTTTCTTTCTGAATTGTCTTCACCCAGTTTTCAGTTTTATGCAAGTGTTCAAGTACTTCTTCAGGCAATTGTAAGTGTATCTTTTTAGCGATAGATAAAGAGAGTTTTCATTTTGCTTATCCTCTAGTTTTCTTCTTGCTCTACAACTTCGGTTCCCTATTCAGGTTGTTTCCTACTGCTTATATAATTGTTTAACTGTGTTTCTAATTATCTTGCATATCTAAGATACTTTGTGTTAAACTCATTCAAAAAAGTAGATCAAACTATCTTGGTGTATCACCTTGTTTCCATTTATTTCTCTTTCCCCTTTCCCCTTGCAAGTTTAGATTAGCACTAGGATAGACAAAACCAGCTGACTTTGGGGGTTGTTTCTAAAACAAGTGTACCCCGCTTTGGAACATCCCATGTTATGCTTGATATTGATGGTAGCATACAATCAAACATATCAAAGCATTAACAATAACACAATATGTGAATATGGACATACTCAAATATTTGCCTAGAAATAGTAGCGAGAATAGGCTTCACTACATTTCCTATGTGGGATTTGGCCTCACTAGGCAACCAAAACATCAGCTGTAAGAATTGGTCATACTACACCCTCTGGGGAGATGGGACTAAGCCTCACCTCAACCGCTCCTTTGGTTTGATTAAACCTCACCGAACATTATTGATCTTATCTTGTGTGCAACAAGAGTATGGTCTTCATCATCACCTTCATTGGTGATCACTATCTTTGGCTTTATTGTATTTTAATTGGATTGCCACTAAAGCAATAACCCAATCTTTGAGTTAGCAGTGAACTCAAAATAGGTGTTTTTCCTCTATCCTCCTCTAGACTCAACTCAATTAGCTAGGTTGATCCTTACAATTTTGTGGACCACAAACCATTGCAATAAGCACCCAAACAGTTCTCATAGTGTGTTTTTGTTGTGTTTGTCTCTTTCTTGAGAACGGGATTCCCCCCAAGCAAAAAACTGTAAGGGTGTCGAGTGCTACCGAAAAATGCACCCATATACAAAAAAAAATTGTGGTTCATAAAGGCATGCATTAGTGTACCATTTTACAGAAAACCAATTTTATCTTGCAATGCATGAGTGATGAGGGAAAATCCTTTTGCCAAATAACCTATAGCACGGTTTTACACACACTGGCAAAGTTTTGGCCAACTCCACCTCCCAAATCAAAAGTTATACAATTAAATCTACTTCTCCAGGCTGAAACTAAAATACTCACTTTTTTCATATGTTTACTTTATATATATATATATATATATATATATATAATCGACGCTATAATCAAGTGAAAGCTTTACAAAAAGTTCAATCCAACTCACACATTTGCTTTCATGTGTGTACTTATACTTCCTTGCTCATGCTTTTATTGTCATGTGCGTGTCTCTACCTCCTTGTTTGCACTATTATTTTTAGGTGTGCACTTTTACTTGGCACCTCATCCGAATGCCTTTGTTTTTAGTCATAATACAGATCTACTGGAGAAGCACGTGCCTCTTTGCTAGGTGCTCCTCCTCCCAACCAAACGCCACCTCCTTGTACAAGCGCTTTTCTCAATTCAATCATGCACCAACCATAAAAACAATGTTGTAGATCCTCACAGTCTTCACACGCACCTCATAGTCTTTCAACACTCCTTCAAATGCATGTTTCTCATCATATGGAGCAAACAAAAAATGTCTCTAACATTGCATGCATGTATGTATGTATGGAATTAAAAATAAATAAGCAGCAAACAAATAAACCTACATGAAGGTTGCCACCTCAATCCTCAGCTGCCTCACTTGCATTCATGCCATCTCTTCACACTCCTATATGTTGCTTTCGAATCTGATTTTCTACTCTTCTCCTCACACAGCCATTCTAGTAGGCACCATTATTGCACCTTTTTATCATTTTATTTTTTTATGCTCTAACATGCTTCTATCAAAGCCTCCTACATGATGATCACCACTAGAGCACATTTTTTATGGTTTCTAAGCTAATTAATGAATATCTATAGGTTGTGACACCCGAGATCAATCACTCCATCTTCCTTGCAAAAAGTAATGGCTTGTGTGCATCAAAAGATGCACTTTTTTATATGTTTACATTATCTTCAATACAACTAATGTTATAAAATGGATCTACTAGGGTTTGCTAAAAAAAAATGGATCAATCTGAAGGTTTTTTCAATCTTCTTCCAGGTTTGGAAAGGAGGGAAGATTTGCTTTCCCTCCAGATGATGACTGGAAGGGGGGAGGGGGGCTCACCCCATCAAAGATTTGTGTATAGACAAAAAGGGATAGAAAGTTCATCCACGACAAAGGCTAAAGAGGAAGCAGCAATAACGGCAACTAGAAAATGCAAAGGACTTCAAACTGCCACTAGAACTCCATTCATACAAGCTATGGAGGATCCGGTCATTCTATTGGATGCTAATGAGATCAAGAGGAATGTTTTTGGCTTAATAGGAAAAACACAATCCCCAGATTTTTGGGAGCTCAGCTATTGAGAGAAGAGATTCAAGGCTTAAATGGCCAAAAAATAGAACACGGGTGGAGAATTGATCAGAACCTATGCAAAAGGCAATTTCATAGGCATTTTTGCCAATGACCTAGATCAGGACAAAGTTTTTAAGGGAGGTTCATATTTCTTTAGAAATGTGGGCTTATTCATGAAGTATTGGCACATAGGTTTCAAACCCGAGGAGGAACTACCGTCCACAACTCTTGTTTGGACCCGATTGTATGTGCTCTCCTAAGAATTTTGGTCAAAGTATGTGTTTGATATGATTAACAACATGATGGAAAGGTAGTGGAAACTTCAAAACCATTTCATGTAAAAGGCCTAATTAATTATGTTGGATTTTGCCTGGAATTGAACCTCTCCAAACCGCTGCCAAAGAATGTCACTTTGAAATCAAGGGAGATCAACTGGATCCAACCTCTGGATTAAGAAAGCATTCCACTTACATGTAAAGGATGCCATCAATATGGTCATTTGGTGAGAGAATGGCCCTCAATGCTAAAAGGTGTCTAGCACACCAAACTTATAGAAAAATCCATAGAGGTCGATGATGGGTTCATAAAACCCAAAAGAATGCATGTGATTAAAACAACATGAAAAAGCTAGAGAAATGGAGAAAAGTGCGGGTGAAATAAGAGAACCAAAGAAATGGATGAAGAAAGGGTTCTAGAAACCCACGAAAATGAGAGAAGCATGCATGATAAAGATGAGATCCTAATGGCAGAGTATGGATTCACAAAGGATTTGGAAAAGCTCATTGATGATCCATTACCCGACAAGAACATCTTCAAAGCGAAAGAGAGGGATGTGTAAATTGAGTAGAGATATATGTCAAAGGGGAAAAAGCAACAGAGGAAGATGATACCAGCAGCCAAGGAAAGGAAGATGGGGTCACAGGGTAATCCTTGACAAGAAAAAAAAACGGAAGGAAGAAAATCATCATTAGAAATAACAATAGAGGACTAAGAACATAAGATAGAATACAAAAAGAAACATAGAAAGAAGTGTTAGTAGAAAACAAGCCTCAACTAGTTAACAACTTGGTGGGCACCAAGAAGTGTAATCTAGTAAAATATGTTGATCATCTTGTGGAACATTAAAGGGCTCAACACCTAGAACAAGAGGAAACTCTTACAAAGAATGAATATAAATTATACCATGGCTATTTCTTCTACAAGAATTCAAAGTTGAATGAAGATCTGACAAAGCATTGGAAGTCGCTTGCAAGCTGGTTGCACAACTTCAGCCCTATGCTCAAAAAAGGCGAGAGTGTTGGAAACTAATTGGATTTGGACAACAGTGAGTACGATCACTTGAACCAGATGGTCTTGACGGGAAAAATGGGCAAAAGAAACCGCAAGGATCATCTTACAACGTATGTTAATGTCTAAATTTATAATTGTGTTCATTGACAAATATATGATTGTTAGTGCGTGAAGAAAGCAAGATCATGCTAATAAAGCATGCACGTTTTGTTAGATTATAGGCTATGGTGGAAATTAGGGAAGAATCATGCATATTTCTTTTTTAATGCACACACACCATAGTTATCTATGTCTCGGGGGCAAGGACAAGGGGATGGAGGGACAAGGTTTCGGTGACAACAAAAAAATCCCATTTTTTGGGGAAGGCAAGGGGAAAGCTATTAAAATAATAAATAAATAATTATATTTGAATATTTTAGTTGTATTCAATAAAATTTAGGGATTAAAACTATGTTTAATGTAATTTAGGTTCTTTCAAGATCATAATTTTATGTTCTTGGTAAAAATAACAGTATTTTAAAAGTATAAACATCAAAAAACTTCTAAAAGATTTTTAAAAAATAGGGGACGTCCCCTCTAAGTCCCCAAGTACCCAAAACGTTCAGGACGTCTGGGACGTCACAAAAATCTCAGGGACGCGTCCTCACGTAACACTAACGCACACTTGTAGCTTAGTAAACATGCATGGAGAAAGCAAGATCATGCCAAAAAAGCATGCATGTTTTTTTAGAACATCGGCTATGGTGGGAGTCATGCAAAAATCATGCATACCACTTTTTATGCATGCACATTTTTCAGTAGATAAACATACATGGATAAAGCATGACCATGCAAAAATCATGCAAGTTCTTTATAGAATGTAGGATTTAGTGCGATTGTTATAGCATACCATTTAGGAAGGCAATTGTTTAGAAAAGATTGACTTGTGGAGTGAACGTAGAATGGGTAGAAAAGCAAGCAAGATAAAAACATGATGAAAAAAAAAACTTTCCTGAAAGGATACTTTCCTAGGACTAAAAAGCAAAAGCTTTTGTAAGCATGCTTTAATGGGGTTTTTTCTTACTTCTCCTTCGTGTACCGGTACGTATTGCATGTCTCTTGATGTATGGGACTTGGTTAATAAAAAACTTACCCTTAGCAAAAAAAAAAATACTACTACTGTTATGCCTCCTCCATATACCTTTAAAGAACTTTAATTATCTTTTCTTCAAATGCCAAATCATGATAGACAGCAAATTAAATCTACCTCACATTGATTTAAATCTGACCAAGCACAAAAATTATTTTCGTCTTTAGTCAAAGGCATCTCTTCCAGTTGCTCTCACCTTGGCTTCACAAGCTCTTTCCTCTCGCCAGATTGGCTCTAACTTTGCTCTGATAACAAATGCGGGTTTTCAATAAGCCTGTATCAAGATATTTTATCTAAGTTGCCAAGGAACAGAAACAGAAATGGGTCTAAAGAGCGGAAACGCAGATGTTCAAAAAACCCTTCAATACGAAACGGCAAGAAACCATTCATACAATATATTATTAAAATTTAAATATTAAAATATATATAAACAAATACATAAGATTCAATTTTAGTGCACAAAAGAGAAAACACTCATCCAACATGATTAAAATTTCATGTGTTCATGAATCATGTGACATGCAAAATTTATATAAAAGCGCAAAAAGAATGGCCAAAGAATGTTGTTATTTTTATATAAGCACAAAGAATATAACCAATAGTCTTTCTTATTATACATAAAATAAACAAAATGTTGTAATATACAAAAAACATTGTAGATAAAATACCTTTACAGGATGCAAGGTAAAGGACTGCAATCACTAAAATGTTGTAATATACAAAAAAAAACAGAAGATGAAAAACCAGAATGGGATGTTTTTTCCAAGAGACAAAATGCTTTTACGGGACATGCGATAAAGGACTGCAATCATTAAAATGTTGTGATATGCAAAAGAAAATGTAGATGAAAAGCCTAAACAAGACGTAATGTCAAGGACTGCAATCATTGTTTTTTTGGTTAATTTAAACTTGCATTACCAGAAACACCCAAGCACGTGCCAGAAACAGCACGTTGCCGTACCATTTTTGGCACTTGCCTAGACGTTTTGGGTGCATTTTGTACCCGAGGATCATATTTTGGGTACATTTCTCTGCAGTAATGGAAGGGGGAGCGAGGAGGCGTTTCAGTGCAACACACATTTGTACATATTTGTATTGCTATTATTTAGGATATATATCTTATCATCTTCATCTATTCTCTCAACCTATTTCTATTAGAGAATAAATTGAATCTATCTGACATTGATTTAATACTAACCAAACACGACACATCTTTATTTTCGCCATTCTATTAGAGAGCAAATTGAATCTATCTCATATTGATTTTAATCTAACCAAACATGACAATTCTTTTCTTTTTTCACCACAAGTCTCTCTGCTTGTTGCACTCGCCTAGGTTTCATACGCTCTCTGCTCTCACCATATTGGCTCTAACTCTGCTCTAATATCAAAGTGAATTTCCAATTACCTTGGATTAGGATATTTTGTTCAGAACTTCAGCACACATTTATACATATTTGTGATCCTATGCTCTAGGATACCAGCTTATCATCTTCCTCTATTCTTTAAACCTATTTCTATTTTATGTGTAGGGCGTTATAACCACCCTAAACGCTAGCCATTATCCCAACTTATCAGTATCTAATAGGTTTAAATAGTTATTTAAACCTTTCTACCTACCTAAATAATCACTTTACCAACTATGGTTTGTTAATTCCTATCAGTAGAGCAAAACATGAGTGCCAAACACTCTCTAGAACAGTTGTCAACAACATTACTAGATTACACCCGCCATAGTTTTAAAACTTTGAACTCGTCATGATAAGATCTTTGCATATAATAAATGAACAAGCTGAATAATATGTCAAAGATAACACAACACAAGAGATAGTGGTGGGGGCAAAGATGCCCTAATATTTAATATATGCAAAGATATAAGAATACCCTTAAGGTAGGGCAACACCATACAATGCTCCTCAAGGAAGGAGTAACTCCACAATCTCCCAAGATGGGAATCCACTTCGAGGGGTACACCTCCAATATACCTCTACCAAGGGGAAGACTCCACACATACATCCATGACAACTCATAATGATACTCATATCCTTTATATAGGAATATATTACTCTTAATGGATGGGTAATACATAATCCCAATGTAGGCTAACTCATTACCCCATATAGTTAATTCTTATGTGACCCCATATATTATAAACATATAACTAACTAAGGGGGATGTGTGCCACATGTCGGCATCTCCATCAACCCATATACATTATAATATCATATCCCAAGATACATAGCATTCCCTCCCTCTTTGACATGTTTCGTTCCCGAAACATGAGAAGAAGTCATATAGTGAGTGTGCTTCAAATCATTGCACACTTGTCGTCATGCTCGATCATCCAACCACCCATATGATATCTTAATGGGTGATACATCTCTAAACTTAGTTCCATAATTTGTTGCACTACTCGAATTCCATTCCTATCTCCATATTTGTTTCTCCTCGGCATCCATGCATATCCATAATAATTATCCCTGTGATTCCATGTCATATAATTGTTGCCCCATTGACTCCATGTATATTATAAACATATAACTAACTAAGGGGGATGTGTGCCACATATCGACATCTCCATCAACCCATATACATTATAATATCATATCCTAAGATACATAACATTCCCTCCCTCCTTGATATGTTTCGTCTCCAAAACATGAGAAGAAGCCATATAGTGAGTGTGTTTCAAATCATTGCACACTTGTTGCCATGCTCGATCATCCAACCACCCATATGATATCTTAGTGGGTGATACATCTCTAAACCTAGTTCCATAATCCGCTGCACTACTCTAATTCCATCCCTTTCCGTATTTGTTTCTCCTCGGCATCCATGCATATTCATAATAATTATCCCTGCAATTCCATGTCATATACTTGTTGCCCCATTGATTCCATGTATAGCCATAGTGATTGCTCCTCCAATTTCTTGTATATACATATATATTGTTGACCACATGTGTCCTAACATTCCTCCATGATTTTTGCCTCTCATGATGATGTGGGTGTCTATATGGTGCCACCTTAGTATCCTCAACCTTATTAATCTTTTCCTCTTCCACCTTTTTGTTTGATGTTTTTTTCTCTTGAGTAGATGAATTATTTTTCTTTTTCATCATGTTCTCCCCCTGAATCATCCTTATTCCCTTCTTCACCATCTTCAAAGTCATCCTCATGCTCCATCTAGACATTACTATGTTCCTTCTTAAGTTTGATATCATGTAAGGTAGCCTTCTTTCTCTTGTACCATATCTTCATGAATTTATGTTGCACATTAATATTAATTGTTCCCAAGGTCTCTAACCAAGGACATCCAAGAACAATATCCATATCATCCATATCTAACGCATAAAAATCTGAATGCAAAACATATTTATCCATAGAGAGCTTTAAGTCTTCAAAGACGTGAATTTTCTTACCATCCACTTTGCCTGAACATGTAGATGTTGAGCTACACCCATGTTGATGAAGTTATACTTGTTGCTAGGGTTTATGGAAACAATTACCTTTGTTCTTTGAGTGCATCCTTCAAACTGAAATATTAAAGCTTCCTTCTTTGGAGATGCACTATCTGAACTCTTATCTTGATCCATTGTTGCTCCTTCTGAATCATGTGTAGCCTATTCATTATAAAACTTTTCTTCTTCTTCTTCTTCTTCCTCTGCCTCTTTTTCTTTCTTATCTAAAACATCCTCATTATTGAAATATTCTTTATCATCATCTTTTTTATCCCATCGATTTAAGAAAACATGTTCCATTTCCTCCCACGACCAATCTAAACTCCCTTGTTTCAATTCAGAGCACCAAGTTCATGCTAGACCACCCTGCTAAAGCTGAAAAGGAAACCATGGCCTTGGATGTGAAAAACTATTTTCTTTAAATTGGATCCACCATTCTCTAACATCAATCTTGCCATCTCCATAAAAAATTTTCATTCACATGATCCACAACAACCAAGGTTTTAAGAATAGACCCTTTTGATCAAAACTTGTCCTGCCTCTTTTGGCTAGAGGTTGGCCAAAAATCAAAAAAATACAAAACATAGACCCAAATTATATTTTTGAGAGCTTTTCGAAAAAGTAAAAAAAATTGAAAATTTCCTGACATAAAACTACAATAACTCACTCAAAACAAATCCAAAATTTTTGAAATTTGCAGGGTGACACCTTGAAATATATTCACCTCAACCCAAAAATATTTAATAGATAATTCGCCAAAATTAGGAAAATATAGGCAAAACCTGAAAATTAGGGTTTCAGCCCTAAAATTGACATATCTTTCACAAAATAGCTCCAAAACTAATGAAATTTGGAGGGAATATTATTTGAATGATTTCTCCATTTCACAAAAAAAAAAAACTTTTAGTTGATCTCAACATATAGGCAAATCAAAAAAATTAGTGTTTCATCCCACAAATTGTCCAGATCAATGCTTTAATACCACTTGATAAGATCTTTGCATATAATAAATAAACAAGTTGAATAATATGTCAAAAATAACACAACACGAGATATTGGTGAGCTAAGATGCCCAAATATTCCATATATGCATAAATATAAGAATACCCTTAAGGTAAGGCAACGCCATACAATGCTCCTTAAAGGAGTACCTCCACAATCTCCCAAGATGGGAATCCACTTCCAAGGGGGCAACTCCAATATACCTCTACCAAGTAGAAGACTCCACACATACATCCATGAAAACTCATAATAATACTCGTATCCTTTATATAGGAATATATTACTCTTAATAGATGGGTAACACCTAATCCCAATGTAGGCCGACTCATTACCCACTATAACTAATTCCCATGTGACCCCATGTGTTATAAACATATAACTAAGGGGGATGTGTGCCACATGTCGGCATCTCCATCATCCCATATACATTAGAATATCATATCCCAAGATACATAACACATCAGCCCAAAAATTTGACTCAGGGTCGAGACCTGGCAATTACTTGGGAACTTTATCGCTACTCAATATATAAATGCTTAAAATAGACTTAAAGTTGGTGGAAATCACTAACAATCACATTGCACTAACATGTGAATGATTAAAAATTAAAAATCATCTTGGCTGAAGAAAAACAACGGAAAATCATATGCCCAAATGTTAAAAATGATGTTTTTTTATGCATAGGAGGTTATTAGAGCCCAATAGTAGAGTGTTATGCTCAAACTTGCAAGTAATTACTCACATGTCTAAGCTTGATACTCAACTTGCAATGAGTGAGTTGATTACTCAACAAGCCAAAAAATGTCAGTTTCGCAACAATTACTTGTGGTTCAAGTTTTAAAACAAAAGCTCATGCTTTGTAACTAGGTTAACTATTACACTGCCATCATTCGGAGAAACCCATGACTACCATTTGTGCCCTTAAGAATTAAGAAATGTTAGATAATTATTCGAGCTTCATGCCCTCAGTAATCTTTGTGGGAACACCATTACTAAGGTAATTGCTTCTAAAGAAGTAGGTAGATAACTAGAGTCACACCCCAAGATGATGGAACATGATCTTAAGTAGGTTATTAACCCCTTATTAATTGTTCCTCAATGATTATATTTAAATGTTGATAATAAATATAACTATATACCTTAGATTATAGTTAGTAAATAAAAATATATTTTTTATTTATCAAATATAACCTAAGGTTTATATTAATTGGTTTTTAACTTAATTAAGTTGAAAGGGTGTTTTTAGGAGTCACACTCGATCACCCAAAATAAATAGGGCACTTTGGGCCTGCGAAAAACATGGAGAGAGAAGTGAAAGGTGGAAAAGAGTTACTCGACTTATTTACCAAGTGTAAATTACTAAGGTTTCTAATTAAATGGATATCTATTTTGCTGGGTTTTTTACCTCTTAGAGGTTTTCCCACATTAAATAAATGTGTTGGGTTATTTAGATTAATTATTTAGTTTATATTGTAATGTTGGTAATTTATTTAATGGTTTATTTTATTAACCCGATCCTCCTAACAATACAATTAGCTCTAAAGAATCTATCATGAAATACATGAGTGTGCATGCCACCAATAGTTAGGGTCAAAAACATTTGAGTGTATAGCCACTGACCAATATCCAAAGAAACTAAATGCCAGAAACATAGGCAACCACATAGGGCAAAGCATGAGTGTCAAACGCTCTCTTGAACTGTCAACAAATTACTACATCACTCCTCCAACAAGCTTCATAGCTAGGTTAAATGCCGCACAACCTTCATTTCCAAAAACCTAAATGGAAACAGAAATGGATCTGAAATGTGGAAATAGAAATGGATCTAAAATGTGGAAACACTGATTTGTAAAGTTTGAAACAATATGGCACATAAATGTTTGTACAATAAATTATTAAAAATAATAATTTATATAAACAAAACCCCCATAACTATCATCTACACTCTCTGAAAAATTACAAAGTGTTGGTTAATTTTATTGTGATCCACCACAACACCCTTGATAATAAAAAACAACTCTACATCATACTCCATAAAACATGAATTACTTTTCCCAAACAAGCATCAAAGCAATACTTTTATCTCTCTTTTGCAATCTTAAAAGATACCCCAATTATTCTCTAAAGACACAAGCTTTGGGTCCTAAGTACTCTTTGTGGGATCACCATTACCAAGGTAGTTGCTTTTGAGAAAGCAAGATACCAAGGTAGTTGCTTTCGAGAAAGTAAAAACACCATTACCCAGATACCCGAAATCGTTATATTCTGTCGTTAGGGTTTGCCTGCGGGAAATTTTTATTTAATTATTCTAAGCCCCGTTTGAAGCAAATTGTGCTCCAGTTTAATCCTGTTGTGGTCTTACATGTCAATATTCCCATATACCATTAGGGTTTTAACCAGAAATGAATCTTAGGCTTTATCTGTGACTTCTGGCAACATTTTGCGTTTTTGGTGTTTTCTCGTTTTGTTTTCTGTGAAATTTCTCTAGGTCAATTCCTTTTCCAGTTTAGTCTGATTTCTTGCCTGGAGTATCTAAAGATCATCTACGGACGTCATGCCAGAAGGAATTTGTCATAGGAGGTCTGATTCTCTCTAAAAAGATGAAGTCGTGCACAAAAAAAAGCCTCTCTCAGGCAAGTCGCATTTTTTGGAATAAATGAATTTTATGGAAATAAGAAAAAAATTTCCATCAATGCGTTGAGCTCGAGAAGATATGCACTTCTAAAGAAAACGACACCTAAAACGAAGCCACAGAATGAAAGTTACGGCACATGCAAGTTTTTGCTGCTACATCTTCCCTACCTTGCAGGGTAATTTTGGCAGTGGCAAGAAGACGGGAATTTCTTACCTTCCTTACAGGGTAATTTTTCCCATGAAGTCAAAGTCACTTAAGCTGCAATGGGAATAGTAGATGTGGCAGGCAGGAGGGAATTTCTTACCTGCCTTGCAGGGTAAAAATTTTCATTATAAAAGAAAATCACTTAAAGCACCGTCGGGAATTTCTTACCTGCCTTGCAAGGTAAAAATTTCCATGATGAAAGTCAAATCACTTAAGTGGAAGAAGGGATTTCTAGAGCTGCAGTGCAGGGTGAAAATTCCCATCAGAAGTTGACTTCTTATTTTTAGAATTCACCCTTGCCAAAAAGTGCGACCCACCTTGGGTGAATAATCAATGCATTTAATAATATTTATTAATGTTTATTCACCCAATTTTGGGCGCCATAAATAGAAGGAAAGTCAATGCATGAAGACAAGCTAAAGTGAACTGAATGTAGCATGCTAAAATTAAATAAATTTAATTTATTTAATGGTAGCCATGAGCATGCACAAAATAGGCGCCCAAATTGAAGAGAAAAGCATGTTAATTAATTAATTAATTGTCAGTAATAGGAGAGGCAATTATTAATTATAGAATGATAAAGGTTATATAATAATGGACTGCCATAATGAGGAATTAATTCTTTAGCAAGGAAGTGCAGCCCAGGCAATTTTGGCGCCCAATTAAGGAGGAATTTTGCACAGAAGGTGTTTTCACTGCCGGAAAGCTTCAAAGTTTGGCGCCTAGGTTTGAAGGAGCTTGAATTAAGTCTGATTAATTGTCTGCATAGTGGTACAGGTGCTTAGGAATTCATTACAGGTGCTTTTATAAGAGAAAGGGAGCTTAAATCAATGTCCAATACATTGAACATATCCTCTGAATCTAAAGAAGTTCTCAGATCTGCACCGGTTGTAAAGAATTCCGACTGAATAAAAAGAAAAAGAATTGCTCAGACAAAGATCGCTCCAGCCATGGCAAATCGGGATGAACGAGAAAGATCAGCAGAATCATGCATAGATTCAGATTCAGATCCAGATCCAGATCCATAATTGCAAAGGCTTCATCCTCTCGTTTCTAATGCAGCCCGTGTAGAAGTCAGTGCGTGGAAAATTCCTTCCAGGATCTTGTGCATGTTCTCCCAATCTTCCAGTTGAAGCCTTCATTGAATTTGCATTCATCCAGAGTGTTTTCCAGAATTTTTAATTGCTCATATGCAATTAAAAATAAAAATGATGAGTTATTTACGGCAAACATTGCAATGATGCATGTACTGGAGAAGAACTGCAAAAGCTTCAAGGATAATAGGGAAGGCATGTCAAAGGCAACACCCGCAAGAAAATCACAGTCACTTGCTTCTAGATCTAGCCGCTTCCAGATCCAGCTTGGTGAGAATCAAAGGCAAAAGAATCAGCTACATGCAGAATATGAGAAAGGACAAGATTGCAACTTTCCTCTTTCTTCTTCTTTCTCTTATTTCCTCCGACAAAGTAATTGAGCGATCAATTAAATTATAAAACTTAAGTGATTGGTTTAAAAGCCATTACTTGAAGAAGTCAACTTCTTGGAAATAGGTGGCAGACATGCAAAATAGAAGGTTCTATCTTCAGTTGCAAATCATACATGTCATGTAAAGAGGAATTCTAGGAGGGAGATTGTCAGTTGTTTCCTTTTCGACTTCCACATGTGTCAGTTCAACTAAAAGCTTCCTATTTGTAATTTCCCCTCTACATGCTATAAGTAGAGGAAGAATCTACAGGTTAAAGGATCAGAATTGTAAACAGCATTCTTGTATCCCAGACTTTGTGCTGAAATCCCTGATAGCTATTTGAAGCAAAGGAAAAGAAAGGAGCAGATTTTTGGAGAACTTTGTGTCATGGTGCATTTTGTTTCTAACTTTTTATCTCAGATCTACTTATAAACTTTGGGTTATTTTAGATCTAGATCTGAAGTTGCCTTTGCTTATAATTCTGTGTGTTAATATCTATTGGTTCCGTCTATGTGCATGTAATCAACTCTGTTATCTATTGATTGGGTTGCACATCTTCCCTATTTCTTCCCTATGTTTTATTACTTCCTTCTTTAAATATTTTCTTTCTTTAACAACTGCTTACTTGCTGCAAAACTATGCAGCTATGGTTCATGAGTTGCATGGTTAAAGTAAAACCCCTAAATAGATACTAACATATTTTATTGACAAATCTTACACGAGAGCCTCACCGGTAAATGAGGGAGATTTATCTCATGACTGCCTAGGTTTTCAGCTATGCAGAAAATCTAGCCAACAAGGTGCTAAGTACTCTTTATGGGAGCACCATTATCGGGGTAGGTGCTTTTGACAAAGTAGGCAGCTTATTAGGGTCACTCCCAAAGTAGGTTCAATCATTTCCAAAGAATTAATCATGATATACATTGTGTGCATGCCAACATAAGAGCACTTAGCTATTTTGTTGATGACTAATGTTTCACCAACCAAAAAAACCGACATGCCAAAGGAGTTTTGCTATCATATTATTCTCCACCATAGAGAATCCACAATCTAGAGGGAGAGAATCAATTGTTTCTGCATCAAATTACATGGGCACTCACCCTGTTGTATGGAGGTTCCACCCACATTCAATCACCTCTCACTCGAATTTACAATGATAAATGATGTTCATTCTCCCAAGAAATTTCCTCCCCAACCGATTTGATAATAGAGTTTCCATCCGACAAACTTTAATGTTGTTTATGTAAGAGACAAAAACGTCTTTTATGTGGAATCCATAAGGATTGAATAAAAAATACGTCGCATTAAAGAAAGATGGATGACATCTAAAACAATGGTACATGGATATTGATATTGATCAAATAATATAATCCAAAGAGATATGACCTATTCAATCCACTTTATACTAGGTTATATGAGGTCAATATGCATATATGACAATATAAGGTAGCAACAAGGCATGCTACAACTATCCCCTTATCGAAAGGCTTCATACTACAAAATATCAACAAAATCACTAAATTGTTGATGAATTTTGTTGCTGGTCTGATTCCCTCCCACATTTGTAAAGACAAAAGCAATGATCATAATGTAAATTCAAGGGCAAAATGATTTATCGTCAAAATTGGTATTTTTTGTTATATTCTGGTCAAAAAACCTTAAACAGGTCCCTTGAAGAATTGTGGCTCATATTTGATCAAAGCATTTGTCAAATAGGATCCTTAAATATAACTTGTTAGCATATGCAAAGAGAAGAAAGAGTACAGAGAAGGTAAAACAGCACTGCATCAAATGAGTCAGGCAGGTCCAATTTATTATAGGAGGTGGTTACAGTTCGATTGAACAGTTACCAACTAAATAACAAGTACATAACAATTTTACATGCTATATAAAGTTCTATATTTTAACACCCCCTCTTAATGACTAAACTGGAAACAATACCAAGTTTGTCCCGAAATTTTACAAATTTCCTAAAGCCCATATGGTTAGTCATTACATCTACACAATGCCATGGGTTGTACTTCAAAATCAGCAGTCCATGAAGAACGCAAAACAAAAATCTGGTCGCGTGAACAAAGGATATGGCAAGTGGTCCACTGGTTCTTTGTTACGTGATTCATTGACTAGTGATGAATCACCAATGGCTGAGAGTGTCAGCCCCATCCCCGGAGTGCTGAAATCAGAACCTCGGAGAGGTGGATTAAAAAAATTGTTCCAGGCTTGTGTAGCCTGTTGGAGTTTGTACAAAGACTCGGTTATCCTGCAATCGAAGTCACCTCGATCATGTCCTTGTAACACCATGTAGTGCTCATCCAGCTTTCTCAATAAGAGAAATGTGACCATCTGTGCAGTAGGAGTTAGAATCAACTCCACAATAGTAGGAGAAATAACCATCTCTGTCTCAGCAATGGGAGAAATAACCATCTCTGCAGTAGCAGGAGTGAGAACCAACTCCTCATCTATTTGCTCATTTATCCCCCTCTGTTGGGAAAGATCGTTCACAACACAATGAGCAAACTGTTCATGCTCTATTGTCCTTCGAGCAACTACCTCTGAGTGAGTGGTTGGGCATGCCGTCAATGCATCTGTAATAGTGGAGTTTCCATCCACAACCAACTGTTCTTCAGAATAAGGAAATCCATCCTCCCAAGGCATGTCCGCCTCCCGTACATCTGGTACAGTGAATACTCCCTCCACAATAGGTGCATGTACATTGATTGTATCCAAGTCAACAGATCTATGAGGAATGACTTCCTCCCAAGGCATTACAGCCTCCTGCACATCCTGTATGGTGGAGTTGTCCTCCACACGTGCATTCATGTTGATCGTAATCGAATCAACAAGCCGATACTGACCACCTTGCCCAATACCAAGGACAATTATCTGTCTCTGTTTCACATCAGAGACAACACACTTCTTCCCACAGAAATCCATAGAAATATTGGGATTTTTCAATTAATTGACGAATAGACAGAAGATTCTTTCGTAAAGAAGGTACTTATCTAACACTCCATACCAACAATTTATGAGCATTATTCAATACAATGCATATATCTCTTATCCCTTCTACTGCAAGTGATTCACCATCTGCTAGTACTACTGATTCAAAACAAATATTTGCAGTAAATGAAACATACCAGTCCCATGAAAAGTGTGCGGACGCACCAGATTCAATGATCCAAAGACTAGTACCACTGTCATGCGAGCATGATGTCGTAATACAATAAAGAGCATGCTTATCATCTGAATCCCATTCTTCTACAACTACTGCCACATGTCCCTCATCAAATGGTTTTTTCTCTTGTTGCGAAAGATCATACTTCCGCTTCCGACAATCCTTCTTAAGGTGGCCCTCTTGCACATCCTGTATGGTGGAGTTGTCCTCCACACGTGCATTCATGTTGATCATAATCGAATCAACAAGCCAATACTGACCACCTTGCCCAATACCAAGGACAATTATCTGTCTCTGTTTCACATCAGAGACAACACACTTCTTCCCACAGAAATCCATAGAAATATTGGGATTTTTCAGTTAATTGACGAATAGACAGAAGATTCTTTTGTAAAGAAGGTACATATCTAACACTTCGTACCAACAATTTATGAGCATTATTCAATACAATGCATATATCTCCTATCCCTTCTCCTGCAAGTGATTCGCCATCTGCTAGTACTATTGATTCAAAACAAATATTTACAGTAAATGAAACATACCAGTCCCTAAGACATGAAAAGTGTGCGGACGCACCAGAGTCAATGATCCAAAAACTGGCACCACTGTCATGCGAGCATGATGTCGTAATACAATAAAGAGCATGCTTGTCATCCGAATCCCGTTCTTCTACAACTACTGCCACATGTCCCTCATCACATGGCTTTTTGTTTTGTTGCGAAAGATCATACTTCCGCTTCCGACAATCCTTCTTAAGGTGCCCAACCTTGTGACAGTAATAGCATGTGACCTGATACCGAGTGGAAGACTCACTAGATTGACATTTCCACTTTCCCTTTCACCAAGTGACGAGCACTTTCTGAATGGTCACAATTAGATTCTGCTTGAAGTTGTCTCCGCTCCTTTTGCAACATGTAGGAACTCACCTTGTCAAACGTGAGTGTTTGACTTTCAGCCATTAAATGGAGTGCCTCCACAAATGACTCATACGAAGAAGGTAAGTTGTTCAGAACTAGAGTCACCATATCATTGTTGTCCACCTTTTTGTTGATGGAAGATAACTGGTCTCGGAGGTCTTTCATCTGAAGTAGGTGCTCAAACAGCAACCACCTTCTTGTAACTTTATGGAAAAGAGCATATTCTTCAAGTATAAAACCCGACTCTTCTCTGACGTCTAATATTTATCCCTCAGACTGGCCCACAATGTGCTTGCCACAGTGGCATTTTGCACTTCCAGTATCATATCATCCGACACCGATAACTTAAGAAGTAATAACGCTTCCTTATGACATTTGTCATAATCCGCGAAGTTCGTCACTGGTCGACTTTCACTACCCATGATTATTTTATCACAATCAGGAAAACTCCGCAAGCATTAAAATCTTATGGCTCTATACATTGAAATTAGTGTCCGTTAATTTTTGTGAATCCGACAAAATAAGATTTGAAATATTTGCCATTTTATTATGCCAAATTAATGGAAATAAAGTATTTTGCCCACTTAATAAAAAGAAGTCACTTTATGCAAATACATGGCAAGGAAGTATTTAAACAGCAAATAGTGGCAGGGAGGAAAATTATAAATATAGTTTATAAAATCTTTACTCCCGACTTTACCTCTACCCTATTTTCTTCTCCACGATTTTGCTAGTGCTGGGCCACACAACTTCATCTTTTCCAGATGCCACAACTAGTCATTTTCCTTCCGAGAAGAGGCCACGACTTGTTTGCTAACTGGATTTGTGAGAGGGCTTTCCTCTTATTTGCGACACCACAATTTCTTTCACCACGTTTTCCTCCGTCACAGGACTTTTGCGACTAAGTGTTTACTACAGCCAAGAACCCACGTACCACGTTTTCAGCAATAGTCAGGGTAGCCACGAACCATGTTTTCCTTTCACAAAACAGGTTCTCGTGTCTTTTGCCCTCCAAAAAGATAGTCTCGACTGGTTGCCTTCAAACTACCCACGATTTCTCTTGGTTGCCTTCAAACTGCTTCGAACTGCCCATGAGTTCTCCTAAACGAACAGGATAACAACAGCGAACAAGAATAAAAGTCTTTGTTGTCGAAGCAGCAACTCGAAGATCAGTTTTATTTCCCTCAAATGCCCTAACCTCCCTCCAATTCGTGCCTTGTTAGGGCTTCCTCGAATTCTGTGTCAATCTCTCGTACCCTTCAAGGGCTTCCTCTGGAAAATCGCTCTAATACCAATGTCAGCATATGCAAAGAGAAGAAAGAATACAGAGAAGGAAAAACTGCACTGCATCAAATGAGTCAGGCAGGTCCAATTTATTATAGGAGGTGGTTATAGTTCAGTTGAAAAGTTACCAACCGAATAACAAGTACATAACAGCTTTACATGCTATATAAAGCTCTATATTTTAACATAACTTAATACAGATGAATTTTGCATCTTGTTGAAGTTTTTCAAAGTCATCATTACATTCACTTTTAAGGTCTTTGGCAAGCTAACTTAGTGCTTTGATAAATATGTTAGCACTATAGTATGGGGAGCACAATGTGATTGTTCACAAAGAATTTTATATGGGAGTGTCTTCATCATTAGAAGAGGAATCTGATGACTAAATTATCAGTTTCTATGTTAACTATTGTCACTGCATGCTTCTTGAAAAAAGTCTTATTGTCATTATTGGACACCTCAGTGCTTCAATTTCTTTATGGTTACAATCTCTGATGTCTATCCGCTTATCTAGTGACATCAACTTTAAACAAATTTACAGAACTGTGATGCATTTGCAATTATGTAAAACTGATAATTTCCAGGTTCTTCTCAATAATCTTCAATAACTTTCCCTTCACTTGGGCAGTAGTTGTAATACTTTTGGCCCAATAGACCATTAGGTTTCCCATACATAATTAATATCAGTTCCTTTTCTTCTTTATTCTCTATAGAGTGAGTTCCATCCTTTCTATGGTGAGCTTGGAGATGATAGAGTTGTGCTTTTGAAGCATTTGTTATATGTCATATTGTGTGTTTCAACACACCTTTGGTCAAAATCAATGAATAGGACTATACCTTGAATTTACAAAAAATGTTGCCCAATCCTTGCCAAAATGAGGATGTCACAACAGAAATAGCTTTCTCGTTGTCATTTTAAATGGAAAGAAAGATATAAGAGGTTCCACATTCTTTTTTTGAAAGCCAAAATTAAATTTGCTTCTCCTAAAAAACTTCACTTTCTCAATTTTGCTCGCACAAGAAAAAAGATTCTTTGCTAAAAAACAATTGCTTTCTATGAGGATTTATAAAATAATATTTTTTTTATTTCCCTTCCAATTCATAGATTATATAGCCCCAATTAGCACTTTGAGATTTAAATTCTTACTTAGCCTTCAACTTTTTAAATTTAATCCTCCCTTAGCATTTGCAACTTATATCAGCATTTTAGGATTTAGGGTTTAGGATTTCACAAAGACAAATTTTGCCTTACAAGGACATTTAAGGCTCCACTTATTATGATAAAATGACAACTTTGCTTTTAATATTTAGTTGCACTCGATCTCAACTTGAAATATTTAAATAGCAATTGAAAGCATAGCTCTAAAAATTGTCGGGTACTTGTCATACTAGTGAGTACTCACGAGCCAAAATGCATATGCTAGCTCATGGTGAGTACTCGCCAAGTTTTGCACCAAAATACTCACGAGTCCATTATGAAAACTCGTCTAACAAGTTTTAAAATACCCAACATTTAAAACACACTTTTCATACTTTTTTTCTATTTTACTACTCCATGCTCTGCCCATCATTGTTAAAACACATTTGACCAATTTCAATTGCCATGAAATAATTATCATTAGATTTATAAGATTTTTTAACAAAAGGAGTTCAAATTGAGAGTTATATGCTTAGCTTGTTTGGTTTTTTGTTTTAGGTTTTTGAAGTTTTTTCTTCCATTTTACTTCTATTCTAGGGTTTCAAATCTATATATCTATTCATTTTTTCATTTTTTTCTCCTTTAATCGTTAAGGTTCTAAAATAATTTAAGTAGTGTTTCTTTCTTATCTAGAATTTGTAATTTGCAGTGATTTACGAGAATGGCATCCACAGATAGCAAGTCTAACAACACCGTTCGAAACATGGAAAATCGATTTCAAAGTCAAAGAAGAGTGATATGCAACTATTGTGGATTCATGAATGTAAATAGGAGCAAGGGGTCGAGTGGCGTCCCCTTCCTAGATACTATATATATATGTGCACTCTATCTATATATGGGGGGTTCTAAGATGAGAGGATGAATCAAAATATGGTTTTTTGTTTTAGGTTTTTGAAGTTTTTTCTTCCAATTCACTTCTATGCTAGGGTTTCAAATCTTTGTTCATGTTTTCTTTTTCATTTTCTTCCTTTAATCATTCGGGTTCTAAAAAAATTAAGTTGATTATTTCTTTTTTATCTGGGGTTTGCAATTTGTAGTGATTTACGAGAATGGCATCCACGAGTGGCAAGTCCAAGGACCCCGCTCAAAACATGGCAAACCGGATTTGGAGTCTATAAGAGTGATATGCAACTATTGTGGCTTCATCAATATAGATAGGAGCAAGGGGTTGAGTGGAATCCCCCCTCTAGATACTAAATATATGGGTGTTCTATCTAAATACAAGGGGCATCTGAGATGAGAGGATGAATCAACTCCTGCAAGTACCACCTTGCACAAATCCTTGGCCGAGATGTACAATTATGCACTCAAGTGCATCCTAAAACTACACAAGAAATGAACGCTCTCCTTGCTAGCTATTTGGAGAGAGAAATAAAAAAGAAAGAGGACAATTGCAGCAATTGCATCCATGATAAAATTCCCCCTATATGCAAATATTAAATCGGTAGGCTCGTCCTAGCCCACAATTTTGAGGCTCATCCACTAGAAAGCTCAAGTCAAATACATTTACAAGGTATCTTTGTTCCTCGCAATACACCTAGTGTGCAACCTTCACTCAAAGGTGTTTCTTAGAACTAGAAGAAGCACCATGAATGGAGGATGGCTGTTGCAAAAAAATTGTATTATAAAAACATGTAGTTCCATGTAATGAGAATCCTCTATTGAGAGTCATTGATAAATGCATTGATTGTTGTCAGGAAAGGGTTCAAAGCACCTAATCCTCATAATTAGAGTGGACCCTTGCTAGAGGAATCCATGAAAAATACAGAGGTGATAGTAGATCATTAAAATAAAATTGGCACAAGAGGTCTTAAGTATTTTGTCTAATGGGTGGACGAATGGTAGAAATGCATGTTAATAATCTTTCTGGTGGCTTTAGGTGGCTAATTGGTGTTCTTGTAGTCTACTAACGCCTCCCGAGAAGTGAAGAATGCAACTTTCTAGTGACTTGAGGAGGTCAGATGGTGTTGAAAATGTCACCCAAGTTATGACTGACAATGTAGCAGCATACATAGCAAAAATTTGTACTAGCCAAAATCTGGTCCGAGCACTTGGAAATATGGAATTTGGCACTTATCTTGACATTTACAAGGCACCCTCCTGCTCTATCCCACATCCTAATCCCACTAGATGACAACTATTCTCCGGCTCAACTCCTCAGGGATCATTGCACCTACTACATAGCATATCTACAAGCTTCAACTTGTCTCAAAATAGATTCATTTCACATTGTTGACAAGTTTGTAGGTCCAGGTCAGGTTTGGCCAAAAAACTTTCCCACAATCCACAAACCTATCCCTTGCACTTCTAATGGTCATCTTTTCAAAAGGGTAATTTAGCTTGGTTAGCCTAGGTGGTACTTTTGGGTCAGGTGAACGTACAAATGGTCACATATAAATACACACCCACCCTAAAATATTAGGAGCCTCTACAGATCCTCGATTTCAATCACTCTAAGAAGGTCAAGAGCAAGCATTGAAGCATCCAATTCCTTAGAGCACTCTCAAAACAAAAAACTACTAAAATTATAAAGACATCTATATTGCTGCCATAGATCAAACATGAGCCAAAATTGAAGTATCAACTTCAAGTGTGTGGCCGAGTGTGGGGGTCAGATCAAGGGCTCCATCTACTATTGTATTATTCTATATCAAGTGTCTCATCATAGGGTTGGGAGAGCATGTGGTTTGATCCCTCTTCAAAGTAGTGGTATGTAACACAACAGTCATCAACAAGGGTGTGGTGAGGCAGTCTAGCCCAATCATTACTTACCCTTTTTCACGTCACAAGCACAAAGAGCTAAGGTTTTAAGCAAGGAGAAGACATATCTTAGCACAGCACAGTGATCACATAGAAACAAGCAAGCAAGATCCTAGAATTCAGATCCAGTGTGTCGATACAAAGGATAGGTTTGTATCCCTAGGGACAAGTTAGGCCACTAGGTGTTCAGGAACCCACAAACCCATCATGCACCGAGTTTCAAGTCCTGATACTTAACAGAAATCTTGATGATACCCTGATTTGCTTTTGTGCGAATTCTAAGCACTTTGTCACACAATCTGATCACAAAAGTCAAGTTCCCATCTCTAACACTAACCACTAGTACTTTTATTGATTTATTATTGGTGAATATGTTGGCAAGTGCAAAATTGCATATTTTAGGACTGTTAAGATTGTTTGCCTTATAACTATTTTATCAATTGTAAAATACATCAAATTAAATAATTAAACCATTATTTTGAACAACACAAGTAGATTTCTTGAGGGACCGCATTGTACCAAATATTGCTCTTGTCCCTCTCATTGCATTGATATCTTAGTTGAGGACATAGGAAAATTTGGATATATCTAAAACTGCTCAGAGGTGCTTAACTTGATGAAAAAGCATACCAAAGGAAAGGAGCTTGTGTAATTGGGAGCCATGATTTTCCACAAACTTCATCACATTGCAGTGTTATTAATATCTTTTGAGAAGATGTTTGTGTGCACTTGGTGGTTGGAGTGTCCATATTCCAAGAAGTGTGATGGGGAAACGGTCATGACGACAGTCTTTGATTGTGTGTTTGCAAAGAGCACAAACAATATCCTTAAAGTAACTTTAAACTTAACAATGACAAGCTAACAAAGTAATAAACTCCATTGGTTTGTAGGTTTGTAAATCTTATATATTTTTTATTCTTATATTTACTTTTCATTTGTTGTTATCGCTCAAATTTCTATTAGTTTCGATTTTAAAAATTTGCATTATTTTGTTTTAGGTGGCAAAATCTTAGGTTAGGGTTCTATGCTTGGCAGATGGCAAAAAAACCATGTTATTTGTCTGAGATAATGGAAAAGGCCAAAGAAATATGAAACTCATTTGGCACATAATTGATTAGAGATGGAGCAAGCAGCTCCACCAACACATATAAGCAGCAGCCTACTACTTGAACCTCGAAGTTTTCTTCTTTAATCCCTTTAAAAGGCTGCTGAGGTTATACATGGCCTCAACACATGTATAGAGAGGATGTTGCAAGACATAACCCTAAATGAGTTATATTTTACAAGGGTGCAAAGGGGAGGTTGTTTTCTTTTGTTCTATGTATTCGAATGAGAATGACCCAACAGACAAATTAAAAAATTGAGCACTTCAATCAAAAATTTGTAGATACTAGACTTCTTCAATTAATGCAATTCTGATTTTACCAACAAAGCTATAAATATGTTATTTGCAAATTTGTGGTGGGAAAATTATGGTGCAAAAATACCTAATTTTCATGTGTTGGTTGTCAATTTGTTTTCCATGTTATCCTTGTAGCTTTTGGGTGTGAGCACAATGAAAGCACATTTGAGATCACTCGCACAAAGAAGCGCAATAGGTGGACCCAATATCACCTCAATGACCATGTTCATATGCAATACAACCTTCGTCTTCACATAAAAAAGCAGAGGGTAAGGAGACTCGTGATACGAATGTCTTAAATGACATCAATCCATATTCTAATTGGATTGTCAAGGATGTGGGGGCCATGTCTAAAGCAGAGTGCGGTTTTTCAAAAGAAAGCAGCAACAACAAAATCATTGTAAGGGGTTGGACTAGATGATATGTTTGAGGATGAGTTTTTTCCTCGGGGAATATTTACCTTTCAATTTGAGGGTGGTGTTAATGACTATATGGAACTAAACGGGGAAGAGATATTTCTTTAATATTTTATGGATTTGTAATTTTCTATAATATTATACTGCGCATTGTACTCTTTTTTGGTTGAAAACTAATAAAACATATACCTATGCATTCTTTGAATTCATGTTCATGTGTTTTAATGGTATTTTTCAATTTGCTGAGTATTTAGTCGAGTTCGAGTCCAAGTCAAAATTTTGGGATGCTGAGTTTTTGACCAATCCAAGTGTTAATAATATGCTTGAAATATTCTTCACATGTTAACAATCGAAATATAATTTGTTGTCACCTACAAAAGGGTATCGAAAACACTGACCTTAGAAGTAAGAAACCATCATGAAACCACTCGTATGAGACCAAAAGGTCTTTTGCATGAAATCCACTAATACTCGATACAAAATGTATTGTATTTAAAAAAGAACATTTACAACAATAGGGCGTTGATATTTATAGAGATCAATATATACAATCCAAAGGGGATTGACCTACTTAACCCACCTCTTGCATGAAATCCACTAGCATTTAATACACAATTATTGTTTTTTTTTTTAAAGATGATACCTACAACAATAGGGCGTAGATATTTATATAGATCAATGTATATAATCTAAAGTATAATGACCTACTCAACCCGCCTTTTAATATATAGCCTTATAATAGGAACTATAAAGTTGGTGTATATACATTATAACATAAGGTTATAATACAAGTACTAACTAGATATGCTACATTTATGGAGGGAATATAACCGTAAGTGAAGGGACGGAGAGTACATACCAAAATCTCAATCTTTGAAGAGTGGTGCCCATATTGGATCCTCTTTAAATATGGTCACCACTCTTCACAGATTGGATCCTCTTTAAATATGTGTGTGCCCTAAAGCACAATAAATAGTAAAAACAAAGACATGAAAGATTCAAACTATAGCTTAAACTAAGTAAAACATGATCCATCTCACGAGAGAGGAATACCAAAAGAGCTCAACAATCTCACTATAACCAACCTTGTATAATTAGAGACATCACAATTGGTTAAATAAAAAAAGGCATCATTGGGCTCAACCCAATCTTTGAGTTTTACAATACCTAAAAAAACCTCTTCCTTCAAAAAATAGAGACAAACACTAATTTGTTGGCCATCTAATCAAATCATCCTTCGAACATAAATAAAGGGGATCTTCTTAAATTTGGAGACCATAAAATGGATATCCTTCAAAATCTCATTCAACTATTAATGGAGTGTTGATTGTTGAGCGGACTATTGATTGTTTCAAGCATTAAATTGGAGTACTCTACCAAAAATAGGGCATTGTAGTAACCTAAATTTGCTACAAGGCATGTGGCAACATCAGTTTTGGCACCTTCTAATGATGTGGTCCCATGCTACGGGCTATCGCGCCTATATATTTAGAAAATGCATTCCCATGGACATGTAAATGTATTGTTCCTGCTTAAACCAAAATACCTTCATGACATATTTGAGCAGTGGCTGCTTAGGGAATGACTTTCCAGTCTAGGCCAGCAGTGGGGGGCACAAAACAACAATCAACCTGCTTTAAAAACTTCTGGATTTTTTTTGCCACACAGCATACCTGCTTGTTCTTCCCTCCAATATTTTGCTCAGGTTTCACATAAAACACCTTGTACACTATATTTATATGCAATTTGTGCAGGCCGCTGACAGATCCAAGAAGGTAGTTGACAGCTCAGAGCAAGGAGTAGACAAATCTGATAAGGAAATCGTTTGGGGTACAAAAATAATACTCTATTTTTTTAATGCTAACTTTTTATTGGTAAATGCCTATATTACCAAGTATATGCTTTCTTACGAATGTTCGTTAAAAGTTAAAGCCAAAAAAAATTGTAAAACCTTAACAGAGCTTATGCTTAAGAGACACTGGTAAAAGCTTTAACCTCATAATTAATAAATGTTTGTATTATCTCTAGTATATTCAAACTTTTAATTTACTACCAACCCATATTTCTTTCTTTATCTTATCACATTCTATGACTCGAAGCAAGATAAAATTAATCGTGATCTAAGATGTGGGATTCTACAACCAGGTAGTCTAAAACTGATCTGTTTTAATGTATTCTCCCATTTCTTTACCACACGCATAAATAGATATAAAAAAAATCACGGATAAATTTGTGTATCGTACAAACCATACCAAGTCTGGTTTTTATAGATATACTTCTATTGCTTTTAGAGGATAACATAAAATATGGAAGATCTACTGTCCCTGAATAATGATAAATTTTATGAATTTGTTCCAAGTACCCAACTTCCAAGCACACAAGTAAACATTGAGGAAGATGTTGACATCAATATAATACACGACAATTTGCTGAAGAAATCAACCATGAAGAATAATCTACAACACATTGATGTCTCTTTGCCTCAAGGAAATATTTCTGCCACACACCCAGAGATCATAAAAACTCAATCCCCTGTCCTTCCTCCCCAAAAGGGTAAAAATTCATTGGAGCATTATAAATACTCTTGTTTTGCAAAGTACATTGAGAGGGAAACACGAACTAATGGTGGAGCCATGAAAAGCATTATATCCTCCAAAATGTGGAGAATTGTACAAAAATATTTTGTTGATCATGGCGTGACTTGCACACAAAACCAATGCCGACATCGATGGTAACACATTCCTCCTGATTATAAAACAACTGAGACTATGAAAAAAGCATTCCTTCCAAGGCATGACAGTTATTGGAGCACGACAGCGCAAGAAAGAAATGACAAGAAGCTCCATATAAAGTATCCTGAAGAGCATTTCCTTGTAATAGAAGCCAATTTCGGTCAAGATAATGCCATCAACCCCGGCAAAATAAACTTGACAGTTCTAAAATGAACCATGTGGTTTACGAGGAGTTTTCTTCACCAAACAAGAATGACAAGTATGATTGCCAATCACCTAAAGTTGCATCTCAAAGTCGATCCACGGGAAAGAACGAGAAGCAATATCAAAAGCTACAAGTCTAAAAGATACTATGGTTAGGAAGTATAAGTCGGTGATTTCTACTCTACAAATGGCTGAAGAGGGACGAATGAAACACTTTGAGAAGGATTTTGATTTGCTTGAATGCTGGATGCAAAGGGAAGATGTGAATGAGGAAAGGCTAGTCAAAATTGAAGAACAAAAGAACAATGTGCAACTCAATTTGGTTTCAGCTCTAAATTCTATTGGCCAATCAATGATTAAGATTAGTGAAACATTTTCCAACAATAAACCATTATTTTCATCAGTTAGGACAGTTTAAGACCCCTCGAGGATATATTCTCAGTCTTGTCCTTATGTAGCCTTTTGTCATCCTATAGGTAGCTTTTGTCAAGTTATATCCTGTGTTACCAGGAAACGCGGGGCAGGTAAGCGTTTCGGTCTAGAAACGTTTCCGAAACGTTCCGCGCGGGGGGTACGGGCCGGAAACGAGGAAAACGTTGCCGGAAACGCCTGTACCGGCGTTTCCGGAAACGTTTTCCGCGTTTCCGGCGCCTGTCATTTAAAAAAAACGAAAATACGTTTCAAAAACACGAAAATACGTTTTAAAAGGTGAAAATACTTCGCATTAAATGCGGCGAAAGCCTAATGCGGCTGCAGCTTGCTAAACACACTTCCAAAAAGTTATATAATGACCTCTTGGGTCCATTCTAAATCACACACTCATTTTTCTCTTGCTAAATACAGTTTTTATTGAACTAGCATTTAGCATTGTGAAGAGCAAAGAGACATCAAGGAGCAGCTTGAAGGAAGAGTTTAGCATTGTTAAGAGCAAAGAGACATCAAGGAGCAGCTTCAAGGAGGAATTTCGAATCAAATTTGGAAGGTGGGATTGACTTCAAAGAGGAAAAAACCAGGTATTTTTCATGTTTTTTTTTTTATTTGGCTAAAGAAAATGTTAATGTGATCAATGATCACGAATGATGTGTTGCATTATGCACACATCATTCGTGATCATTGATCATGATGTCAATATGTATATTTAATTATAGTAATTTTAAAACTCTATGCTTAAAAAAATAAAAAAATGTAACATTTTTCTTGCGTGTCAAAATAAAAACATATATTTCTTTTTTTAAATTATAAATATCATCCAAACTCTGTGTATGCTCTCACCTCGCACCTATTACGGTGACCTTGGTGATTCAAAAGCAGATATAGGATTGTGTAGGGTTTTTAAATTTAATTCTTTTTTGTTTTTTTAAAAAAGTTTATTTTGTTTTTTTAAATTAAAAAATCCGAACTCTGTGTATGCTCTCACCTCACGCTCTGAACGGTGACCTTGGTGATCAAAAGCAGAATAGGATGTGTAGGGTATTTTTAATTTAATTCTTTTTTGTTTTTTAAAAAAAAGTTTAATTTTGTTTTTTTAAATTAAAAAATCCGAACTTTGTGTATGCTCTCACCTCGCGCCTAAACGGTGAACTTGGTGATCAAAAGTAGAATAGGATATGTAGGGTGTGGTTCTATTTAATAATTTATCGTTATCTAAGTTTATGTTTTTATTTTTCAATGAAGGTCTGATTCAATGGCATCTAGTTCAGCTTCAGTGGGAGGGCATGGGAAGGGGAAGAAAACCAGAAGTGGGGGGTGGTGGATCCTAGAGCTCCTCTTTGGAGGACATGTGCAAATTGTGGAGAACCTTGCTAGCGGTGGCTCTCGAGTTTGGGTATGCCATCATTGTCAATATTACAATACAAATCCTCTTATACCCGACTCAAAGCTCATTTAATGGGGAAATCAGGAACGGGGATTAGAAAATGTAACAAGGTTGAACATAAACATATATTGGCATATATGAAAAAGCAAGACGACACTGATATGGAAGCTTCAAGAGCTAGATGTAAAACAACTCCTTTGCAAAATAGGGGTTCACAAAAACCACCCAACCCATCAAACCATCCTTTTATCCAAGTTGCAGTTGAAACTCCAACAGAGGGAGAAACTTTGTCACGAAAGAGAATTTCCAAAGGCCCATTAGAGCAGGCATTTGCAAATTGAGGAAAAGGGATGTTGCTGATTGAGTTGGTTGCTCGATGCATTTATGCATGTGGGCTGCCCTTCAATGTGTTGCGCTCACCTTATTGGCAACAAATGGTTGAGAGGTATTAATGATGCACCAAAAGGGTATAAAAGCCCTAGTTATGAGAAGGTCAGAACCACATTGTTGGCGAAAGAAGTGGCCTATGTACATACTTCTTTGCAGCGAATTAAGGACTCATGGAAGGACCTCAGGGTTATCTATCATTTCAGATGGATGGAAAGATGCCCAAAATAGACCCCTAATCAAACATTGTTGCAGTGTGCCCTAAAGGGGCAATGTTCTTAAGGGCTGTTTGATTGTAAGGGTGTGAAGTGAAAGATGCTCAATTTATTGCTAATATTTTTGATTGAGGCTATTGAGTCAGTGGGCCCTGCAAACGTTGTCCAAGTCATCACGAACAATGCCAAAAATTGTAGAGCAGTAGGGCTGATTGTTGAGGGGAGATATGAGCACATTTTTTGGACACCTTGTGCAGTACACTCCTTGAATTTGATGCTGCAGAAGATTGGAAAAATACCATGGATTGAGGAAGTTTATACAGAGGCAAATGAGATCCAAATGTTTATCACAAATCATCATATGTCCCCGAGGCTATCTGTTAGGAGGTTCTCGACATTGGAGTTGCTGAAGGTAACCAAACAATTTCCTAATTTCTAATTTTTTATTTGCTAACTTTTTATGAAATATCAAATTATCAAATTGAATTCCTTTATAATTTTTTTTTTTAATTAACTTGCTTTAATTTATTTTAATAGGTTGCTGAAACAAGATTTGCCTCTCACACGCTCGTCTTGAGACGACTTGTGAAGGTAAAGCAAGCCTTAAGGCTTATGGTGATTGATGATGTTTGGTTCGTGTGGAGGCAATCAAACACAGAAAGAGCCATCAAAATAAAATCATTGATACTTGATGATATTTGGTGGGCAAAGGTTGCATACTTGCTTAGTTTTACTGAGCCTATTTTATCTATGATTAGATATATGCAGACACGGATAATGCTTGTAATAGGGGAGATCTATGATGGCATTGACTCTATGCTTGAAAAAAATTAGAGACATCATACAACAAAAAGAGCAGGATCTGAAGAAAAATTCTACAGTGAAGTTAAGAACGTGATCATGAGAAGGTGGAATAAAATGACCACCCCATTGCATCCCCTAGCCTATTGCCCTGAATCCCAAATTTTATAGTAGTGAAATACTTGCACTACCTGTAGGCAAAAAACCATATGATGACCATGAAGTTGCAAAGTGGAGCTAAGGCAGCATTCCGGAGGCTTTGTCCTAATCCAGATGTAACTAGTACAGTCCGCTGTGTGAAATGACGCTCTTTGTCTCTTCATCTAATACTAGCATGGGTGAAATAGATGCAACACTTGACAGGTACAAGATGACCCCATGCATGTGGTGGTTGTGCACATGGCCATGATGCCAAGTGGCTGCGACCTGTTGCCATTAAAATCCTTTCACAGGTGTATCAAATATTAAAATGAAATCAAAAAGTTTGTTTAATTAATTAAAAATGGTATGTTCGTACTTAGTAAATTAATACTATAGTATTACTAATTGAAAATTTCTACCTTCTTTTTTGTAACAGGTGGCTAGCAATTCCTCAGCAGAACGGAATTGGAGTACATATTCCTTCATCCACTCAGCCAAACGGAACAAGTTAGCATCCAAGAAGGCCGAGGATATAGTGTATGTGCATTCCAAATTTGCGCATCTCTATCACACAATGAGTGAAGCCTATGTTAGAGGTCCCAACAAACTTTGGGATATTTGATCCTGAGACTAGCGACTTTGATGCTTCTGCTTGCAACTCTTAGCCAACTTTCACTGCTTGGTATTGATGAAGAAGAATCGGGGATCTTTTGCAGAAGGGAGGGAGAGTGGAGCTAGTGGGGAGTGGAAATGTCGGTGCTAAGTGGTGTTCATGGAGATGATTATGACTATGAGGAAATCTAGATGATATATTCTAGAATCTAGATTATTATTATGTATATGTGAATCATTGAAATTGCAACCATGTTGGATGATGACTCTTTAGAACTTAGAAGTTCAAATTTCAATGAATTCAAAAATATTTTGAGTGCTTTAATCAATTATCTCTTATGGTCTACAATTATAAAATGAGTACTATGGCATATATATATATATTATTTTTTTTTTAATAATATATTGTACAGACGTTTCCGTCGACGTTTCGTATCCAAGGTTTTTTGAAAATTGCCGTTTCCGCGTTTCGTTTCCGTTTCCTGGCAACATAGGTTATATCCACACCCTGATCTTCAATAAAAACTAAATCTCCTAATCATGTTATATTCATTGTTATTTTCAAATAGTCATTCATGCTATAGATGTTATCATGAAGTTAGACCTGCAATCTATTGTATAAGCTGAAATTTATTTTATTTGAATTAATAAAACCATATTATTGTGTGTTGAATGTTACATTTTTGTTACAATTTGTAGTCGAAGTGCAATCTTCTCAGTGATATTGATCAGGCATTTGAGAGTGGATTTCTCTTTTTTGTAGGGAGGGTTTTGCATTGTGATCTTCAACAACATCTCCAGACATAAAATGAATTATAATTCAGCACAAACAATAAAAATCCTCATGGCAAGTGCATCAATTATTGTCCAATTGGCATTGCAAATTTGGTATGATATTCACCATTGAAACAATATGCAACATGTATCAAAGAAGCATAAGATATGTTCATCTACAAGCACACATTCCAAATGCCAAAAATGGGTATGCAGATCTATGCAATCACTTCAAAGCAAGAAAATACAATCCTTGAAACAAATTTATCTAATTCTCAATGTGAAGGGAGGATTCACAATTAATGGTATATCAAGCCTCGTTCATTGCATTGGTGGAACCACTATATATTTAAAGTTGCAAGTGATGATGGAATGGTTTCACAACATTTTTAGGTTGCCCTATGCATTATGTTCATCTCTTTATGAATTGTTGAATGATGATCTTAGCCAAGGTGATATATCGTTATCATTAACAACATCTATAAAGGATAGGGTGTTTTTAGTTGAGAAAAAGTGGCCATTGCAGTTTTGCGGTTATCATTTGGAATGACAATGATTAATATTGGCGAGCATTTTGGTTTTGGAAAGTCAACGGTGGTAATAATTATAAATTAGTTCGTTATTTTTTGTGCACATTCATTTAAGAAGTCATGTACAATGACCAAGTGATTATTTAATGATTGAGCATGTATAAGAAGGTTTTTGGAAAAAACAAGGCTTTCCAAATTGTTGTGGTGTTATAGATGTAGCTCATATTCAATTTGAGCTTCCATCTAATGAGTGTTCATCTGACTGGTATGACAAAGATCACAACTTCAGTATGTCGTTGCAAGCCATTGTTCATAGTAATATGCATTTCATGGATGTCATGGATGTTTTCATTAGGTGGCCTAGTTCTGTTAATGATGCTAGACTTGCAAAATTCTTTTATTTGCAAATTGTGGGAAGATGGGGAGAGACTAAATGGTCATTCTATTTCTATCGGTTTGGAATATATATATATAGGCGGTTATTCATTATTACCATGCTTAATGATTACTCCATTTTCTAGAGATTCAACAAATAGTCAAAGAGAATTTAATTTTAAGTTATCCTCAACAAGAATTGTTATTGAATATGCGTTTGGAAGGCTAAAAAACATATGGAAAAATTTTCATTCCAAGATTTCTCAACCTAATTTGCACATGTTGTCGAAAATCATTCTTTTATGTTGCATATTGCATAATATGTTGTTAACATATGACAAGGATGACAATGATGCAATTGATGTAAATGACAATGAATATAATGTTAACCATTGAAGAAGCATCAGGTGATCCGACTACAATAGTACCTCAAGTGACTTTAACGGAATTTGTCAATGGAAAGAATGGACTGGCCCATCCAAAGTTTAAAAATGATCTTTTTGCCTATCATTCCAATTTCTTATTGAAAACATTTCGTTCCGGTTTCTCACAAGAAACATTTATGGAATTTGGTATTAAACCAAATACTATGAGTTGCATTGAAAAAAAACCTAATTTTGAAGGATCTTGAATAAAAACTTTTGAAGCTATTTTGTTAGATAACAATGACCTATAATAGTAAAACCTGAATTCTACAAATGAATTTCCATGAATGTTGGCCCCTTTTCTTCAGCCATAACATTTTGTCTCTCTATTTGTGGTTATGATGTGATTTGTTTTCCTTGAGGAATCCTTTGACCTGCTATGTTTTGTGTGTGTGGGGGGCGGGGCACGAAGGGGGGATAGTGATAAATGAGATGGCTCAAAGAGCAGAGTTTCAGCCTGCTTTTTTCATCCAAATCATTCTGGAAAAGTGATGTAAGAAGATGGTCGTAGGCTTTTTGAGTATTCCAAGTACGAAGGCTACTAGATTTCTTGTGTATTTGATGCATGCTTAAAGATTTGGGATTTCCACAAGTCATCATTTTCCATTGTCTATCTAGATTCACCTGTATTATATCCCTCTTTCGTTACCAACATTTTGGGTCTGACTTCTTGATCGTTCTTCACGTATATTTGGATCTTGTGATGGATATGTTGTCCTTGCTTATCTCTAAAAGGAAGCATGTGGCCCCAGTCCAAAAGATGGCCTCTCAAAAAAAATTATATGAAGCTAGGATATATTTTGAATTTTCTGAGGATCTGTCAATTCCAAAATGTTAGTATAAGACTGAGGTTTTATGGTGTAGGTTGCGGGTTGTGAAGTTATCTCTCCTTCACAGCAGTGACAGTTCCCTGTATTGTTTCACACTAATGCAAACTCCAAATATGTCTACAATCAGTTATATGATATCCAAGACCCTCCATGTACATGTATTGACTAGGACCGTGCTATGGGCATGTGTTGCATCCTCGAAAGACTTTAAGGAGGAATACATACAATGTGGCAGCAAATTTGTCAATTGCAGAGATGCTGTCCAATGTGGGTGGAAAATATCTCCTTCATGAAGACCAAAACAATCTGGAAAGTTATATCCTAGACAATATATCGAGTATGCATATTCACATTGTATAATTACCAAGATGGATGAGCGTTAAGAACCTGCAAGCGATTCAAATCATCATAGTTGTTTACTTTAATTTGAACATCCCAAGATATCTGACTAAGCCATTCACACCTTCCCCAGCTGTTGACTCATCTGAGGAAGAAGAAGATGGCAATGCTAGTAATGCTTGAATTTTGATGAATGCTTAGACTGGATACTTGGCTGTTACTAATTTGACATTAACATTAGACCTACTTTAGTGCACTGAATTTCTGCCTGAAGGGAAGCAGTACTATTCATATTTAATGATAAACTCAGTGGTACTCTATTTTTCGTAATTCCCCTCTTTGATAATTAATTCAATAGTAGGATAAAGCATGCAGAAATTTTTCTGAATTTGAATCAGAGAGTTAAGTCTGGTTTTTTGTCCAATGATAATGGTTTTTTTGGCCCAAGATGTTTCCACTGTTCAATTACATAAATTTGATAAATTTCCCCTTCTTTGCAACACATCCAGAGTAATTTTAGAACAGAGTTACGTATTATTATCAAACATAGAATGAATAGCAAAGGCAAGAAAAGAAGAAATTATTGTGATGGACAATGCTGGAAATTAATATTTTTAAGTTTGAAAAATTAATTTTTTTTATTTAAAAATTTGGCGAATCCATAAATGAGCAAAGATTTCATTGATGCAAGGAATCCATTGGACCATATTACTGCGAAAACATAATATTTTTCTCTGTAGCACCTACTGAGAGAATTTATTTTGCCCTCTTGCATGGGACTGCAGCCTAGAACAATTGGACTAGTGGCACACATTTGACCCTTTTTGGCACACTTTTGTTGGTACAATATTCTATACACTAATATTAACTTAGGATAGCTTTAACTATACTTAGTGTGCCATGTGCACATCTCAAAGGTTAGAAAAGTAAAAGTGTGCAATTAATGCCACAAGCATTAATTACCGCCACCATCAATTAAATGCCACCTCTCAATGGCACACTCACATGTGCCTAATAAGTGGCCAATAGGAAAATGGGACCTTGCTCTTGCACAAGCTATTTATACCCCCTTATATCTTTGTATATGCATATATATGCTGATGTTGATATGAAAAAATATACTATAATCCTTTCCTCCTATCTTTACATTCCCAACAAATCTTTCACAGCCCCTAGCAAGTTTTGGAGCCAAACCGCCATCTGGAATTTCAAAATTATCCAATGGGTATTTTTTCATTTGAGCCAGAAGTACCATTTGAAGGTATTTTTTGGAGTTTTTTCTATTTTCAGAACAACCTAGAAATCTAGAGTCCTGGTCTAGTATTTTTCCTATAAAGTAGAGGAAGATTTAGAGATTTTAAAAAAAATTGGCATGACGGGTGATATTATGTGATTTTTTCATGTTTTATCCTTCAACTTGAAGGCCATTTTCTGATTTTTTCTCTATTTTTAGAAGAACTTAGAAATCTAGGGTTTGATCTAGTATTTTCCCTCAGACGTACAAGAAAACTTACAAATTTAATAAAAAATATTTTTTGGCACGAGGGGTAATATTTTGTGATTTTTCCATGTTTTATCCTTCAAGGATGACCTCAAAGCAGCAAAGAAAATAGTGGATTTTTTGAAATGTTTTTGCAAAAAACACGGGTCAAGTTATACATCATTGGATTCGTCTCTTCAAGAACTTTTCGAAAAGTCCTTGTTTGCAAAAAAGGAGCACTAAGACACCCATTGCAAGCATTTAAAGTTTGAAGGGCATTTTTTAGAGCTTGTTTGGTAGGGGCAAGAACCTTGTCACTATTTAGGTGGCTCCTAAGTGACGTTGCTTAGATCTGCCACATGTGGTCGCTCCCACCACCAAGATCCATTGTTCGTTCAACAACCGTAGGCCACCTGGTACCCTTCCGTGACTCTTAGTCATTTTCTGCTCCACTCGTGACCACTGCTCTACAAGCTCCCTGGACCCCTTCTACAAATACACAATTCAGTCATTGGACCGACCGCTCGGTCACCTCGACATCCCCTGTCTTATTGGGGAACCGCTCGCTCTATCGAGCTCTAAGCCCCCCATCGGTTAATGCACAGACATGCACCATGTGATCCTACCTTATGCAGACAGCCAAACACATTTAATTGAGACAATGACCGCCACAATTCCAACTACAACATTTGATCACTTTGTCCATCAGCTGAGACCCACATATAACCGCAAGTAAACAATTTTTTAGCCCCCAGGGGCTGCCCTATGCCAATGGCTCCTATTTTTATCTGCGAACTTCCTAAGGCCATAACTCTGGATCCATAGGGACTAGGAGGTTGAATTTTTTATCTATAAGCACCCACATTTCCCAAATTTTATAATTTTCCCCTAATTACTTATAAAATACATGTTTTTTGGAATCTTCAAAAGTTTGTAACTTTTGTTCCACTCAACAGATTTAAGTGTTTTTTTGAAAGTGTGTATTTTTCGACCTTTACATATTTGTAGCCTAGGATCAGGTCTTTACTTTCTCAAGGCTGTCTTTTTAAGTTTTTTTTGCAAAAATCAAACTATAAAATAATCTGTAAATGCACTATTCATAAATTGTTGCCTTATTCTACTAGGGGTATCATTTCTATGTAAAATATAAATTTTGGGGTGTGCCTATTTGTCTTGGTCTTTGATCCAAAACATTGTTAATTGGGACAAAACACCATAAACACTACATAATTATATACAGTTGGGGGGATTTTGTTTTTTATTAATGGGTAAAGGAGGGTTTTTAAAGAGCCCAAACACTTTTACATCAAAAACAGAACATATAAAGCTTAAAACCAAGGCCAAAACAAGATTAGGCATTACAAAAAAAACTTACTATAATATCACTGTAAGCTGACAAGTTACCAAAAGCCAACCAAAACAAACAAAAAGAAAGGCAACAAACAGCCTATTGAGAAGAAAAAAGATTATTTAGAGATTTGTTGCCTCTCATTCCTCTTAATAATTGCAGATTATCTTCAAAAACTCCTTCATCCCTGTCCTCGATCTCTATTACTCTGTTCTACATTTGGTTACTCATTCTCTTACTCAATCTAGCTTCTACAAAGTTCAAATTTTTGTTCTTCCACTCTATCTAAAACATATGGATGCTAGCCGCACAATTCTTAATAGTCATTCTGCTCATTTGGAGAACCTTCTTAAGATCATCTTTTATATTATGAAAATGCCCCTCTAATTGCTTAATCCTATCTTCCTTCTTAAGGGTCTCTTCCTTCAACCTACAAATCCCCCATCATGTCCCATTGTTCCTTGTTGAATTTACATTCCACCTAAGGTTGAGGAAGCTTTTTATTAATTTGCTTGTAATGCAACTGTATTCTCGCTTTCAATTTGTTATTCTCATTAAAGAACCACTTCAAAATACTATGATATAGATTGACATCATTCTCAAGAGAATCAACTTTATCCTTTACATGCTCAATAGTAGTAGCGGTCTCCTTCCCCTCAAGGGCTTCTGAGGGATCTAAAACACCTCCAACATCTCCATCCTTTCCCTTACTCTTTCTCAACATTAAACCCCCCTTGTCAAATAACGCCTTTCCCTTCCCGTGAGGTTGTTGATTGCCATCCCCCATTATCAAACTCTGCTCTTTCCCAGTCTTAATCCTTTTCGATGCACTCTCCCCCACTTTAATTTGTTGTTCTTCAATTTCACCCCTTTCTAATTTGTTACCTTTTCTCTTAGTAGAGCCCCCAACATTGTTAGGCTCCTTTAGTGAGGCTTTTGGGATTTTTACAATTATGGACATAGAGCCAAAGGGTTTCTTTTCCTTAACATGCATGGGGGAAATTCCGTGCAATTTTCTAGCCTCTTCATCCCCTATTGGATTATGGCCCTCCGTAGCAACTCTCCTTGACAGACCCATTTCTACAAAAGATGACTTAACAATGGGGGCAAGTTTGGCAACCTGGTCTTCTTGTACTAACAAGAAAATAGGGGCTTGATGAATGGGAATCGCAGGCCTACTCAACTCAACTTCAACAACGGAGTTTTCCAGGGACATGAACAAGAAAAACGATAGGCTAACCAATTTTTTATGCCCAAAATGGTTCAATAGATTAATATGGTATGGAAATATACATTTGAACTTACCTTCCAAAGTAAATGTACTTGATAATTTGTAGGCTCACTTCATCCCAAGGGCTAGACAGGTACTCTCTTAGATATTCGACTTCGAATTGCCTAGTCTTATTCTCCCCCTTGAGGAACACCTTAATCACCTCCTCTTTTCCCCTCTTGTCTTTGTATACCTTCAAACTATCCATGGACATCCTGGTGGCCTTTGCAATGTTCTCCTCTAAAACTTCAAAGTATAGTCCTATGAATGATACTCTTCTGGCTCTCCAAGCTCTAGCAAACTCAACAAACAATATTGGGTGGTGGCCTCTAATTCTCTCCATGTAATCAACAAGTCCTCCTTTCATCAAGATATGCCAAAACAATGCGATTGTGTTTAACCTCGTCACAAGATGGAGGTTCCATCCTCATTATGTCACCACCCATTGACACAAAAACCACCTTCCTCGCCCACCTTTGATCTCCCTTGTTCCTCTTAATTTTGCTCTTACAAGCTTCCAACTCTCTTCATCTCAAACCCATATTACTACTCCTTGTCATTAAGGTCATTTTTGAGTTTGTTTCATTGAAGGTCACTTTCTAACCATTTCTTTTTGCTTTTGATACATCATAATGCCTCTAAGCCAAACAATGTGATTGCAGTTAACCTCATCACAAGATAGGGGTACCGTCCTCATTATGTCACCACCCATTGACACAATAACCACCATCTTCGCCCACCTTTGATCTCCCTTGTTCCTCTTAATTATACTCTTACAAGGTTCCAACTCTCTCCACCTCAAACCCATCGTGTAACTACTTGTCATTAAGTACATTTGAGTGTGCTTCATTAAGGTCATTTTTTAGTGTGTTTCATTAAGGTCATTTTCTAAACATTTATTTTTGCCTTAATACAACGTAATGGCTCTAAGCCAAGATCTCCCCACCCTCGCGTAGGCAAATAATATACTGTTGGAAAATGCATTGTTATTATTTGAAATTTATGCACTTCAAAAAGACATGATTATGTTGAAGAAAAAATGAAAATTAGGAAGCATAACTCCCTATTGCTTTCACTTATTTTCAGCAAAGATGCCCTCATTCATTGATTGCGAGACATAATTGCACATTTAAAACATCAAATTGACACATTGGAAACACCTTCCAATAAGGCTAGTCCACCCACTATCACTAATTTTGCACCTTTAGGCTATGATTCACCAAATTCTAAGGTACACATTGTATATGATGCATTTTTTGTTGCACCTATTGCAACCCCTCTGTCAGATCCATCTAGAGTCGTTCTTGGCTCATTTAAGAAACACAATTGGTTTTGATCCTCACATAATCCATCTTCTGAGTCACTAAGGCGGAGGTATTGGTAAACAGTTACAAGGCATTGTTTCCTCCATCCAATGTGCTTGTTGAACTACTTGACATGACATTAGCTATAGAGCAAATGCTTCACCATCATTGGGGTCACTTGGTGTAAACTCGCATGTGTTTGTATACTCTATTGTTCAAGAAGACATTGAAGGACACATGAGTTTTACCCATTAACTTGGGCTTGAGAGACCTAAGATTACACTAATCAAGTATGATAGACTTGACACATCATCAAATGATGCCTTACATGTACTGTTTGTGTACATAGCACCAGATCATATGCATGTATCCTCTTCCACACAAGTTCTTCAACACATTGACTCAAGTTTAAGAGACGTGAGATTACACAAATCAGGAATGATAGACTTGACACATCATCAGACAATTACTTTCTTGTACCATTTGTGCACACAGCACTAGATCACATGCACGCATCCTCTTCCTCCCTCTGAGTTAACTTCGGGTGTATTTCAATTCAATTAAGGCGACATCATCAACATTTTGGTCCTCATTTGCTCTTTTTGTGATCTCTTCATCACTTGCATGGTCATCCATTGCCACTCCTTTACATTGAGCAGTATCCATAGCCTCCAAGCGGGCTTGTACTCCTCTCATCATCTTCGTCAAGTCTACCAATCTTGGTGCTCTAGCTGCTCTAGCAGCGAAACCTACTCTATGTGCCATTTTGATATCCTCACAATTCTCAACAATAACCAAAATACTACAACCTACACCTTTTACAACCCAAATGTTGGAAGATGTCTACAACTACTTTTCACCCACACACACGTATGCAAAGCAGCAAACTAAGAATTCACACACATCTACAAGATTTAAAACCCTTGCTCTAATATCAAACCGATGCAAAACACGGTTAGGGGTCCTAATTAAAGGATGCCTATGCAACCCACAATTCTTGGAGTTAGATCTCACCAAAGCAAGATCACAACACAACTCGTAAGAAACAACAAATACTTCTTCTATTACGAGGAAAATATTATAGACTCGAGAACAAACACATTATCTGCCTTGTCACAATCTTATTCAAGACTCTACAAAAATTCCTTGAGAATCTCAATCCTAGGATCTATCCTACCTAAGCTTGCAAACTCCACAAATCTTCAACAGAACCGGACTCAACTCCTTGGACTATGGAGCTTCTTATGCTACTCAAATGCTTAATTTGACAACTCAAGCTTTCTTATAAGCTTTGACTCCCTACTAGTTCACTTCTGGCTTCAAGGTCATTTGATCTTTTTCCCAACTGCTCTCTACATGTTTATCGCTCCTTTCCATTTCTACAATCACCGGGAGAAATAAAATACATTTGCAAAGATTACTGAATTTTCTCAAATCATCTTCAATCCCATCCATCTAGTTTGCAAGCAATCTTTCATGGAGGCATCTCTGTCCGATTAAAGCATACCAAGTTGTTCGATTAACCCACAGGCGAAGAAAACATATCAAGCCCAACATATGCATGTCCAACTATATTGATGGTGAAAGGTGTGCAAAAGAACTTCAATTTTTGCAAGGGCACAAGAGAGTGGGAATCCTTCTTGCGGCGCAAGACTTAAAGACATGCGCAATGCCCGAATCTCATAAAATGTGTGGGCATGCATTTGCACATTGTTTTAACGCAAGACGTCCTAAGGGAACAATTCTAAAGGTTGCATAAAAACTTCCAACTCCTCATTCCTTGTCTTCCTCTTATTCAAACAACATGATGCACAAGGATGCGCAAGTTTACACAAAATTAAGTAGAATTGCACAAGTTTTATTCTCCTAACTCTTAACCCTTGTTGGTGGACATAGGATTACAAGTGAACCCAGATGCTCTTGCATCATATCTTTGCAATACTTCAGTGTTCATGAGGTGAGCCTATACTTCACAGTTTCTAGGAACCCAGCTTTTCTACTATTACTTCTTCAACTAACTCCATGTCACATTGAACACCTCGATTTGCCATGTTCACACTCTCAGGATCACTTCCAATTTGCTTAGGACTCGTAGTGTACCTCTACGAACACCTCTCCATTTCCTCCTTGGTTCTTTCTAACACATGGACAAGCTTGGCGGCGCAACCCCAGCCAAACTTGCCCCTCTTTGTTGCAACTGAAATCATTTTAAATTGGGCACTTTATTTAGGTTGGCCTAGGCATGACTTTTAAGTAGGCTTACACGGGGAAAATCAACAAAGGTCTATAAACAATACCCTAGAGGTCATTTTACATCCATCTGACACCTTGGATATCATTACTACTTGAGCCACACACGTCATAAGCTTCTAAAAATAGTCCATGGGTTGAATTCTAATATGAAGTACACCTAGGTCTAAAGTTGCATGTTGTCAAGGATCTTGTGCCACAAGGGATCATCTAGTTGCCATTGATTGGGCATATAAGATCACAAGTGAAACACATACACTTCACTCGCATGGGAAGAACTACATGAGCCCTTGTTCTTTTGATGTGTAGCACCGTGTTTTCACTCAGTGGGGAGTGGAGGTCGGTATGCACCTAGTCTAGAGTTTTCCTTCTCATGTCCAATTAAATTTTGATAGGGTTGAGCCAAGTAGAAGAAGTCTTTAAAGTATAGCATAGATGCAAAAATTCTAAGCACCCAAAGAGCAAAGAATTTTAAACATGCACGATCAACAAAGGTCAAGTTCAACGCCACAAGAGATGTTCGGGGGCCGAACCTATCTCCTTTGTCGTACATGTCCCAAGCAGGGTTTCATTCAACAAATTTCAAGGTCTGTTTTTGAGTCTGTTAAAATCATGTTCCCAAACTTTTGGTCATCAACACAATCATCCATCAACAAAATCAGGTTGGGTCTTTCCTTAATCACGCTCATGTATTTCTCTTTCAAAAATTTAATTAGCTAGACTACCTCATCTTTTGTGTGTTTTAGATCTTATTATCACTATCTTTTATCTATTTATGAAATACACATTAATCTTTATCATTTAGGCACTGAAAAACCTAAACAATTAAAATAAATGTGAACCTACTTATTGTATTGTACATATCAAAATAGGGTTTCACTTTATCCTTTTAGGATTTCATTTACTCCCCTTTTAGAATATATGATTTTTCAAACTAATTTTTGATCTACATCATTAACTGTAGTTCTTAAATGCTTTTCATGTTTATATCTTATTCCAACTAAGAACGCTAGATCTACAAAATGGTGACTATTGATAATATTCATGTTGATTCTCTCTAATACAGTATCAACGTTAGGGGCTCAATTTATCAAGTGCCCAACCATGCAACCACACAAAGTACACAGCAAATTGAAACGACAGATGCACACAGAGACTAAAACGAGACACGATCAACAACTAATTCTATTGAATAGAAAGGCGATACAGCATCTACAAATCATAGTAATTTGCAGAGACTTCCCACAAAAGGGATTCTATAACTTCGTCCTAAGCTCTTCAACACTCGTTGCTTTTTACTTCCTTCCCACCCTCTTCTTTCCAAAATGCCCTAATTTATGTGTGTCCCTCTAACTCTAGTGTGCTCTCCAAATCACTCTAAAAGGCCCCAAATATTTCTCTTTTAGTTGGCATGGCTTAAGGAACTGCAAACTATTGTTCTTGGCATCTCCATTGTGTTCCACATGTCCCATTCCTTTGGCGCCCATTTGAATCACAAAGAAATCGTTTAAACGGATTCCCACTTCTTTGAGTGCTCACAAGGACCTGCACAAGCATCTAACGACTTTGAGTTCACCACCATTGGAAAGCTCTTAAAGGGAGCTTCCCAACAAGTCCACATTTGCACCCTTCCGTGTCTTATTACGAAAGTTGTGCCCATTCAAAACTTCCTTGTGTTGCAACCTTTGTTACGCACAGTTAAATTTGAGACCCCTGTGTGATTGCACCACATGTCAAGATCATGGAGTGCTCTGGCTAACAAACCCGCGACATAATATCCATCGCTAAATGGGTCCCTCCCATCCACCTTTTAATTAAGCACTACAACCAAATCACATTTTGAGACCCATGTCAATGTGGATCGAGTCCAAATACGTGATGTGTCCCTTTCACATCCTCATGGCCCCCGCATCTTTTGTCTGTGTAGGGAAAAATCATGTCCGAGCCTAACAAGTGTATAGAGTGTGAATGTGACACTTGTCACATTCGCATGAACTCATGCCCTCGTGACCTTAATAAGTTTCATGGGCTCACTCAAACTTTTAAGTATTAAGGAGCCCTAATTCAAATTAGACATTGCACCCCAAGGTATAATAAAGGGATCCCAAACTTTAATATAAAAATTGACCCATAAACCTATAAGGTGACCTTATGAAACTTTAGAATATTAGGTAACCCCAAGACTTTAATATATAAAGGGACCCCACAAAATTAGCATATAAGGTAACTAAATCCTTCTTTGCGCTTGCTTACCATAGTGACTTGAGGGCTCACTTTATTTTTTAAACATTTAATAATTAATTTAGGACCCTACCATATAAATAAAGAGCTCAAAGTGGCCACCATGAGATCTGCAACTATCTGAACCCCTTTATTCAAACAATAGCAAAATAAAACAACTATTTTTGGGTGATGCAATATTGCCCTTACAATTCAGATGTTTTTGCATGTTGGGGTTTCCCCCTCATATCTAGAATGAGCCAAGGGTCAATAAGATTCAATCAACATTCAACTTCGATAATGGTATATTACAAATATATAGGCTTTGTATCTAACACTAATCTAGGAAGGTTTGTTCTAACAACCTATATTCAATCTTGACTACTAACCACCCCTAGAATATCTCCCTCATATTTTCTCTTCTAAATCTCTACTGAAGTTGTATTGGCAACTCACTTACAAACAACACTTAACAACTAACCCAACTAACTTTTATTTCCCTATTCTAATGTGATTGTTACGTGAGTAACAATCACTTACATCAATTTATTCACTCCACGTATTATTATCTCACACTTAACTATTGTGGAACACAAAGTCCTAAGCACCCATGTGAGGACTAATTCCTAACATTGCATTAGACACCCGAGGTATTTTGAAAGGGAGCGGCTCTGCTCAGCCATACGTGGCTCCGAAAGTTTGAACCTCTGCATTGAGATCGGTGGGTCAACCACGATTGCAGTCCCCCCATCGGTATTCTCCATATCCAAAACCAAATATTCCTTGATTTTTTCCTTTCAATGTGCCTGTTGATCAACTATCAATGTCTAAAATCCTTCAACCTATTATTCTCCTTGTTGCATAATTGTTGCATTAATCACTATCGTGCTTCATCCTCTTCTGCTCCGGTAACCGTATGAATTCATGGTATCTACCAATCTATCTGGAATTAAAAAATTTGGAGAGATATTCAATTCTACTGGTAGCTCTAACTCATACATTCGTAGTGAATTTATTAACAATTCTACTGGTAGCTCTAACTCATACATTCGTAGTGAATTTATTAACAATTCTACATGGCCCGATCTTCTTCCATTTCAATTTGTTATAACTCTTGCGTCAAAATCTTTCTTCCCACATGACCATAACCAAGTCGCCCCACTGCAAATTCCGCGCGTTTTGAGACCAAGGTGCCTCCTAAAATTGTTGGTTGTGCCGCAAATTTTTTCTTTCACTGGTTTGTGCAAATCAACCAAATGGCGAGCAATAGTCTTCGTCTTCACCTTGAACACTAGTTCATTTGTCCCTTATTCAACAAGCGCTCATAATCTGAAACTCTTCTTGGACTATGTCCATCACACTCGTACAATAATCTCCCTATTATTTCTCTTCTTTAAATCTTACGGAAGTTTTATTGGCAACTTCAATTACAAACAACCACTGAACAACTAACCCACACTAACTTTTTATTTCCCATTATTTAATGTGATTGTTACGTGAGTAAACTCACGTACATCAGTTATTCACTCCACTTATTATTATCTCACACTTAACTATTGTGGAACACAAAGTCCTAAGCACCCATGTGAGGACTAATTCCTAACATTGCATTAGACACCCGAGGTATTTTGAAAGGCGAGCTCTTGCTCACAAGTACGGCTCGAAGTTGAAACCTATGCATTGGAGATCGGTTGGGCTCAACCACGATGCATCCCCCATCGGTCTATTCTTCCACTCAACCAAATATTCCTTGTATTTTCTGTCATGTGTCTGTTGGATCACTATCATGTCTAAAATCTCTTCAACCTATTATTTCTCCTTCGTTGGCAATAATTGTTGCCATTTATACTATCGTGCTTCATCCTCTTCTGCTCCTTGTAACACTTATAATTCATGGTACTCGTACAAATCTGAGAAATTAAAATTTGGAGAGATATTCAATTCTACTGGTTGCTCTATCTCATACATTCGAGGAAGTTATTAACAATTTACTGGTAGCCTTAACTCATACTTCGTAGTGGAATTATTCACAATTTACATGGGCCCCGCTCTTCTTCCATTTCAATTTGTTATTAACTTTGCGTCCCATCTTTTCTTACTAATGAGCATACCAAGTCTCCCACTGTCAAAAATTCCTGTCTATTTGAGAACCACGGTGTCCTTACAACTTGTTGTTGTGCTCAAATTTTCTTCACTGTTTGTGCACAATCAAACAAATGCTAGACATCGTCTCTTCACCCCTGAACACTATTCCTTTGTCCCTTCTCTCCCCCCAAGACTCTTTAATTTCTGAAAAACTCTATTGACCTATGTCCATACACAATCTGAAATGGTGTTTTACCCATACTCCTATTAAATTGAGTTGTATTCAAACCCAACCTGTGGCAGCATTAAATCCCATTGTTTAGGTTTCTCTCCAACCAAACTTCTCGACAAATTCCCAAGACTCCTATTAACCACTTCAATTTTCCCATCCCTGTATGGTGATAACAATTATAAAATAAATTCATATCAGTACAAAAATTCTTCCATAGCGTTCTCCAAAAATGACCCGACCCCAAAACTTAGTATTACCAATCAAAACAATACTTCAGGAAATCAGCACTAACAAATCTTGGAAAAATAAGATGGCCACTTGTATGGCATCATTCTTCTTACAAGCAATAAAATGCGTCATCTTTGAGAATTCATCAAGAACAACTAAAATGGAAATCGTTACTTTTTGTCAGGAACATCCGAGAAACAAAAATCCATGATAAGTATCCATGGTCTCTCAAATACAGGAAATGGCTTATACAATCTAGTGTTGTGACTCCTTTACTTTGGTATAATGGTAAATTCTGAACCCTCGCACAAATATTTTGAAATCACTCCTCATTTTGAGCCAAAAATAGCTTTCACTCAATTGTGCTAAAGTTTTATCAGCACCAAAGTGTCCAGCCATTGCTTAGCTATGTTTTACCTTATCCAAATTTGCCAACCCAGGACCCTCGTGTATGCCCCAATTGCTGCCTTAATAGCAATCCAGTGCAATAAGCAATCCTTTAGCTGCCCTTGTAATGGCTTCCTATCATGTAGCAGCTCAACACCATGTTTTCTGAAACATCCTCAAAGTCAAAATCATCTTCGTACAACTCTTTCATCTCTTTGAACCCAACAACTTGAGCTCTCGTTTCAAGTAATAGTGCTGCCCTCCTACTTAAAGCATCAGCTACATTGTTTGACTTCCCGCTTTTATGTTTAAGCACAAATGTAGAACTCTGCAAATACTCCATCTACTTCATACATGCCTTTGATTCAGCTAACCTTGACTGTTAATAAATTGCAAAGCATGATGATCGGTATAGAGCACAATGTCTTCGTTTTTTCAACTCTTCCACAATAGCATAAAAATCTTGATCATATACTGAATACTTCCTTTGGCATCATTCAGCTTCTCACTGAAATGTGCTATGGGTCCGCCCTCTTGACTATAATTGCTCATATTGTTGTTCCGATTGCATCACCATCTATGGAACACCTTTGAAAGTTTCTGGCAGATCTAATACTTGTCTCTACTCTGATCTTCTTCTTTAAATGCTTTTTTAATTAAATCTCTTCTGCAACCCGCTTCCCTTTGCCTGTTTGTTCTTCCTCTCATTGTATACATAATTCGTGCCACATCCACTAAAATTGCGGATTAATAAATTCATCTTAAAAAGCTTGTAAACCCAATGAAAACGGTTTTTTGCCTAGACATACTATTCGGTGTTGCCACCAACAATTCCTTATCTTTCTCTGGATCCTAGTTGTAACCCACTGTTGGAAATGTCACAAATCCGCAAATACAATAGTTTTTCCTTCATGAAGCCTGAATTCTTAAGAGTAATAAGCCACTTTCTCTCCTTGAGCCTTTCTTGTAACACGCGTATAGGTGCCGAAATGTTCCCTTCTGTTGTCACTTAAATCATAAATTATAAGATGGACAACTCCACAAATTTGACCAAAAAAAACGCTTCAAAACTTTGTTCATAACGCTCTCGTTAACATGTAGGGTGCGTGAGTTAGCCCACATGGCATCACTAACTATCGTATAGTACCCCTCCTTAGTTTTAATGAGTCTTCACTCTCTCCCTATCTAATTCTAATGATTACCCACTTCAAATCATCTCGTTGAAGCATTTGGCCTTCCCAAAATATCCAAGAGATACCAATCTAGCGAAAGAATTAATTTGATAGTTAAATTTTAGTAAATGCTCTTGAGTTCGTGCACATTCTCCATTCACCATCCCTTTTGGGTGCCAATACAATTGACACTACACATGGGCTTGGACTCTCTCTAATCAGTCCTCTATCTAGGAGCTCATGTACTTGTCTATTTAACCTCTTCATTCTCAACTAGGGTTAGTCTATATGCCACCTTATTGGGTAAAAGTAAAAATGATTTTGGGGAAGAAATCCATCTGATGAATAATACTCCTGGTTGGGGCAGCCCTTTAGGAAACTCTTTTGCACAATTTCCTTGTGGTGCCCTCGCCAGTTCATAGACATTTTCGTTGCGCGGCGTTATGGTTGGCTTTAGATTTTGGAAAGTGAATTGATGTTGTACAAGCCCGTGTGCGTTGGGATCGGGTTAACTCTCGACCCAGTGTCGTTTCGAGGATTTTAAAATCTGTTGCCCAATGGACCTCAGGTATGGTCATTAATTTTGGGTTGTTTCGAGTTTGTCGTTTTGGCGCGTTTCAACGTCATTACGAATGTTCTCCGGAAGTTTTATTTTAAATACTCCAGGAGGAAAGAGTATCCTTCTCGAGATATCGTTTCCGTCCTGGAGGATGGTGTGATGGTCGTTCAAAGTTTCATTTCGCAATCATAAAATAAAAACAACATTTAAATAAATAAAACGTTGGAGATAATAAAATGATGGTCTTTTGGATCTTAGCCCCCAGTAACTAAACAAAATAAAATGAAAAAAATAATTAAATCAGTAAATATTCTTAATATTCCTAAATTCTTCCAATCCCACGGGGATGTGGGACACTTTTGCAGAAAAGGAAAAATGGAATTTTGGGTATGTGAGGTTTCATTCGTAAGGGGGATTGAGGGATTATTTTGGTTCAGGAAATGTTATTGCCATTTTGGGCATGGTGTATCCAAAGGGAAGGAATGCATTTGGGGTTGGTTTTGGAGTTTCCTTTCAAAGCTTAGTTTGTTGCAGGTATGGTTGCTAGTGTGGAGAATAAACTAACCTCTAATGTTAGAGGGGCAGTTCGGGTGGTATCGGAATGGTTGCAGTGATCAAACAAAAATGGACTGTTTAACAGCATGCAAAATCTCTCAAGGCAACTGAATTTGGACAGGTGTTATGTAAAGCCAGACACCACAACTGCGCCAAAACTACCTTTTCTTCCATCTGGTCGCATGTTCGTTTGTGGGGAGTTGAGTTGGCTATGGATTGTTTTGGCATTGGTTGTGTTACTATCTTTCTTTTTGGTATCAGCAGTGAGAGCACCGGGCTCATGGACAGCAATGAGTGTTGGGTGCGACTCCATGGGTTTGTTACAAAGGCGTTAGAAACTTTCAACCAAATGCAAAAATTGACAAGAGTAAAATTCCAAAGACCATACCTTGTCATATCCCTTTCTAACTGTGCCAAAAGAGAGCTTGAAAAGGGTGCGTGCGCAAATCACCAAAACCAAAAGGATAGCAAAAGTTTGTCTTATGATTGTGGCTACGCCAAGATAGAAATGAGAAAAGGTGGAGCATAACTCGATTGGATTGGTTTTATTAAATTGGACGGCCACAGAGGAGAACTAGCCCTGACCCCACACAAGCGAGTCTAAACCGTTTGATTAAAAGTCTGAACTAATGTGGTTTCAGGGACAGCATTAATTGTGGAAGCACACAAAATGGAATTTGTGAAAAGGCCTTGGAACTGAATTTCAAATGCATATTGACTCGAGTACAAACCAGTCTCCACAGCCGTAGTCAGTTATATGTCCCAGCTATGCGAGGCTTAAGAGTTAGCAAACGTGGTGGCGGCATCCACCAAAAACACCTTGTGAAAGCAGAGCATGGCCAAATGTTTTTACTTTCAGTGTCGTTGCAGCAGATAATCAGACAAACCCTGTGGAGGCGTGAGTTGGCACGCAAACTGTTTGACAAAAGGGCAATCGGAACTTTTCCAAGCAAAATGCAAAGACAAATGTACTTCTAAGTACAAACTGTAGCAGGCCGCACTACCTAGTGTGTGGGTTGACTGTGGCAGAGAATGGCATTAGCATTGTATGATCTTTTTACAATTTAGCCCAAAGTGGCGCACATCGATACAGCGGCACATGCACTGTTTGATGTTTTGTCAGCGCCTGAAGAAAATGTGGTCAAAGGGCAGAGAATGGAGATTTGTACTTGGCCATTGGTTGGCCCGCTCCCACCGTGAGTGTGTTGTGGTGTGACCGGTTTGGAATTGAGGTTGGTAGTTGGTTGTGACGTTGAAATCCTTCAAGCTGGACTTTTGTGGCTTTGGCCGCATCAATGCTCCTTTGATGTTATGCCACAATAGAAAATGGTTGGCGGGTTGGTGGTTGAATGTTTGATTGGCCTTGGGAGGGGGCCTAATTCCAACTCTTGAGTTTGTTGGGTAGCCAGTCTTACCACTCATCTTCAAATCAGCAATGAAATATTGAGCTTGCCATGGAACTCGCCCAACTCGATTTCCTAACTCGCCTGCTAGCTCGATGGAGATAACATGGTGTAATGTCAACTCTTCTTCTCTCACTTGCCAGATCAATACAAGCATAGTCATCTTACCCCTTTTTTTTGCATGAATTTAACGTTCTAGTTTCCTAATTTTAATGGAGTTGTTAATCAATCCAAAGAAGATTAATCTTGAATTATATGAGACATGTTATCCAATGGCAAATTTTACCTCTGTGTGTACGCAACTAGCACAATAACATGAATTGAAACAACTACTCTCTTTTACCTTGTAAGATGATTGGCAACAAACTACGTATTAGTTTAGAACCATAGAAAACACACGATTGGCGGGTCAAAACGCGAAAACTTAATAAAATAATTCTGAAGGGACCCTGGTATGTAATCGTAATAAAAACTTGTTTTTACTTTAATGCAAGGACAAAACATTCCTCCAAACCCTGAATGAAAAAAAATCAAGTTTTGACCGGGTTTCTTGTCACATAAAGCGTTTACCGAACCCTGGGTTGTTCCTCAAATGTTCGTTTGACCCTTTTTTGTCATGCGTTTCGGAGCCCAGTGGACTAGTTCGCAACTTTAAATAGCTGCTGAAATTTAAAAATGCAGTTTGGTTTTGACCCACAATTTTGGCCCTAGGTGAAAAAATGGAATTTGGCTTCCACATACCTCTAGTATTTTTCCGTGACAATCACTACCAGCCCTTAGTTCGGAGAAAATCACCTTGCAAGTAAGTTTTCCATGCAGGATTTGTAGGCCTCCAATCGTTGGGCGACGAGGTTGTTCGGGTGCATTTACTATCGGTAGCTCCGGAAAGACAGATGCAAATTGAACCCAGTTCATCAATTTGGGGTTCTGTCAGCTCTGAGTGTTTCCTTGAATATAGAGGAGTAGATAGGGGGTGGTTGTAATTGTGTGTTTGAGTCTTCGGAGATGCTTTTGAAATGCGGATTTTTTGAGCTAGTCTAAATTGGACGCTTTTTGGAAACCTATAACTAAATGGAAAAAAATATCTTATGACCTTATCCAAGCAAAATAACGATCGAGAAACCTTGTAAACACTAACACATGACTGTAGGAAAACTTCATGACGCTTGTTTAAAAAGATATTGAATGTGAAAAGAAGTGGTGTTTTCTCTCTCCTCGACTTTGAAAAGGAAATGAAAGGGCATTGTATTTCTTATCCTCCCTAGAAGTATGTTAAATATAGTTTCATTATTATTGGAAAACTATGAACTCGTAAATTGTTCTAGATGGTAGGTAGATGACATCCCAGCAGTTGTGATGACCATTGTGGTGGATGCAGGGCTCTACGGGACAAAAGGACAATGATTAGTTACTTAATGATTTGTACTAAATATTTTATTACTTGAAATACATGTAATGTAAAGGATAATAAGCAAAAAATACTAGTTTTATCAACGGGCATGTATTTTGATTCGTGATTGAACATGAAATTGTGTTTATGCTTATGGCTATGTTGGGAAATGGGGCAATCTATTGGGGGGGGTGATTTGATTTCATATTTATATGTTCTTTATGGTTAGATGTCTGAAATAGTTTACATACACAATGTGATTATTAATTCCCTTTAATACGTGTAGTGGTAGTAGAAACTTACTATTCCAAAACTATCAAAATGAACCATGTTCTTAACCCTTGATGTATTTTTCTCTTTTAATCAAGTCTTGTTCAGTTTTGCAATACCTCTAACATTTTAGAAAAAAACTCAAACCTATCTCATGTCATTTCTTATCTTTCACCTTGAATGATCTAATTAAGAGATCTAAGAGACGTGAGTGGAATTAGTTTTACCACTTACCTACGCATTTAACCCTTTTGTTTGACTCCATTAACCCCCCCTTGTAATAATTTGATCTTAAAGAGGTCGGATTGCTCTAATGTCAACGGAATCAGTTGTAGAAGCCCTTAAGTTCTTAAGGACCGAAGTAAACCTACTAACCTTTTTAGAGTTGATGGCGAGCAAAACCATGTCGAGTTTTGTTATCGAATGGTGCTGTGTAATGTTGAGTTCGAGCAAAGGCGGCGGAAAAACTAATCCCTTGCATGTTTTAATGATAAAGACGGTTTGTTCCTTATGGGAGCATGTATGTTGGCATTGTGACCTTCTTTCTCGAACATGGGACTCATAAGACCCATGTGTATCGCAAAATGCATCCAAACATTTATAGGCTATTGTAGTTTATCTTCACAAGAGGAGATACAATCCCAAATCCTCGTTACCGTAAGATCATGTTTGCTTAACATCTTAATATGCGAAACCAACCTTGGAATTTGTAAATGGAGTCAATTTCTTAGCCTTTATTCGTTAGTCCTACAGTCGTGGAAACGTTAAAAGGGTTGTGTGTTCCTCCCTAGGACCTAGTAGAGGGGTTTTCATGGTCTGCAGTGTATAGGACGCTATTTGATGCAAGGGCCCCGTAATGTCACTTTGTGGCCAATTAGGACGAAATTTTAGTATGTATCCGTGTATGGTCATTCTAGCAAACTAACAATATTAGAAAGGGACGATAATATAAAGTGTTGGGCTTCGCAAGAAGAAGGACGATTTAGGATATGGATTAATGCACCTTTAAGATTCTAAAGGTAAAGGAAAAATTTTGTAAAATCGTCTAGTTATTGAGACTGTTACCTCGTGATGTTGGTCTAAGGATGTTAAGTACCGTGGAGGCCCTCTTGTAACTTAATAAACCCTTCTTCTGCGTGAATAAATGATGTTACATTGCTCCACATGAAAAACCAAGAATGGAGAACACATAGTTTCTAATTTGGAATTAATCGTGGATGTTGCCATGTTAAGTACTTCTAATTAATAATCAACATTTTATAATTTATTCACACTCTTCGATAAACAACTAAATGGCTGGAAACCACTACAAGTTAGGTGTTAAAAGAAAGGAATCGAAATGTAGTCTGGGAAAAAGGCACTGATATGTTTTTCCTGTTTAAAGCGATCTTCAAATCATTAAGGATATTTATGAATATGATTATAATAAAGTGTAACCATGCATATGTGGGATTGTGGAAGGTGCCCACTCATGATGTTCAATAATTATGGTTGGGTCGTGGTTTTGCCTTGTTTGTTATAAAAAGTGTGGCAATGACTTGCATCTTGTGCCATCTTGTTATTTGCACATGGTCATCATGTCGTGGAGTGGGTGTGTTGTAATGGTTGGTCTCATGTGATATGGAGTTGTGAGTAACCCCCTGTGTTGTCTTGTAACAAGTAATGAATGTCAAAAACAAAATCTAGTTATTTGGTCTTGTGTTAGGTCCCACATGGGTGAGCGGCTAATTCACTCAAACACATTAACAAACACTTACCTCAAAAGGTGTATCACTGATGTTCACTTGTGGTGTCCGTTGAGAACGCATTGGGTATCAAAAAACAGTGATCATGCTTGGTTTCCCTCAAGAATTGTTCCAGTTACCAGCAACATCTTTTAACTGCTGTCAACCTCTTCTTTCCTTAGTTTTTACTGTGTGAGTGTTGGGCTTTATCCCCATTTTTTCTCGAAGGTGTATGTATTGCTCTACAATCAGGACAAAACTGCATCAAACTGCCAGGTTCTCCCTGACAAAATATGGAGCCACATATATGGCATTATGTCACACCATACATATCCTTTTTGCCCCCCGATCTAAAAAACCTACTAAAGTTGTCATTTATTTTATAGAAAATAATGGCCAGTTGGCCAGCAACAAACCACCATTGAACTTTACAGATATGGATGACTTTCTTTTGAACCTATTCTCTCTACATTTCAACGAGCATAATCTCAGTACTCCCCCTATCTATGATAACTTTGCAGGCCCTACTCCTGCCTTGCACACAATGCAAAAACAATTTCTCATATCGAATGTGTTGGTCTCCTTAATTGCTCAACAATGTCCTCTTCATCGTCAGGCCTTCTTTCCTTGCTCAAGCCTTTTTAGTAGCTTATAGAGGTCTCAACCTCTCTTTAGGCTACATGTGGCACTCGCTTCAACTTTCTTGACCCTTCTCCAACAGCCTACGGGAAATCATCATATGTTCCGTTCCAGCCTACCAACCTAAAGGCAGGTCCTATGAAGCCTTCAATGGCCTTTTTGCATATCACCTTTGCTTTTAAAAGCAATGGTTTCCAAGTGTCTCACGGGACTTTCTAAATTGTGAGGCTCGGACTCTTCAGGCTAGGGTATGCTGTCTTGATCTGAAAACTTCTTCTTGGACTAATTTCCATACCATCTGAAATGGTGTTTTAAGAACCCCTACTCCTATTAAATTGAGTTTGTATTCGAACCCACTGTGGCCGCCGTAAGCCCATTGTTTGTAGTTTTCTTCTCCAACCAAACTTCTCGACAAATTCCCAAGACTCCTATTAACCACTTCAATTTTCCCATCCATTTGTGGATGATACACTAAAATAAATTTCATATCAGTACACAACTTCTTCCATAGCGTTCTCCAAAAATGACCCAAAAACTTAGTATTACAATTCAAAACAATACTTTAAGGAAATCCATGCAATCTAAACATCTTTGGAAAAATCATAAATTGGCCCACTTGTATGGGCAATCATTCCTTGCTTACAAGCACTAAATTCGTCATCTTTGAGAATTCATCAAGAACAACTAAAATGGAATCGTTATCTTTTTTTTGTTCAAGGAAATCCGAGAACAAAATCCATGCTAATGTTATCCCATGGTCTCTCAAATTACAAAATGTCGTTACAATCTAGTGTTGTGCACTGCTCTTTACTTTGTTATCCTATGGTAAATTCTCTGACCCTCGCAACAATATTTTTGAAATCACTCCTCATTTTGAGCCAAAAATAGCTTTCACTCAATTGTGCTAAAGTTTTATCAGCACCAAAGTGTCCAGCCATTGCTTAGCTATGTTTTACCTTTATCAAATTCTCCCACATGGACCCTCGTGTTATGCACAATTGCTGCCCTTTTAATAGCAATCCCTCTTGCAATAAGCAATCCTTTAGCTGCCCTTTTAATGGCTTCCTATCCATGCTAGCAGGCTCCACACATGTTTTCCAAACATCCTCAAAGTCAAAATCATCTTCGTACAACTCTTTCATCTCTTTGAACCCAACAACTTGAGCTCTCGTTTCAAGTAATAGTGCGCCCGCCTACTTAAAGCATCACTACATTGTTTTTACTTTCCACGCTTTTATGTTTAGCCAATGTAGAACTCTGCATCCTCCATCTACTTCATACATGCCGTTGAATCACTAACCTGACCTGTTGATAAATTGAAGCTGAATCGGTATAGAGGCACAATGTTTCGTTTTTTCAACTCTCCACAATAGCATAAAAATCTTGATCATATACTGAATACTTCCTTTGGCATCATTCAGCTTCTCACTGAAATGTGCTATGGGTCCGCCCTCTTGACTATAATTGCTCATATTGTTGTTCCGATTGCATCACAATCTACTTGGAACACCTTTGAAAAGTCTGGCAGATCTAATACTGTCTCTTCTCTGATCTTTTTCTTTAAATGATTAAAACTCTCTTCTGCAACCCGCTTCCCATTTGAATTGCCTTTGTTCTCCTCTCATTGTATACATAATTCGTGCACATATTCCAATAAAATTGCGGATAAACTTCATATAAAAGCTTGTAAACCCATGAAAACGTTTTGCCTCAGACATACTCTTCGGTGTTGCCACTCAACAATTGCCTTTATCTTCTCTGGATCCATTTGTAACCCACTGTTGGAAATCACAAATCCCAAATACACTAGTTTTTCCTTCATGAAGCTGCATTTCTTAAGAGTAATAAGCCACTTCTCGTCCTTGAGCCTTTGTAACACTCGTCTTAGGTGCCCTAAATGTTCCCTTCTGTTGTCACTATAAATCATAATATTATAAAGATGGACAATCACAAATTTGACCAAAAAAGGCTTCAAAACTTTGTTCATAAGTCTCGTTAACATGTCGGGTGCGTTAGTTAGCCCACATGGCATCACTAACCACTCGTATAGTCCCTCCTTAGTTTTAAATGCAGTCTTCCACTCATCTCCTTATTCTAATCTAATGATACCCACTCTTCAAATCAATCTCGTTGAAGCATTTGGCTCTTCCCAAATAATCCATGAGATCATCCAATCTAGCGAATAGAATCTATATTTGATAGTAATTTTATTAATTGCTCTTGAGTTCGTGCACATTCTCCATTCACCATCCCTTTTGGGTGCCAATACAATTGACACTACACATGGGCTTGGACTCTCTCTAATTCAGTTCCATCTAGAGCTCATGACTTGTCGATTTTTAACCTCTCATTCTCCTTGTTATCTATAGCCGCCCCCTTTTTGGTAAAAGTAAAACTAGCTTTTGGGAATAAATCCATATGATGAATAATACTCCTAGTTGTTGGCAGCCCTTTAGGAAACTCTTTGCACACTATTTCATTGTGGTGCCCTCGCCATTTCATAGAAATTTTCGTTGCTTCGGCCGTTATGGTTTGCTTAGATTTTTGGAAAGTGCTTGTGTTGTTTACAAGCCCCGTGTGCCTTGGAGATCTGGTTAACTCTCGCCCAGTTGTCGTTTAGAGGCATTTAAAATCTTTGCCCAAGGACCTCAGGATGGTCATTAAATTTTGGGCTTGTTTCGAGTTTGTCGTTTTGGCTGCGTTCAAAGTAATCATCAAATGTTCTCCGAATTTTAAATACTCCATGGAGGAAGAGTCATCCTTCTTCGCGATATCCTTTCCGTCCTGGGGATGGTGTGTTTGTCGTCAAGTTTTCATTCGGCATCATAAAATAAAAACAACATTTAAATAAATAAAACGTTGGAGATAATAAAATGATGGTCTTTTGGATATTAGAAAAAAGTAAATAACAAAAATAAAATGAAAATAATTAAATCAGTAAATATTCTTAATATTCCTAAATTCTTCCAATCCTTTGGGTGTGGGCAAACCTCTTTTCAAGAAAAGAAATAATGGAATTTTTTGGTTAATGTGAGGTTTCATTCGTAAGGGGATTTGAGGGATTATTTTTGGGTCAGGAAATGTTATTGCAATTTCTGGGCATGTGTGTATGCCAAAGGGGAATGAATGAATTTGGGCTTGGTTTGAGCTTCCTTCAAAGCTTAGTTTTGTTGCAGGTATGGTGCCTAGTGTGGAGGAATAACTCATAACCTCTACTGTTATGAGGGCAGTTCGGAGTGGTATGGAATGGTTGCAGGATCAAACAAAATGGACTTGTTTAACAGCCTGCAAATACTCTCAAGCAAATGCATTTGACAGGTGTAAAGCCAGACACCACAACCTGCGCCAACACTTCCTTTTCTCCATCTGGTCGCATTTTGTTTGTGGTGAGTTGAGTTGGCTATGGATTGTTTTGGCATTGGTTGTGTTTCTTTCTATTCTTTTTGGTAATCAGCAGGTGAAGATGCACAGGGCTCATGGACAGCAATGATTGTTGGGTGCGCACTCAATGGGTTTGTTACAAAGGCTTTAGAAACTTTCAACCAAATGCAAAATTGACAAGAGTAAATCCAAAGACCATAACCTTTGTCATCTCCCTTCTAACCTGTGCCAAAATGAGAGCTTTGAAAAGGGGTGCGCAAATCCACCAAAACACAAGGATAGCAAAATTTTGTCTTATGATTGTGGCTACGCCAAGATAGAAATGTATGCAAAATGTGGAGGCATACTCGATTGGATTGTTTTTATAAAATTGGGACGCCACAGAGGAGACTAGCATGACCCCCCTACACAAGGCGTCTAAACCGTTTGATAAAATGTCTGAAATAATGTGGTTTCATGGACAGCATTAATTGTTGGAAGCACACAAAATGGAATTTGTTGAAAAGACCTTGGAAACTGCAATCAAATGCATATTGACTGGTACAAAACCAGTCTCCACAGCCGTGTCAGTTTAGTCCCAGCCTATGCGAGATTAAGAGCTTGAAACAGGGTGGCGGCATCCACCAAAACACCATGGAAGCAGAGCATGGCCAAATGTTTTACTTTCTAGTGCGTTGGCAGAGATAATCAAAAAAATGTGGAAGCGTGAGTTTGGCACGCAAACTGTTTGACAAAAGGCACTCGGAACTTTCAAGCAAAATGCAAATGACAAATGTAAATTCTAAGTACAACTGTAGCAGGCTGACTATGCCCAGATTTTTGTTGTTTTAAAGGCCTTGTCTTGTGCCAGTTAATCACGTTGGAAAAATGTGGAGGCATAATAGATGCATGTGAACTGTTTGATAAAATGCTTGAAAGAAATTAGTTTCATGGATAACATTGATTACTGGAAGCACACAAAATGAATTCCACTGGGTCGTTGTTGGTGGATATGCAAAGCGCAATGGTTTTATAGAATTCGCCGAGGCTATTTTTGGTATACACATAAGCTATCATGTGGGGTACTGTGGTAAACATGTGGAGTGCGCTTAGTCTTGGATGTGGATTTTAGTGTGTTAGTACGAGGCAATGCGATGTGGCCATTGGGAACCGCTGGAGCATTTCCATAGTCTATCAGCAAAACATAGTTGGACAGTAGATTTTGTCATACATGTCATCTGCAAGGGATCAGCGTATGCAGTATGTGGAGGTTAACACCGTGAACTCGCCCAACTCGATTTGACAAAAACGCCTGCAAGCTCAATTGCATGGTCCCACGGATCGTGAATGTGGACCGCTTGAAGCCTAGTGTACCCCGCTTGCCAGATTCAATGCTCAGGATTGGTCATCTTACCCCCTTCTCTTGCATGATTTTAATGTTCCTAGTTTTCTTAAATTTAATGGAGTTGTAAATCGATCTAATTAGAAGATAGTAATTTAGGTGAATTAAAAGGGACATGTAATCCAATGGCAAATTTTGCCTCATGTTTTGTTCGAAACTACACAAGTAACCATGAAATGAAGACACTACTCCCTTTTACCTCGCAATACGGTTGGAAAAAAACTATGATATTAGTTTTGGATACGGAAACCACGCAGATTAGCGAGTTAATACGCAAAATTTAGTGAAAACCACTTCTTGACGACATTGTGTGATCTTAATAAAACATGTTTTCAGTGAGACATAAAACATCCCTATAAGACCCTAAAAAAAAAGAAAATCAAGCTTAGATCATGTTCCTTGTCACATGGAGCATTCAATCAAACCTTGGGTTGTCCCTCTGATGTTCGTTTGACCATTGTTTCACCACGTGTTTCGAAGCCCAACGAGACTAGTTCACAACTTCAGACATAGCTGCTGAAAGTTTAAAATTGTAGTTTGATTTTGACCCACAATTTTGGCCCTAGATGTAGAAATGGAATTTGGCTTCCACATACCTCTTGTATTTCTCTGTAAAAATCACTACCAATCCTCAGTTTGAAGAAAACCACCTCACAAGTTAGTTTTCCAGGTGCAGGTTTTATAGGCCTCCAGTCGTTGGGCATGACGAGGCCATTCGGGCGCATTTTACGATCGGTAGCTCCAAAAAGACAAGATGCTAATTAAACTCAGTTCACCTATTTGGGATTATGTCAGCTCCGAGTGATTCCTCTGATATATAGTGTGAGTAGGTAGGGATTCGTTTCCTAATGTGTGTTTGAGTATCGAAGATTGTTTTTGAACATGCGGATTTTTGAGCTACTTGTCTAAAATTGACGCTTTTATGGAAACTTGTAACTAAATGGAAAAAACTATGTTGTATGACCTAATCCAAACAAAAATATCGATCGGAGAAACCTTGTAAACACCAATACATGACTGTAGGAAACCTTCTTGATGCTTGTTTAAAAAGATATTGAATGTGAAAATAATTGGTGTTTTCTCTCTCCTCTCTCTATCTCTATCTTTGGCTTTGAAAATGAAATGAAATGGCATTTGTATTTCTTACTCCTCCCTAAAAGTGTGTTAAGTACTATTTCATTATTATTGGAAAACTATGAAATCATAAGTTGTGCTAGATTGTAGGTAGTATGCCATGCGAGTAGGTGTGTTGATCATGTCAGTGGTTACATGATATCACGAGACATGAAAGAAATTGATAGCATTACTTGTGATTTTGTAATAACGGTTATCTCTTTAAATACATGTAATTGTAAATGGATAAAGTAGTACTATTTTTATAAACAAACACGTTATTTATGATTTGGTGGTAAACATGAAATTTTTCAGCTTATAGGCTATATTGGGAAACGAAAAAGTATTTTTGGGAGTGATTTTGATATCATGGGTTTATAGGATTGTTCTTTTATTTTTTAGATTTTTTGAACCAACATTCATATACCATGTTAACTATTATTTTTCCCTCTTAATACTTGTATCATGTTAGGAAAAATCTTTCTATTCCTAAACTGATATAAATGAACCATGATCTTAACCATTGATGTATGTATCTCTCTTAAACGAGCTCTTGTATCAGTTGTGCAATACCCCCACCCTTTTTAGAAAGGAACTCAAACTTATCTCATGTTGTTTCTTGTATTTCACTTTGAATGATCTCATTTATAGATCTAAGATACATAAGTGGAGTTAGTTTTACCACTTTACCTACACATTAAACCCATATGATTGACCCCATTAACCCAATCTCATCGTAATAATTAGATCTTAGGGAGGTTAGGTTTCTCTAATATTAGCATTTTTCTTGTTACAGATCCCTTGAGTTCCTAAAGGGAAATAATTAAACCTAGTACCCTTATTCTATGGGTTTAATTGGTGAGTGAAACCCATATTTTGTTTTTTCTATCAAAAATTGTGTCCCTTGAATGTTGAGCTTATGAGAAAAGAAAAAAATTAAAACCACTTCTTTTAACCCATAGTAATCCCTTGCATGTTTTTAATGATAATAATTTTTTTTCCTTCTGCGAGCATGTATGTTTATATTGTGACCTTCTTTTATCAAACATCAGACTCATTAAGACCCATGTGTATCAAAAAATACATCCAATACATTTATAGGCTATTGTAGTTTATCTTCATAATAGGAAATAAGATCCAAAATCCTTGTTACCTTAAGAACATGTTTTCTCAACATATTAATACGAGAAATCACCTTTGGGAATTTAACATGGATCATTTCTTAGCTTCTTTTCGTACTCCTAAATTCTTCAAGAAATGTAAGAGTTTGTGTGTTCCCCCCTTGGAATCTAATAGAGAGTTTTCATGTGGGTATGCAAGTGTATAGGACGCTTTGATGCAAGGCGTAATGTCACTTTGTGACATTTAGGACGAAATTTCTAGTATGTAATCCGTATGGTCATTCTAGAAACTAAACAATATTAGAAAGGGAAGATAATATAAAGTGTTTGGGATCGCAAGGACGATTAGGATATGTATTAATGCACCTTTAAGATTCTAAAGGTAAAGAAAATTTTGTAACTCGTTCTTAGTTATTGAGAATGTACCCTCGTGATGTTGGTCTAAGGATGTTAAGTACCGTGGAGACTTCTTGTAACTTAATAAACCCTTCTTATGATGTGAAAATGGATGTTAAATGATCCACATGAAAACAAGTAATGGAGAAACACATAGTTTCTAATTTGGGAATCTAATCTTTTGATGTGCAATGTTAAGTTACTTCTAATTAATAATCAAATTTTATAATTTATTCACAATAAGATAAACAAACTAAATTGGATGGAACCAATACAAGTTAGGTGTTAAAAGAAGTAAATGAAATGTAGTCTAGGGAAAAAGGAAAATGTATGTTTTCATGTTAAGCGCTCTTCAAATCATTAAGGATAATTTATGAAATATGATTATAATAAAGTTGTAACCATGAATATGTGGTATTGTGGAAGGTGCCCACTCATGATGTTCAAATTATGGTTGGGTCGTGGTTTTGCTCTTGTTTGTTATAAAAGTGTGGCATTGAATTGCATCTTGTGCCATCTTGTTATTTGCATGGTCTTCATGTTGTATGAGTGGGTTCGTGTTCGTACTGGTGTCTCATGTGATATGGAGTTTTGTGAGTAACCCCATGTGTTGTCTTGTAACAAGTAATGAATGTCAAAAAAAAAAATCCTAGTTATTTGGTCTTGTGTTTAGGTCCCACATGGGTGAGCGCTACATTCATCAAACACATTAAACAAATCACTTACCTCAAAAGGTGTATCACTGATGTCACTTGTTGTTCCAGTTGAGAACGCATTGGGTATCTCAACAAAACATGTGATCATGATTGGTTTCCCTCAAGAATTGTTTCCCAGTTACCAGCAACATCTTTTAACTGCTGTCAACCTCTTCTTCCTTAGTTTTTACTGTGTTGAGTGTGTGATTTATCCCATTTTTCTCGAATGTGTATGTATTTGCTCTACAATCATGGACAACCTGCCTATCAAACTGCCAGGGTCTCCCTGACAAAATATGGAGCACATATATTGGCATTATGTCACACCATACATCATCCTTATTTGCACCGATCTAAAAACCTACTAAATGTTGCTCATTTACTAGAAAATAATGGCCCGTTGGCAGCCAAAAACACCTTGCACCTTGTACAGATATGGATGACTTTCTTTTTGAACCTATTCTCTCTAACATTTCAACTGAGCCTAATCATCAGTACTCCCACTATCTATTATAACTTTGCAGCACCTACCTCCTGCCTTGCACACAATGCAAAACAAATTTCTCCTATGAATGTGTTTGTCCTCCTTCATTGGCTTCAACAATGTCCTCTTCATCGTCAGTGCCTCTCCTTGCTCAAGCTCTTTTAGCTAGCTTATAGATGTCTCCAACCCTCCTCCTTAGGCTACATGTGCACTCGCTTCAACTCTTCTTGACCCTTCTCCAACAGCCTATGGGAACTCATATGTTCAGTTCCCAGCCTACCCACACCTAAAGCAGGTTCCTATGAAGCTTCTTCCATGGCCTCTTGCATATCCACCTTTGCTTTTAAAAGCATATGGTCTTCCAAGTGTCTCACGGTGACTTTCTAACTTTGTGATGCATGGGACTCTTCCTCTAGGTTATGCTTTCTTCTTGATAAGCTTATTTGTTCTCTTTCTCTAGAGAACCCCCCTCTACCCCTAGCAAAGCTTGTTTGTGTCTCCTTGTGAGTTATTCCTCAACTTTCAAAGCATACCGGTAAGCTTCCTCAACTGTTCTCAGTCTCACCATGCTCAATTCATCTTGAAAATTGAGTCTCAGACCATTTACATACCTTGCAACCTTCTCGTGCTCAAACTCATTGTGTCCAGATCCAATAGAGATCTTGTAAAACTCCTCAGTGAGGCTTTTCACAATCAATTTCTTTCATCTAAAATTTTGCATTCTTTTTAATAAATCCAACTGATAGTCAGTTGGCAGAAATTTCCCCTTAAGCTTGGTCACCATTCTTTCGCATCTTGTGATCTTGTCCTTCCCTTTTCTTCTCCTTTCAGCCTGCAACTCCTTCCACCAGATTGCAGAGTACCCTTTCAACTTGATTTGTGCCACTTTCACTCTTCTAGGATCCCCTGTTTCTTCTCATTCAAAACACTCTTCCATCTCAGTAACCAAGTCAATCAACTCTTCAAGGTCTAAGTTTCCTGGGAAACTTGGCACTTCAATCTTAGTTCCCCTTCCAATCTTAGAGATAGCTCTTATTAGCCTCCTTTCTCAAGCATCTCCAACTACTTCAGCTCTTTCTTCTTCTCTTGTTTGTTCTCTTCTCCTTTCCTCTTCCATGGCTTCCACTTTGGCTTGCACATCCTTGACAGCTTCAAGCACCACATCAAACTCATTTTCCCTTCTTCTTGGAGGCATTCTGGCTCATTGTTTCCTGCTGATGTGACTCACTCTTGGTTACAACCCTATGTAACTCTCTCACTCACAATTTAAAACACTACAAACCTAAACAGACACAAACAAAAATCACAATCCTAGAATCTCATCCAACGTCAAAAGCTCTCCAATCTCTTACTAAGAGTCTAACTTAGCGCTCTGATAACACTTGGTACAGTGTCAAGGTTGGGGTCTCCTTTTAACAACTGCCCAACCAAGCAACCACACATTACACAACAGACTTAAACAAAGGATGCACACAAAGACCAAAACAAGACACAATCAACAACTAATTCTATTAAATTGAAAAGGCATACAAAATCTATAAATCACAATAATTTGCAGACTCTCTTCCCACAAATGGGATTTTATAACTTCCCTCTAAGTTGTTCAACACTTCTTCTTCTTCCTTCCTTTGCACCCTCTTTGTTCCCTCCAATTCTTGTGTGCTCTCCAAGCCATTCTAGAAAGCCCCAAATATTTCTCCCATGGTTGGCGTGGCTTAAGGAATTGCAGACAGTTGTGCCTGCCATCTCCATTGTGGTCCACGTATCATATTCCTTGGGCATCCTATTGAATCATAAAGAAATGGTTTAAACAACTTTTAGCTTCTTTAAGTGCTCACAAGGACCACAATTGAAAAGCTCTTGAAGAGAGTTTTCCAACGAGTTCACATTCGCACCCTCTTGTGCCCTATTATGTAAGTTGTGCCCATTCAAAATTTACACGTGTCGTTGCTTTTGTTGTGCACAAAATTTGAGACCCCTGCATGATTGCGCCACACAACAAGATCACAAGGTGTTTCGGTTCAATGGACTCTTTGTGACCAAGTTGTGGACAAGTGACATTTATCGTCCACAGCTAAATGAGTTCCTCATGTCCACCTTTTAATTGAGCACTACCACCAAAGAATAGTTAGGGTCCCTCATCAATGTGGACCAAGTACGAATATGCCATGTCTCCCCTTCGCATCCACTTGGCCCCCGTGTCCTTTTTGTCTTTGTATAAAAGATTGTGTCTAGGCCCAACAAGTGTATAGAGTGTGGTGTGATACTTGTCACATTCACATGAACTCAGGCCTTCACGACCTTAATAAGCTCCATTGGCTCACTTAAACTTTTAAGTATAAAGAAGCCCTCATTAAACTTAGACACTACGCTCCAAGATTTAATAAAGGAACCTCAAACTTTTAAAATGTGAACCGCGAACCCTTATACTATAAGGTGACCCCGTGAAACTTTAGAATATCAAGTAACCCCGTGATTTTATTATATAAAGGGACTGTGCAAACTTCGCCTATAAAGTTCCAAAGATTTTAACTAAAACCTTCTTTGTGCTCGCATAAATAGTGACCTAAGGGCTCACTTTTTTTAAGAAAAACTTAATAATTAACTTTATTTCAAGTAAAGAATGAGGCTAAAACTTCAATACATATGGCATCATAATTAAATAACAAGCTTGTCCCTTCATCTTCCAGACAAAGGCAATTTATGTATCTATCATAACCTCCTCAGAAAATGCTTCAACGGTTGCTTGAGTGGAACATGATTTATTTACCTCCACCTATGGAGTTTGATGCATCTAGGCAACAATCTTAAAGCTTTGATATGAATGCATATTGCATTTATCATACATGTTCAAGAGATTTGACTAATAGATGTTTTGGACTGAGACATAAGTTTCAGGATCTTATTGACAACAAAACTATTCAAATAGACCGTAGAAACACAACAAATGAATCGGTTGCACGACCTAGTCAACACTTGAAAGTGTTCCCAAATCCTCTTCTGAATCATAATAAACAAAAAAACAAGAAGAATGACAAAGTTCATATGACATATCATGCACAACCCCCTCTTACTTTATATGCTCCTAGAAATGACATTGGTCATGCTATAGATGGACTCATTGATGTACACATTGAGCATCCCATAGATGGACTCGTCGATGTACACATTGGTCATCCCATAGATTGACTCATTGATGTACTAATGGATGCAAAACAAAAATGACCTATTATTACATTCTACAACCACAACCCCCTCCTACTTTATATGTTCCTAATAAATGACATTGGGCCCATTGATTTACTAATGGATGCAAAAAAAAAAAAAGCTACTATTACACTCTACGACCATGAGATCCCCGATGATGAGTCTATTGATGAGCCTTTATTCATATGTGCATTGATTCACATTTAGCAAAAAGCATTATGGTGGACAATGAATTCAGCAAAAACATTTGCACTATGACATTACTTACAAGTCTTGGGTACACTCACATGAATTTACTTGGTACAACAACTACGGTCAAAGGATTCAATGGTCACCCACAAGCTCCTCTTGGGGGCATTACATTACCACTTACAGTAGGACTTTGATACTCACACGGTTCCTAGTTTTACCTAACAATGGAGTGTGTAACGTGTTACTTCAACATCCTTGGATACATAAGATGTGACTTGTTTCTTCTACATTACACCATTGCTTGAAGTACACAATAATGAGGTGGCCACTATTCAAAGTGTTCGTTATGTGTTCCCTATCCAACCTAAGGCATTACACAATGTGCTACATAAATAACAAATCTTACAACCTCAACAACAAACAACCTTAGCTCAACCTCAAGCATTTACTCATCCAAGCCCTAAGTTACTCTTCCAACAACCTCTGGCGAGCATTCAAAGAAAAACACCCAAGCGATTTATCGTCATACATTGGAGACAAGTGATAGTACGTGAGGTTACACAAATTACTAAAGTTACGCAACATATACATAATTGTATTTCTAGTGCAAATGATTCAAGTTATTATATAGCTCGTGTCTACGTTTCAAATACTAATAGTGGCATGCCTATTCACTTCCATCCACAATGTGCGAGACAGTGTTACGTGGGGACGCATCTCCTAGTTTTTAGTGACGTTCCAAACGTTTCTGGGACTTGAAGGGGACGTCCCTATTTATTTAAAAATTTTCCAAAAAAATCTGATGTTTTTACTTTTAAAAAGTTGTTACTTTATCAAAAGCATTGAATTATAATCTCAAAAGTACCTAAAATACATTAAATACAGTTTAAATCCCTAAATTTCATTTAATGAAATTAAAATATTAAAATATTAAAATATTAAATTTTATAGGTTAATTCAATAGCCATCCCCCTGCCGTCCCCAAAATTTGGGAAAAAAATTGTCGACCCAGAAGCCTCGTCCCCCTATCCCCATGTCCCCGAGACATCGATCACTGTGGTGTGAGATTAGCATTAATTAATCCAGGACCATCACACCACTATATCGATGAGATAATCGGTTAGCATTAGTAGCCTACTCCTTATGTGAGCTTAACTACGTAGATTATTGTACATAGTTGCTTTGTTTATTTTATTAACACCCTCTTGAGTTGATTGTTGCTCCTCCATTTTTTATTTTTGTTAACATTGATGCTTCTCTTATTGATCATTCTTCTAGCCTCTTAGTTTGCGTTGATTGTTTTGCTTCACCAGCCCTTACCCATTGTTTACCCCGTTCCATACATCTACACCAACAACCTAATGATGATGGTAAGTACATATTCTGAAATATCCTATTCTAGTGTGCATTCAGTTCTGCGTCAAAGTCGTAGACCATTCGGAACCCTCTCCATTATTATATTTCCAGGACAATTTAAGCGATATTCAATATAGCCCTATCTCCACACTGGCAAGGGCATGTCCATGGTTTCAATGATATTCAATATAGCTCTATCTCCATATTGGCAAGGGCATGTCCACAGTTTCAAGAATAGTCAGTATAGCCCAATCTCCACATTGGCAAGCACATCTCCATAGTTAGTCTTATTCATCATGGCCCTATATCCACATTGGCAGGGACATCCAGAGTTTCAGGAGTTACACAACTTGGGACATGAAAACCCAATGAATATAAGTTTCAACAATGATAACATGGTCCATGTACCATCAAGAATGTTCATTCATTTGCTTTTTTAATTTTTCAAATTCACTGAGGTTCAAAACTTTCTAATTGATTATCGTGTTTTCACATTATTAATGCATTAATCTACTTGCATTCTCACTTGATTTATAGGTACCCACATTAGATATGGACAGTGAGATAAGAACCTACATCTTTCTATGTGATGCTCTCAATAATAAAATGCAGGTACACATCTTTTTATATTTATCCCTTTTATGTAATGCTCACACGACATTAAAAGAAGGCATTTGTAGTAACGTGATCTTGGTGCAAAGCATATTACAACATCAATTTTAACATCTTCTAGGACATCTAGACCAATAGCACACATTTGACTCTTTTTGATACACTTACCCCTTCTAATTACCTTCGAGTCACCTTGATCACCTCTATTTGCCTTGTTCACTCTCATGATCACTTCAAGTTTGTTTAGGCCTCCTAGTGAACATTTGTAGATATTTCTCCATTTCCTCCTAAGTTATTTCTAATGCTTGGACAAGGCACCACAAAGACATGTTCGATGGGTGGACCCTATCCTCTTGAGTGAACATGTCCCTCTCCATTGCAAGGATCATCTTTTCAATTTGGGCACTTTCCTTAGGTCGGCCTAGTCGTGTCTTTCAAGTTGGCTTGCATGGGACAATCTAAAATAAGTCTCATATATAAACAATACCCTTGGAGATCGCTACTACTTGAATTACACAATTCCTAAATCTTCTAAAATCTGTTCAAGGGTAGTTCGGGAGCTGAATTTTAATTTGAAGTACACCTAGGGCTGAAGTTGCAAAGTATCTTGTGCATAGTTGCATGTTGACAAGTATCTTAGGACTCCTAGTGAAAATGCATGAAAGGATCATTTGGTTGCATTTGATTGAGCATAGTCGCATTAATTGGGTATATAGTATCACAAGTGAAGCATATACACTTCCCTCGCATGAGGAGAGCTACATGAGCCCCGATTCTTCTAATATGTAGCGCAGCACTTTCCCTCAACAAGGAGTGGGAGGTCAATGCGGGTCTAGTCTAGGGCTTTCTTTCTCATGTCGTATTTAAGTTTTTCTAGGGTTGAGCCAAGGAAAAGCATATTTTAAAGTATCGCATCACATTTTAGATATTCTAAGTGAGATTCCCAAAGAGCTAAGACATACAAACATGCATGCAAAATTCTGAACCGGCACGATAAACAAAGGTTAAGTTCGGTCACGCAAGACAAGTTCGATGGACAAACCTATCTCCCTAGCCGAATCTGTCCCAGACAGGGTTTCATGTGATCAAACTTTCCGGGTTTGTTTCTGAGTATTTCGCCTTGTTCCCAGATTTTGAATCATCAACTCAATCATCCATCGGCAAAAACAGGTTGGGTCTTTCCTTACGCTCACACATTTCTCTTTATTATTTCAATTTACTAGACTACCTCATATTTTGTGTAATCAGATCTGATTATTATTGTCTTTTATCTGATTCTGAAATACGAACTAGTCTTAATTATTTAAGAACTAAAACCCTAAATAGTTAAAATAAGAATTAATAAAAGCCTTCAAATTGGACAGCACATACCTTGTTTTACGGTAATGGTTTCATTCACATTGGTCAAAACCTTCCAGTACCCCAATGACACACACAAATAATAGATTCTCTAGCATCTTGCACCACTTCCCCATAACTAACCTACCCTAGTTACCTTTCAGCTGATTATCAGTGTTAAGTACAGTGTTTGGCTTTGCTAGGGCATGGCTTTATTGTTCTTATCCATATGGCCTTTCTATAGTTCAGGATTTGAAAGTAAGAAGTTAACCAAAAAAGAAAAGATGTTATCCATCTACTAGAAAGAACCAAGAAATATATCTTGGGGCACTATTTCATTTTGAGGGAAAACTACCAAAGCCTAAATATTTCATGTCTAGAAAAAACTCAAGTGAGCAAAACAAAATAGAGCAAGAACGTTCTGACTTTGATATTCAATGTAATAAGGATATCTATATAAATGATATGCTTGTGGGTTCTTCATACAACTGTCTAAGATAACAGTAATATCTATAGTTGGAGTAAGATGGATGTAACATATAATAACTCATCATGCCAAAGGATGATAGAGCTGCCCCTATGTTATATGATCGAAATATGACACAAGAATATTGCAGCAATACATGATCAAATAAGTTACTAACTTGGTTTTCTCCAGAAAACATACACCTTGCACCTAATAGCAAATTCAAAAAGGTCATCTTAGCAAACTGCCAATCCTCAGCTATTACTGGTCACAGGTTTTTTTAAGACCCGTTATATCATAAGAATTACATTTTTTGAAAATGCCTTAAAGCAGAAGTTAAATTTGTTTCTATCTAATGTGAGACTTTTCAGAGGAATAAAATTGATACCATCAGATAGATGTCTGAGACTGCTACGGTTATTGTCCATCCTTGATCAAAAATGGTAATCCATTAACATGGAATTCATAGAATGTTTGCCTAAGTGTGGGAGAGAAACTTCGTCAGGGTTAATCAATTGACTAAGCACTCAGTATGTCTACAGGATAAAAGGATTTCTAAAAAAGGACATTGTTAATGACTAAGAATTGAAACATATCAGCAACTTTGCAAGTGGTTGCCTAAACTTTTTTGAACCACCTCAACTTCAAGCACCTTACCATCGTCAAAACAAATAGATGAAGAATGTCAACAAAATATCTAGAGGGGTGATTGACAAGTTATGCTGCAGACCAACAAGCTGCATGCCAAAATTATTGCACCCAGCAAAAAAACTGGTTCGATAAAAAGCCCCACAACTGATGGAAAGGCTATTTACAGTTATTACATTTCTTTTTGATTGATTGGATTGTCAAAGACCCTGAAGTGCCAAGCATTCAAGATTTCATTCAGGAAAAGCTACAGATAATAAAACAATTGAAGAACCTCAAATTGGCCTAAAACAGTGCAAATTCAAAAGGGACCAACATCCAAGTGAATGGGAATTATTAAAGTTCCTGTGAAGCTCACATGTCATGTCCTTGATGGGCACAACGCTTTATACTAGACCTACTCTTCTTCCATCGCAGCCGACAATGTCCTAGTGAATTTTCCATTCCGCACTTTTTGAAATAGGATTCCTCTGGTGCTTGTTGAATTTTAGATTCCATGGGTAACATGCTCTTTCAAGCTTTGAAGCTTCTTGCAGGTAGTTTGCATTTAAAAAAGGTTAAGACCAAACTCTAGTGGTATGTTATTCTAAGGAAAAAAAACACCAGGCACTAGCTACATTAACTATTAAAGGGGAGAATTAACTAAAGCATTGGGCATGCATTTATTTAGAGGATACTTTTGTAAACCCGGACAAAGTTGTACTTATTGGACAAAAACTGATATATGTACAAAATCATAAAAAAGCTAAATGGTCTTGTGTACTTTACATATGCCAGGGCAATTTCAGAGACGCAATTGAAAAAAAAAACATAATGACAATCTGTGAAATTCGGTCTCGTCCTGCCTGGAAACATTTGTCATATTTGCTGCTCACTCATATCAATAAATTGAATGAATTGAATAAAGAAAATATAGGCAGTGATTTCTTCCCCAAGTAAAATAAAGCTAAAGTAGTCTTCATACTGCTTGGTATGCTATCAATTTCCACTCGATCTAGAATCGATATTACGCCATATAAGTTAGTCAAGCATATGGCAAATGAAGGAAAGATGCAACGTGATGATTCTAAAAATGTATTCATTTTGACAAGAACCGACCAGAATTTAATGAATGAAAGGCATAAGTTAGAGAGAAAAGGTGCAGATGGGTGAGCGAGGGATAGAGAACTGAGTTGCATACTTTTGAAGCTTGAACCCATTTGTCATCAATGAAATCGAAATGTGGACGCAGTTGGGAATGGTGAAATTGTATTTCCTCTTTGGTCTGCATGAAGTAGACGAGATAGTTGAAGTTAACAAGAAGCTTTGTGACCACGCCCACCCACCAGCCATCATTGTCATAGGCATCCACTTCCTCATACAGAGCATAGTTGTGATGGGTAGGGGACGGGGGAGGAATGGGCCTCACATGGCGTAGCTCCACTGTCTCCCTCAGCGCCTTGGTCTCGTCCTTGTCGCTCCTCAGGTCCCTGTACTCGACCAACACATTCCCCCTTCCCCTTCGCACCCTCTTCACCACTCTCGCACTGAACCAAGCTCCTCTGAACCCATCCTCGTCACTCGACACTTCCACTTCTTCCCCCGCTCTCACCTCCATCTTCAGACCTCTTCAATGGACAAATCTAGCACTCCCCAATGCTTACGCTTCAGAATTCAGAATTCAGAATTCATGTGCTGCTCTCCATTGTATAGCCTTGGGTTAAATAGGGCAGTGGCAGTACGCTTGATTATTTAAGAATCGCGTGCCTCGTAACTCGCAAGTCGATGAGGGGAAATGGAGTTTTGCCTCGTAGGTAGCTCGTCATTCCATCATCTTGTTCAAAGGAAATAAACGAAGTACTACTACTCTATATTCACTTTACTTATGTAACGTTAATCACTAATTAATCTATGTCTGTGTACACACCTATTTTGGTACGGTCCTTTTTTTAATTTGATAATATAACAGCTATGTTATTTGGGAAAAATAAAAACAGTACGTCAGTCACACTAGGCCACCTGTTTGGTCTTAATAGCAAATCTTTAAAAAAAAATTAACCAACCTCTTACAACACACTATTATTAAGTTGTATATATGGAAATGTTGGTAGTTGTGGCTTCTGTCACCTTTATACATGCATTTGGATCCTTTCTTGATGAGATAGTTTACGCTAACTATGGCATTTTGTCATGGGAAGGCAACAAAGCCCGATTATCATGAGGTAGAGGTCAAGAGCCCCACTCCCCACATGGTAGAGGTGGAGAGCCACACTCCCCACATGGCAAAGGAAAGTGGTGGTAAGACAAGGAGCACCACCTAGAGCGGCTACAACGATAACCCTTGGTGAGTAAACACCTTACGTAAAATTACATCACAAAAGGAGCTCCATAAGATGTCATCATAAAATTATTCCAAACCAAACCTTCTTATTTAAAACTATAGGGTTTCCTCTTAGCTTCATGCATATCTTTCTTCTATGCCCTTCCAACGAAGTAATAAGATTAATTATACACCAATTGAGCATTACCAACTCTCATACACAGTTAGAAAGTGTAGGCATCCTATAGATTCCCCCTTCTCTTCCTATTTAGGGTGCACCTTCTATTTCTAAGAATATACATAATGATGAACGAGATTTAAATTTAGTTCTTGTTGGTCCCCAACATTTTTAGTGGATAAGCTTGCACTCGTGCAATGGATGTAGCCTTGCAAAATAGTTAAGGCATGTCTTAGAGATGAAACATGGAGCCACAACACACATGATCGAGACACATGTCACCTCTCGTGAAAGCAACGCTCCAAAGAAGTTTTGGAGGAAACAACAAGGCAGAGCATAATTGGCACAACAACTGAAGAAGGCAAGAGTAGTAGCATGCCACATGACAACAAAATAAGTTGGGTAAAGGCAATAGTGTGTCTTAAAGGGCAAAGGGAATTGCGGGTGGATATGGCTAATAAAGCTTTTGTTTTGTTAGTGTGAATCACAGGATACAGTGTAGTTTTGATATTTGAAGGCTTCCGAGGAGTTGATGGTGTCGAACCTTCTACCATCATTATTGGTGTTAAACCAACTACCCTCATTAATGGCACTAACCCAACCACCTGTAGTCATGGCACCACCTGAGGGCAAAATGGTCATTTCAACATACTTTGTAATCTATAAATACGGGGGCAATGCCCATTATGAGTAATTCAATGATCTTTATAACTCGCAGCTTAGTTAGTTAATCAGGATCAGGTTGAGTTAGGTTATTGGTCAAAATGTTTAAGTAGTTTTATGCTCAAAACTTTGCATGTAACCACCATTAATGGCCACTCTATAATTAATCTCTTCTTTAAGAATGAATGGATGAATATTATTCCATTCTTGCGCACATGTGTTATTGTTATGGATATTTAGCCACTTATATGAATGCCTAAATGTGTATTTACTCATTAGTGCAATAGTTATGTTATTCTCTTCATTGTTGGTAAGTTACTAGCCAATAAGTATGGGTGCATGCACCCCATTCCCCAAATTAGCATGGGACTTGCCACATTAAGTGCACTTCAAATGATCACACAGGGATGGCTCCTAATGATATGTTAGTGTGCACATTAGGCAAACAAGGTTTGTGAACGTGGGGGTGCGAGTCCTTCTAGACTAAATGGGATGAGTAGATTAGTAGGTAGAGAAACAAATACCCCAACATTTTGTTTTCGTTGTTGCTACCATGCTCATTATGGGAATGGAAGATGTCTAAGAGAATATAACTTGAGCTTGTTGAGAAGTGGTTAGATGAACAAGAAGAAGACTATGCACATAAACATCCAAGTTATGGAGGTTGAATTCCAAGAAAGTGGGTGGAGGAAAAGATTGATGACCCATTTTGCTCATTATTCTTCTATGAGTTTCCCCATCACTTGTATGCATGGACCTCAAGCTTGTTGTTATATAAACCAAGAAACTCAAGAGGAAAGTGCCCCTCGATGGAGGAGCACATCGCACTGTTAAAAAACATCGATGAAGTATGGATAGGCGACGTTGATGTGTGGTGTGAGGGTGTTATAGGAAGACACCTCTTGGATTTTATGGTTTCAACATACTCATGTCTCGAAGAGGTGGAGTGTCAGTTCATACATGAGCCAAGAGGCACATACAACCACTCATTATTAATAATAATCAAGATATTGTTCATAGATTGGGGTATTGAACTCTACACATGAGCAACTAAATACTTTTCGTGTTACTAGTGGATGGCATGTGGAGGGAGTGTACATAGGAAGTGTTCATAAAAGGGTTGCTAAAGAAAGCCAAAGATGGAAGAAGATAATGAAATAGAATTCATAAGGTGCAAATATGACCAGTGGAGGATCCTATTATTGGCTTCTGTGAGGACCAAGAAAGGGATTCAAGATGTTCCTCTCCAAAACCCATTTGTTCAAAACCCACCCCCTGCACCTAAGCAACCATATTATTATGACCCATCAATGAAGCTTGAAGAGTATAGATGATTTGACTATGAATTGTTGAATAAGAAGTTTTTGGAGGAGTGTGACATCCTAGAGTTTGAACAACAAAGTCTAACACTCTTAAAGGAAATCAAACAAGGCCCCACAAAAAGTGTGTGCGCATATGATGGGTTCAAAACCTTGATATCAAATTTGTCATCTGAATTCCACGTGATTCAACACACGTAATGGTTCGTTGGTGGTTTTCTTCCACCTTTTAGGAATGTAATGTTAAGGAACACATTTGTAGATTTGTGTAGAGTTTTAAAGGCAACATTAAGCATAGAAGTGGCAGGAAGTGTGAATATCAGGGTGAGCTCCTTCTTGGAGACACAAATTATTGAGTACGATGCTAATATGGGCACTGTTATCCAAAATGTGCCCCCTGCTCATTTTGTGGCTAACTCGTCTCATTCTTCCCTCTCTTGTGCCTCAGTCAAAAAAATTTTGCTTTTCAGGCACTCAAAACCTTCTGGAAATGACACCATTGGATAGAGCTCTTTCTTAGCTTTCCAGAAAGGTAAAGTTTTCCTCCTAACTCATGTATTTTTCAAGTTATGGCTCAGCAGAGTTTTTGTGGGAAATTTTCCCCTAGAAGGCCCGCAACCAATCAGAACTCACCACGTGTCCAGGCCAAAAATATCAAAGGAACCCGATTTGGCCCCTGTTTTGCCCTAAAACTTAAAATCGCCATATCTTTCGATCCAGAGCTCGGTTTTTTGCGTTCTTTATATCAATGGAAAGCTGGTGAAATTCTCACAATATTTTGGGGTCAATTTTGAATTTTAGTGGAGTTTGGAGAGATAAAATAAAAAATGCTTCGGGCACGTGGTCATGAACAGAAATGACGTTTCAACCACCGATTTTAATAAAGAATGGCTTGCATTCTCTCCCAGCATGGTTAAAAATGTCAGGGGATGGGTCTGTTAGGTTGCCCATGCTGCTTTGATGGCATTTTGGGTCAATGGTTGAATCCCTTCCACGTTTTCCCGCGTTTTCTCTCTCATGGGCTCGTCCCTTGCACTGTAAAAGCCAGATTTGGCTCATTTTTTCTTGAACATTTTTTGTGATGGCAAGCTCCCTTTTTCACCTTGGAAGTGATTTAGTGGAATAACAGACCTTTTCTAGAAACTGCAACTGTATTTTTTGCCTTTCAGGTGTTTGAATGCAAGTGATTTTGATGTTAAAATAACAATACAGGCCCTGTGATTAGTTTTTATCCTCTGCTGGTGTTGTTTGCCTAATTTCTAACACTTCATTACAGCTATCAGTTTGTGCATGTTGTTTTTGTTGCATTTTATGAACTGTGTCAATTTGCAGAAGTAAAAAATGCTCACCACTCCTTTGGTGCTATCACCTATTAGCATAGTTAATAGTTCTTTTTTTTTGCATTTTCTATCCTTGTCCCTTTGAAATTTAGAGTAGATTTAGGAGTTTAAACCTCTGCAATTGTGCAAGTAAAATAGTTGATCAGAGGAGTTGAGGAACCAGCCTCTAATCTGGATTTCTCTTCCATTTTTGCAAGTCCCACACTTGGGAAGAGAGGATTCAATGTTGTGCAATCACACTGGATGCCAGTATGATCAAACTAGAAATCTGATCAACATCCAGGGGTGTGCTGCTGATTTGCAACAACAGGCACCTAATTAATTAATAATAGAATTAATTTTAGTTATGTTTATCATTTTAGGAGGTTTGTTTGAGTTAGTTTTGTGAGATATTTTATGGTTAAATAAAAAACTAGTTCTAGATATATTTCTATTTTTAGTTGGAAGTGCGAGTTAGAGTGTGGTTCACTGGATGTGTACTTAACTGAGAAAAATCATTATTTATTAACCCCAAGAGGTGGGGCATCATTTCTAAGTATAGATAACTAAATTTAATTTTATTCTAGGCCATTCGTATTTTTAGAAGAGTTTAGGGCGCCTAGTTTGATTAGTGTGCATGATGGTTGTGCATGTGTCACCTAAACTAATAATGCCTTCTTACATGTTGACCCCATCTTATTAGTGGATGATACTTGTCATATTGACTCTATTTTTAGCTATATTTAGTTGAATTTAGTTAACTTAGGATTTGTAGATATTATTAGTCTTTCACTTGTAATGCATAAATAAACAAGTTCAATTGTAATGGATATATTAGCCTTGTTTGTTAATTAATTCAATATGTAGTAGTGGGGCAAATTATTCTGAGTGGTAATTATTTTTACATTGAGTTTATCTATAATTTTACTACAGGTATTTTACAGAAAAAATCCACAAGCTTGAGAACCATTATTCAAATTTATTCAGTGCATATTTTATCAACAATCTCACTTGCAATAATAATAGGTTAACCAGTAATTTTGGGTAAGAGTGGATGATCACCAACTTCATTTGTAAGATATTCATGATCTTATTTTTGCTCCATCCATATGAAAAACCTTCATTTTGTATCAAATCATTTTTTAAGAAATGTTTAGAAGGGTTTTTAGCCAGTATTAGGAATCACGACTTTGGTGAATTTTGCTTCTATAAATATCCCCATCTTTAAAGGAGACAACATTTATTATTGGAGAGATTAGTTAAAGAGGATTATTATTTGGAAGGGAGTTTAAGAGAATGGTATTTGTTGCAGCTCAAAATTGCACCCCTCCCTAGATCATGAGAGACCCAGGATTTTGAGGCAACATGAGACTATCTCCAAGTTGTGGGACTTGCGCTTGAGACAAACCTCGGGAGAAGGCTGGTTCCTCTACCTATTCATAATGGTAAAACTACTCCCAAGTAAGGAAATGCAACTAACTAATCCTAATGTACACATTTCAAGGGACCAGGGAGAGAGAGATGCATGAAAGGAAAATCCTAAGCTAAAGGGTGGTGATATCACCAAAGAAAGGGGATGAAACACTCTCCACCAAGGAAAATGGGGGAAAATGAGCAAGGAGAAGGCAGATAGATGTACCTCAACCTAAAAGATCATTCAACTTGCCATTTTCTCACAAATAACAACAAAAATAAACTCTGTAAAGTGATAGAAGATACACAACACACCACAACTATAAAAGAGAGGAAATAATGCAAATAAACAAGCTAAGGCAGAGAGTAGCCAAAAAAACATATTTTATTGTTTGAAATATGCACATTCCATTACAATGAAGTGGAAGAAGGAAAGGAAACATGTAGCAGAGGTCCAAATTTGAGGCCTCTAACTCATATCTTCTCATGTAACCATTTTGACATGGTGCCTTTACAAATTGAGAGGATTCATCCTTACAAATGAGCACCAAATGCCAATATATAGAAAGGGGAAGAGAGAGAGAGAGAGAGAGAGAGAGAGAGAGAGAGAGGAGGGAAAAGAGAGGGAAAACTAGATTTCCTCCTTCAACCACCAATAAGATGTAATAAATGTTTGAAAATAATCATGGACATCCTATCAAACCCATTCCCCCATGTCATATTGCTTGTTGAAGAAGCCAAGAACGCCATACTTCATTATATGTGGGTGGTTGAACTACTAGATATGGCCTTTGTTGGGTCTGTGACCATGCCAAACACCCTTGAAAACCTAACACACGTGAAAATTGGGCTTCAGGTTTGGAGAACATGTGACATATGACATGTGTTAAGCCCAACATGTTCTAATGCATGGATGGCCCGAAAACCCAAAACACTATAGACTCTGCCTAAGTCCATACTGAAGTTGCGGGTTGGAGAATGATGCCTAGTGTCCGCTAGCCTTTTTGTAGCCTAGTGACTGCTAGCCATTTTTGTAGCCTAATGACTGCTAGCCTTGTAAATGTGTAAGGGGTGTAAATTTAGGATAACAATTTGTTGACCTCTAGGGGATATCTACTTGCTAGATGATGAAGACCAGTTTCCTTGAAGCATCCATTGGGCATGGAGTCGAGCCCGAAAACATGAAAAATTGATCTAAAACTCATAGTTTCTTAGCCCTAAGTTGCATGAAGCACTGCTTAGATTTGGAGATGATCTGAAACTGCCTTGGTTTGCTCTTGAAGTTAGTTTTGGGAGTTTTGAATATGCTTTGTCAAAATTTCCCAAAAACTGAATTTTTGACCAAGGAAGGGGAACCGAGAACTTGAATGTATATGATCTCTTGGGGCTAAAGAATGCACTTTAAAATCTGCCCCAAAATTTGATTCAACCAAGGTTGAAGAATTTGAAATATTTGATCCTCAGTGAGAGTGGAAAACTGTTTAAAACTAGACCAAAACATTTGTTTTTAGGCAAGGGCGAAGCATGAAGAATGTTAAATTGCATGCTAATTCGGAGATGGATTGAATGCACTTAGAACTACCCCAACCATCTTGTTTCCACTATGAAATTTTTTCCCAAACAGACTATGCAAACAAGAACAAAATCCACAAAAGCTATGTGTAGACACTAAAATTAGGTCACACTCCCCTTGGTCCCTCAACAAATAAACACCCTTCATCACATTCACCTAGCCATGGCCCCCTTCACCTCACTAGTATTAATTTAATTAAATCAATGCATTATCCTCACTATAATTATTATTTAAATAATACCTACACATACACTCAACTTAAGACCTATTCTTAGTAAGTTGTCATAGCTAACTAAGACTTACCCAAACCCTAAAAATCAATGCATACATTCCCTCTAACCACATTCCCGCATGCTCACAAGAAGCTCCCAGTCTAATCCATGGGATAACCACACAAGATCCAAGGAAATTAGGAGGATCTCCCTAAGTTTGGTAAACCTAGGAAATCTCACCTTGACCGACGTCGGTTACCCCTAACCATCGTTGGTTAAGCCGGACCGCCATCGGTTACCCCTTTTTAACTCCTAAACTACCTTATTCTCAAGGTTGGCAAACATTGGGAGAAAGTTGGCGAACAAGAATGAGATCTCAGAGAGATAACGCATCTTCAGAGAGCAAGTTCCAGCAAGAACTCACATCTAAAGAAGGAGATTGAACATCTTCTCCTGCACAGCCATCCCAACCACATTCAGATCTATCTAAGAAAAGAGGAGTGTGCATGCAGCCCATGCAGAAGCTTTTCTTCAATTGGTGATCACTTGCAGCCTTCAAACCCATCATCAGCACCTCTATCCTTCACACACAAACTTTTAGAAATGAAATCCAAGTAAGTATAACGTCGTACTTTCCTGTTTATTTCATCTCATCATTATTTTATCACCCATTGTTTATCTTGCTCCTTATTGACCATCTCCAACACTTTTCACCTCCATAGACCCATCAAAACCTTGCAAAAGCCTACTCCAGTCACCCATTACCTCATCCCGACCAACCGAAATCCTTTGTGTAATCACAAAGAGGACCAAAAACCCCGTTCTGTGACATTCCCAGATCTCACAGTAATCGGCGCCAGTCTATGTGTCTGCCCACACACCCTTAAACATAGACCTATCCACTCCATTTTACCTCACCCTCACTCACCTGTGACCTACCCACAACCTTTATCAGACCTACAGAACCCAGAACCAACCATTTGACCTGTAGATTCTATTCTAGCTTAGCATGTTAGATTAGATCTATTTCTTATTGTGTTTTAAGTGAGATACCTAAATCATTTAAAAATAACAATAGGATTTACTTTATTTATAGCATTAATTTGTTTAAAATAGTGGACTGACAGCCATCTAGGAAGTATCATACTTCCCAGATCTAGCTTACGCTTTGCCCATATTGTTTAATGCTTTCTGGTGGTCTTGTTTTCATTACAGGTAGTTCCTCCTAGCCAAAAGGAAGCTCTCACGGTCAGTTGTGGATTCAGAAGTCATACACACGCAACAACCCATCAACCAACATTTGAACAAGTATTCCTCCTATGCCCGTTACCCTATCTGTTTCGTCAGCCATTCAAAGAAACAATTTAAGAAAATTGTGAAACATTTTGGCACGCCCGGTGGGACCCATCCGGGGTTCCTTGCATTTCATTCATTCCTAGGAAAAAATTGTGTGTTTGTTTTCCTTCTAAAAGTGTACACACTAATTTTCTTCCCTGTTAATCCACTCCTTCTTTCTATTTGCTCTAAAGGAAATTTTTCTTTTGGTGTATTTAAAAGGAATCATCTCTTCATGCTTTCTGCATTTTAGTGAAAGAGCATCCCTCTTCCTATTCATCTATTTTTGTCATCGAATATCATACTTTCGATTTGGGTTTTGAAATCATTGCATTTCATTCTGATTTAGCTCATTAGCTCACATTAATTGAGTGCAACCTAAACACTGGATGTCATTACCAGCTGATGGTTGACAAACAAATCGTAGAAAAGCACTTCTATCCTTTTCTCTTTCTCTGAGTCTTACCAAACCGCACAAAAATTCAAATACATACATTCTTAAACAACATGTTATCCAAAATTCACCCCCAGGGTAATTTTGATAACATGCATTAAATTCTCAAGCCCCAAGTAAATGGATTGATTCAGGGCAAAAAATCATGTTTCTAGGGTCCCCTCATATTTTTTCTAACTCCTCTGTCCAAGAAGAAGAGAGCAAGTTCTGAGAAAAGGTGAAAGCAGAAAACAAGCTTGGGCCAGCAAAAATCATGAAAAATGGCTAAGTCCTAGTCCTCGCAACAGTCGAGACATGAGGGACATCTGGGCGCGAATCGGCCGAAAGGCCGCCAGGCAGTCTACAGAGCAAAGGAACATCCAGGCCGTGGGGACGCGCGGGACACAGAAAGGCGAACCGGCCGAAGGTCAGAGCAAAATCGACTAACTGCTGAGCGGCACAGTTGGGACATTTGGGCCGTGAAGACGTGAAGGACGCGAACCGCCCGGATCGGCCGGTGCAGAGAAAGTAGTTTGGGACAGTCGGGCCAAAAGTACGCGGCAGACGCGGGGAGCCGAGGGAGCTGAGAGCCAATCAAATTACGCCATGTGTCATCGACCGAATGAGGGACAGGGAAGCCCAAATCGGGCGGATCGGAAGTTTTTGTCCCAAGCAGTTTGGGACAGCCGGGCCACGAGGATGCGAGGGACGCGAAAATCCGGCAGGCCCGAGGACGAATCAGGTAACGCCACGTGTCACAAGGGAAAACGTCCAAATTTCAAAGGGCGAGGTTTGAAGGGTCAGCCCGAGCCAATCAGAATTGGACACGTGTCCAATAGAGCGGGGAAGCGTGGAGCTCAGGGAGGATTTGGAAAATTTGGCCAAGTTTCGGCCAAAAAGCTAAAAGTAAAGGAAGACCCCACGCCCTTGTCCTCCAATCAATGCATGCCACATGTCCCAAGTGGCGGGAGCGCGGGGAAAAAGTGGAAATGTTCCAAAATCATCAAAAGGTCAAAACTTTCAAGGAAAACCCGCGGGATAGGGAAAGAGAGAGAATTGCATTTAGCGAATCAGAGCCTGCCATGTGTCGTCCAGGTGGCGAGAGCGCGGGAAAATATTTCAAAATCACGTTTTAGTCTGTTCCGTGCCCTAAATCTTCAGATCGATCATATCTTTTGATCCAGAGCTCGGATTTGCACGTTCTTTATATCAACGGAAAGCTGTATGAAATTCTCTACATGATTCTTGGATCAATCTTCCATTTTGGTGTAGTCTGGAGAGAGAAAGTTAAGAAACGGCTCTGACGCATGTTCATGGCCAGAAGTGACATTTCCGCGACCAAATTTAACGCAGAATGGGTCGCATTCTCCTGCAATTCAATCAAAAATGATAGGGTATGGGTTTGTAAGGTCCTCCATGCTGATTTAATGCATCTGCAGTCAATGAGGAATGGGCTCCCACGTTTTGTATGTTTTCTCTCTCCTAGGCTCAACCCATGTAATGTAAAAGCCAGATTTGGCTCATTTCTAAAGGGGGGATACTTTTTGGAACAACAGACTTCTTTCACCTCCAGCAAGTGATTGATGTAAGAATCAGACCTCTCCAAAGATTGTAATAGTTTTTACCTCTCTGAGGTTGTAATGCAGTGATTTTGACACTGGAAATGATAATGCAAGCTTTGTGAATGGTTTTCAGTCCTTTGTTTGTATTATTTGCTTCATTTCAGATCCTAAATTATATCTTATCAGTCTGTGTATGTTTTATGTTGCAAACTTTGGTCTGTGTCTATTTGCATGACAAAAATATTCACCACTCCTTTTGGTGCATCACCATCTCTAGTTAGTTTCAATTTTTGCACTTCTATCCCTGTCTCCTTGCAATTTTAGAATAGGATTAGGACCTGAACCTCTGTAGTTGTGCAAATATAGATCTAAATCAGAGGAGTTTGAGGAACCAGCCTCTAATCTAGAGATTCCTCTCTCAGTATAACAAGTCCCACACTTGGAGAGAGGTTTCTATGTTGTGCAATCACACTGGATGCTAGAGTGATCAACCTAGAAGCCTGATCTGCATCCAGGGGTGCTGTGAGCCTACAACAACAGTTTTAGCACGCCCGGTGGGACCTAGAGGTCTCATTTTTATTGTAGCAAAGTTGATGTGCACCTGCTGCAATTTCCTTGCTTAAAAGGAGTTATTATTTGCATATCTGGCGACTCCAAGGGGAAGAATCAACTGGTTTCAGCAGTGCAGGCCTGAAAACTCATGAGAAGGATCACCACGAGGTCAAGAGTTGGAGAAGAAGAAGTGATGTTCGAATACCTACACTTATCTCGGCATTCACTATGGCACGAAAGTTAGAAATTCAGGTTATTGAAGAAAAGAAAATCCAATTACGAAATAAGAATTCGACATTCAAGTCGACTGAAACCTCTTCTTCTTCTAAACCACTAACCAATTATTCAAAGGCTAAGGTACCGCTAAAATAGGTACTCAACTCAAGCCTGGCCCAGCTCATCCATCCAATCAAGCCACACCCTCATCTAATCTATCACCTGTACAGGCTTTTTGATTCAGACAAGAGCAGCAGCAAAATATACCCCAATTGGGGAACCTTACTCTTCTGTTTTAGAAAAGCTCATCAAAGCTGGTGCCATGACCCTTCCACCCATAAAACCACACACTGGTTTTGACCCTGCTCGCCCCATGCCCGCATGGTATAAGGAACAAGATTTCTGTAACTATCACTGAGTGAAGGGTCATAGTGATGGAAACTGCATCACTTTTAAGAATATTGTCCAAGAAATGCTCGAGAAAGGTGAGTTGACTGTGGATAATCCCAATGCCCCCCCTAATCAAAATCTACAAATCTTTAAAAAACCATTTCCCAATCATGCCCCCCCTTCATCCAATCAAATAGGTGAGACATCCACTCATGATACCCATACTCGTGAGGTTCATGCGATCTTTAACGAGGTACCTGTTGCATCTCAATTACCTCACATCCCTTCCATAGAGGAAATCCTAGCCTGAAATCCTCCTTCCACATTGGAACCAACCATCACTGTTCCTTCACCAATAGAAGAACACCCTTCATCTCATCATCCTAGAGAGGAGTCTTCTACTAACATTGAGACCATCTCACCCCTAGCTTCTCCACTTAGAGAACCTTTACCTACCATACCTCCTCCACCCATAGAGGAGCACCCATTACCTCCCACCCATAGAGGAGCACCCATTACCTCCTCCACCCACAGAGGAGCACCTATTATTCCTCCCTTCACTCATAGAGGAACTCTCATCCATCCCATCTCTCCTCCATCATCATAGACCCAGTGGAGATACCTTTGCCTCTTGGCGAGCATTCTCCATTAGCTACCCAACATCCAACAGACCTACTTTCAGCTCTCTCTTACCCACAGAAGCTGAGCTAGCCAATTCCCCATCTCTAAGATGCATATGGGAATTCCCATTAGGTCCTCACCAATTTCACCCACTGACATGCCATTCTCACGTTTGGCTAATCACTTAGAGTATGTGGATAGAGTTTTGTTATGGGGGTGCCTGTTACTCCCTGTCTCAACATAGATGTAGAGATCCCTCGATGACACCTCCACTATCTACCCAAGCACATTTCCACCCATCAAACCACATACCAACCACTGTGGTCGCAACCCCTTCTACGATACCCGTGTGCACTCACACCAACCCTTACCCATAACCCAACCTATGCCTAAACCCAAACCTGTACCCACAACATTTACCTCCACTAAACCTATTATCACTTTAGGGGTCACCCGGACCACTAGTCTTACTCATCCACCTATTAAACTAGATTTAGCTACATCCTCCAACATTAAAACCACACCTCCTCCGACACCAAAGCTAAAGAAACAAACTCATCAACCTCATACACCTACCGCACCAATCACACCTGCACTTGTCCCATCTACCTTAAGACCTCAACCGCCCAATAGGGTTAAGCACCCCTCATCCATTCATAACCCAATAACACAACCACCCATTCCTACCTCACAAATCTCTAACCTACCTCATCACACAACATGATTCATACCCGCACCTACAGTATCTTTACCACCAATACCTCCAATACCTTTAGCCGTTGCTTCACTAGCTACTACACTTCAGTCATTATCCCTTGCACCCCAAGCACGACCTACATCATCTACCTCAATAGCACCCCCGTTATCCCCATGGCTAACTCGCCCTCTTCCTCCATCCGCTTTCCCGCATAGACCTCGTACGCCCACATCACCTTTACCCAAGAAGGTGCACCTCAAAAACAAAACCCCACTACCCCATAACAAAGTAGTCAAAACAAAACCACACCCACCTACCTGTCCATCTACTATACCCCTACCCAAACGAACCCAACCAATACCTCAAACCACATCAGAGTCTAAACCCATAGCTCGACCTGTTCCTACTCTTCCAAAAATAATTCCCAGACAACCAACCATACCTACAACCCAAACACTCCACATTTACTTCCCATTGTGATCCATTAGCAGGGTCCTATGCCAAAATTTTAACCAACCTCCTCAAGACTTCTGTTATTACATTACCGCCACTTCGACCTTACGACCCCCTCAAACCCAAGCCAAAAGGGTTTGATGATACCAAAATTTGTGCATACCATCGTGTGCCAGGGCACAATGTGGAGAACTATAAGGCCTTGAAAACTATCCTTATCCAATTGTGTCCACCGGAAACCAACTTTGATGATGATGACCTTCTGGATGAGGACCCTACTTCACCTACACCCATTCCCACACTACCCACTCAACAACCACAACCTCCATCCTCACAACTCCTAGAGCCACCCCCAAGATTTGAAATTAACATAGTTCGCATTAGAGAACTTGCTACGCCACCACCCAAATGTCACTGTGCCCAACTGACCTCACAAGGTTTTTCTCCTCCCATAGGTTTTTACCCTTCATGTCGTTATACCACTTACCTTACACCCTCTCCATTTGACAAATTCCCTCAAATCAACATGGTACACATTACTACATGTGCACAGAAGGGTAAAGAAAAGGAAGCTAACCCACCAACCAATCTTATACCCAACATACCATCTGCCCCCGTACCTAAAATAACTATCCACGGCCCCCACATAACCCCATTTCTAATGGTGTCACACATCGCACCATGCTCAAACAATTACACCAATCTCCACTCAAAATGTCCTTATATGACCTCATCTAAACCTCAGAATCCCATCGTCAAGCCCTCATGGAGGTTCTTTAATCTATTGAGGTTTTACCCAATGACCCTACACCCGTAGCCTCCATTATCACACCCCATCATGTAGCCTCCCTTACTAAATTACCGCCTTAATCTTCATCTCACCTTGTTCACCAAGTGGCCTCCCTTAGCTTCTCGGAGGACAGAGATCGTGCCATACCAAAATGATGACCCAGACCCATCCCTCTTCATCTATGTACACATTAATGGACATACGGGTATGCCATGTGATGATTAATGGAGGTTCTAGCATTAACATCATTTCATCCCATTCATTTACTCAAATGTGACATACCTGATAATTACATTGCACAAAAATCTGGTCATGTTGCGTTCATTCAATGACGCTATCACCTCCACACTAGGCACTGTCATCCTACACATTCATGTGGTTCCCCGCACTATTCTAGAATTTTTTTATGTTTTGGAGGGGGGAATTCCAATATAACCTATTACTTGGTAGACCCTGGATCCATGTCATGGGTTGCGTTCCTTCCACTCTACATCATTGTGTAAAGTTTGAACACGAAGGACACACTTATACCATTCCATCTGACCCATCACCTTTCAAAACATGCAATATGCTTTACTGACCCAATGATGTACTCATACCAGTCAAGCCATCTACTTCTACAACCAATACCACTTCACCTACACCTATACCCACACCTACCAGTATAGCCGTTGCCTTCACCACACATACCTCCTCCATGCCTACTGCTGCTATAACATCCACAACTGACCTATTAGCTTCCCAATCCATTAACACCACCTCTGCATCAACTTCCTGACACATCACCCATACCAGCTACCCACATACCAACCATTGATCCCTAGGAAGGTGTTTTTCAATGCCTCACTCTGGGGGAGTACTGCCTATATAGTGTCAACACTTTCCTTACTCCACATGAGTATGGAAGCCTTCACCAAAACCCTTACTATGATCATCGTATATAGGATAACCCCTCCTTTATGGTCCTCCTCATCTTGGTACTAGTATCACCTATGGGGGACTTGATACTACCACATACACACTTGAACCACCATCACAACCTAGCCCATTTTCTCACTGAATTCCAATCACTTACCAATCGCCATTTTGCCCACATCTTCCTGCACCACTGTGCATGGGAGGGTTTTGGTTTTGGCTTCTATGAGAAAGGTCGCCATACCATTATTCCATGTACAACCCACAAAGCATAATGACCATAGTGGTATCGGTCTTCCCCGACCCTTCTACCAAATCAGGCCCACATTGAATTCATTGCAAGGACCCTAGCCCTTCTCCTCCTTCATCACCACCCTCACCGACGGAGTCGATGGATCCTAAATCTATCCCTCCTAACTTTTTTTTTTCCCCATAAACACCATTTCCTTGGGGCCTCTGACTTATCAATGCGAGGGTGAGGCTTGTTCCACTCTTCCATTTCTGTATCCTAAAATGACCGATGATGACACACCGAACCATTAACGTTGTTCAATGTCAGGATGATGAATCCATACTCACCTACCTTTGGTGTAGAAGACTGATATATTCATCGGTCGTTACCCTCTAAGACGCAAACCATGTTGAATGAATTGACTATTGAGATCAACATTCATACTCAGGACAACCCACACATCCTAAAGATCAGACAATCTTTAGATGCTGCTAAACAGGAAGCCATCACTTATTTTCTCTGAGATCATAACCACGCTTTCACTTGGTCTTACACAGACATGCCTAGTATTGACCCCACCATCAGTGGTCCACAATATCGTAACTATCCCCGATGCCAAACCTATCAAACAAAAGATGCAGGAAAATGCACCCTCACATTGCTCTTCTTGTCAAATAATAACTTCAGTGCATCTTCTTTCTATTTGCTTTATCTTACCCATTGATTATCCTCGTTGGATTTCTAACATTATCCCTGTTACTAAAGCAATAGGGGGACTCCACATTTGTATGGAATTCTCGGGACCTCAACCTCACCTTCCCAGAAAGATAATTTTCCCTTGCCATGGTATTGATCAACTTAGTTGTCCTTACCACGGGTCACGAGATGCTCTCCCTCATGGATGGTTTCTCGGGGTTAAAACAAAATTTCACTTGCACCTAGAAGATCAGCACAAGACCGCATTCATTAGCCCCTTGGGTGACCTTCTGCTATCGAGTCATGCCTTTTGGCCTTAAGAATGTTGGTGCTACATATCAGCGTGCTATTAATTACATCTTCCATGATATCATGCATCGCATATTGGAAGATTACGTGGATGATCTCTTGGCCAAATCTAAACATCGTGATGAGCACCTTGCAATGTCTTTAAAACCATCTTTGATTGCCTCATTAAATATTGTGCTCACCTTCAACCTAAAAAATGCATCTTTGTGGTTCTCTCAGGAAAGCTCCTGGGATTTATCATTTCCTTACGTGGTATAGAAGTTGACCCTGCTAAAGTCAAGGCCATTCTGGAAATGCCTCCGCTCACTAACCTTAAACAACTCCGTAGCCTGCAAGGTAAATTGTAGTCCATTCACCAATTTATTTCCCAACTCTCTGACCAGTGTCAACCATTTCATCATATGCTTAGGAAGGACATCTCTTTCAAATGGGATGTTGACTGTCACAAAGCTTTTGAGGCCCTAAAACAATACCTTCTCCAACCACCCGTACTCATTCCACCTAAAGACAATCAACCCTTTTACCTATACATATCAGCTACCGATCATTCCTTGGGAGCCATGCTCGCTCATCGTGATGAATAACATAGGGAGCAGGCGGTTTATTATATCAATTGTACCCTTCTGGACTATGAAACCTGATACAATCACCCTGAAAAGATTTTCTTAGCCTTAGTTTTCTTTTCCGCCAAACTTCACCATTACCTACTCAACCACAAAACCTATGCTGTGACCAACACCGACCCTTTACACATCATGTACACTAAACCTTTTCAAAATCAGCGCACCGCGCGATGGCTTATGGTTTTAGCTGATATTGACCTCAAATTCATTCACCAAAAGTCCATTAAGGGCCAGGATATCACCGACTAACTGGCTGATGCACCTATTACTAGGGACCAACCCTCAAACTTTGATTTCCTTGACGAATCCATTGCTAACCTCTCTTTGGATGACGACCCTTACCAAATGACCTTATTCTTCAACGGTTCCAAATGTCAGCATGGGGGTGGTGCAGGCATTATCCTCCTTCCTCTTCATGGTGAATCCATGCCCTTATCAGTTAAACTCGACTTTGAATGCACCAACAATATCACCGAATACGAAGCGCTCATATTGGGTCTCATGACTGCCTATGCCTTAGACGTTAAGTCCATTAATATCTTTGGTGATTCTCAACTGGTAGTAAACCAAGTCAATGGTGTTTATCAGTGTCATAATGAAATACTTCAAGAATATAAATGTTACGTCGGCATCATGTTGACTATCTTTGACCACTATCAAATTCAAACCGTTCTGCGATGCACCAATAAGTTTGCGGATACCATGGCCTGCCTCGCTTCTCAAATACCCACTTCGCATGATAATTCAGACATCTTTGTTACCATAAAATGCATACCGAGACCTTATAAATCTTGTTGTATTAACCTCGTCCGAACTACCTCACTGAACACATAAGATATTTGGTATAAGTAGCTTGCGGACTACCTTTCCCTTTCTATATTGCCTCCTGATCTCACACATAATGGACCACGCGCCTTTCTCAAAAAGGCCTCGCTTTATGTCGTTATGGGTGGCCTTCTTTATAAACGAGGCTTTGACGGTATTCTCTTACGATGCCTCACCAGATCTGAAATCCCCTATACCATTAAAGTGTTGGTGTGTGTATTTTCCACATCATCAGGTGAGTCATCTCACTTAGGTGAGATCATAGGTCCATGTGTGCATTTTTGTGAAAGAATTGAGATTCTCTTACGCGTCAGTGCGACAGTGCATCAATGCATCATGTAGGGTCATATGCGTCAGGTAGGATGAGTTTTCAGTTCAAAATGAAATTCTGATGAGAGATGTTGGAACTCCCAAGATCTATTTAGGAGTCATCACCTTCTTTCGGAAACCTTGCAAAAGAATTACTCAACACCTCCTATAACAACATGAGATATTGATCAATGAGATTTGAGGAGTGCTCTTATGGCTTAACTAGGATGTGTGCACATATGGATGCCCAAATATGCACTATTCCATACACAAATGGTTGATGCTCGCTACCACAAAGGCTTAAATAAAAATATCACATAAAGTCATTTAAAACGTTCCTTGATGTAGCATCATCGTCCCTCGAGGTACACTCGCTTGCGGGTTTTACAAACACCCTCAATTTACAAGGAAGGTAAGAGCGAATCTTAAGTGGATCCATGCACTTATCGGCGTTTCCACTGCAAATGTATGCTGGCTTCTGAGTGTGAATATTACAGATGCTCTTTAAACGTGTCTCATAATGAAATGAGACCAGTGCATGACTCTTCTTACAATGATCCCAAACGTTTAGACTTGCAACGTTCGAGCATGAAACATAGATTGAAAACATACTGAAATACAGAGTGTATGCAAGCTTTGCCAAGAGATAAAACCAATGGTAATCCAAGAATTTGGGTTATCTAAATACTTCTTGCTGGTTAGAGGGAATGTTCAGGTCTGAGGAGGAATATCAAATCTTTTTAATGGCTTTACAACTGAAACCAACTCTAACATGATAAACATTTGACTGCAAACTGGAATAGACAACTCATTGGCTCTACAGGTAGTTTCGGTCCAAAAGTCGAATTGGACATCTTGCTTCATTGCTTGTTCACCTGCGTTGAAAGTTTCCTCACCGTTCTGGATCTGTGGTGGTGTCTCAACTGAAGGACTTACAGCTGTGGTGTTCACAAACTAAATCTGATCTTGGCCCCTATTGCTGTTCTTGGATCACTGTGCATCCCAAGAAAATAATATGCCAAACCTGCCTTGTTCCCTTCAAATTTGCTCCTACAAAATCCTCTTCAATTTGATGAAAAATGATTATAAAAATGTGAATTCAGCTCAGGCGTTTTTGCCAAAGTTTTGGGTCTTCAAATAGCTTCTTAAAATATGTGCATGAACTGCCAGATCCTTACCTCCCAGCACCTCCAGCAGGGTCCCACATGTCTTTGGCATTCCACTCATTCTGCCAACAGTGACATGTATAGCAATCATTTTTGGACCTTTTCTACTGCACAAGCCACCACGTTTTAACTCTTGACAGGAGCTTTTTACAATTCACTCTTTCAACGTGTGCCCCTCCTTTCACGGGCTGAGGAAAAGTATTTCATGAAAGTGTTTTAAAAATATAGGACATCAAATCAGCTCAAAAGAATGGTGTCATTGTTCTTAGTAAGGCTATGAGGGGATGCAGATTCATATAATACCCTCTTACACGTGAATCGGTGCAAAAATGATTAGGTCCAAGCATGGCTTGGAGCCCCAATGGCGCCCTTGTAATGAAAATGCACAACTGCCATTGATTAAAATCAATTTTAAAATTCTTCCCTGCCATGTGTCTTGATGAGATTCTCACAATATACCTTTTTTCCTTTACAAAAGGTGGGACACGTGTCCAAACTTTGATTAATGGGTGGGCCCCCAATCCCTAAAAAGTGCATTTTGAACCTTTTCCAACCTTGCGGGAATCAATTTAATGCAATAACTTTTGACCCGCTGAGCTCATTTCTGGATGCGCCACGTGGTCAAAGTTGCATGATTGGGCCTTCACCAAAATACGTGGGCCAATTTAATGCATTTCACCACTTTTTTAAGAAAAGGAACTAATTTTCTCAAAATGCTCCGCGCCCCTAAACGCCCTTTGTTTGTACTCTTGGGCCTACACACGCAGTCGCATTCTCGGACTGACATTGGATGTCTGGATTTTTGACTGCATCTTGATTTTCCTTCAAACCTCCGCAGAGTTCATCTTTCTAAATGTGAGTGTCGTAGGATCGCCTTACAGCCTCCGCCTCTTTTGACGTTTGAGAGAAATTCCTACGTGTCACCTGTGGATTAGTCGCTAGGGAAAAACCTCCAATACTTCGCCCGCGAGGTTCATTGTTTCCTTTGAAAATTTTCACCAAAGTTGGAACATAGTTCCATATTTCACTCCATGCTTCGATCATTGTCCATCTAAATGACTTCCTGGACACTGTGTTTGATCATGTTCATTGGTGGTGGGACCTGATGCATGCAAAATTTTTGCTCGTTACCCTTTGAAGTTTAAAAAACGTGGTCAAATTCAGATCCAAGCCTCCACCGTGTCTGGAGCATTCTTCACCCACTTGCATATGGTGTCATTTTGCTATTCGTTGCGGACCATTCGTTCAAAAATGCTGACTTTGAGATTTTATCCTCCATTTCTTCGTGTGATGAAAATTGCAAAAACATGACACAGACTCGCTTGCATCTCCTTCTGCTCCCCTGGACATGTGCATCCACTTATCTGATGTCTAGAGTACTACAGAGGACTCTTCTCCTGGGAAAATCACTGTTCCCTGACAGTGTTGTGAAACCACAAATTTCAACAGATATTCGAGCAATATCATACTCCGCCTCTCACACCTGTCATTACACTTTGCCACGTGTCACCTTTCCATTGGACGCAGGCTCACGGGTCAAATTTTTCCTCTGACATCATGAGCCAAAAACATCGATTTTTTTTCCAAGTCCTTGCCACCCGCCATGGCCCCTCATTGTGACCATGTGTCTATCATGACCTTAGTCGTCTTTTCGCAGAGTCTACTTCGTGATGTAGGACAGGTCCTGATCCATCTACAGAAATTTGTAAAAAATGAAGTTCAAAATCTATGTTGTTGGGAGTGCCCCTTCCGCCACCCACTGCTCCATCTAACCACATTTCCAGAGATCATACTATGTGAGGCACACTCAGGAAAATGCGGGGCCTTTTCTATTGTGGAGGAAAAATTGTTCCCTTCGCAAAAAAATTGAACATCCTTTCTACGGGTGTGTATAACTCTTCATTTTCAACCGCACCTAGCGCAATGTGGAGCATTACCATCGGTTCCTTGGCACTCAAGTTGCTAGACCAATGATCACAATTCCGTGCACCAAGGTCAGAGCATGCTTCGTGTTACAACCGTCAGTTTGCTTTGAAAAATGGGGCAAACTATGCCAGCATGTCATTTAAGTCTTTCACTAAGGGAAGGGAACATAATTCGTTGTGGGTGGCTCTTGTATCGAGTTTAGAGGCAGATGATTTTATAATCGACATTTCGGCCTGGGAGACTTCCAAGATTTTCAGACTTCTAAAAACATCAAGTGACATCTTCTGCATTCCATTCTAATTTCCCTCTGCATGAACTTGACAAAGGGAATAACGGCTCAACCCAAAAAATGAAGTACCCTTTCAGGGCACAACTAAAGCTGGGACCCATTTTTGGCATATTTGTTTAGATTAAATGAGGGTTAGAATAACAACAATGAGGTGCATGTTTTTCCGACTGGGTTTTTCCTTCACTGCTTGGAAAATGTGAACTGTAGTACCATGAAATCAAAAAATGAAACGTTTGTGCCAGGACCCATATTCGGTCATAGAAAAACAAGGCACACTTATGCTAAGTTACGATCAATAGAGGGGGGGGGGTGTTGGACCAAAACACCCTTCAAACCATCATCACGGTCAGTCATAACAAATTTAGGTAGACACCATAGGTCCATGTGTCATTTAGGCTTCCCATCATGACCCACTTCCCCTACGCGTCATTCCATCATATTTGCATCAACGCGTACAATGCCTCATATGCGTCACCTTCTTATTTACCTCACGATGTTTACTTAATTGGAATGTAACTCACCCTCTCTACCCAAGTTCGACCTGATTGCAGTGGGGGTTAAACAATACCTCCTATATGTACATGTATCCCTCTCCATCTATGACCTCCTGGAGAGTCTCATGGCGTAACCAGACAACTCACCTGTCTTGTAAGAAGGTCTTTTTCATGCACATTCGGTTGATGCTCCGCTCTTGGGGGGATCTCCTCTACGCTGCCGTTCACACGACTGTTGATGTGCACATCGTCCCTCGTTATCAATGCGCTCACAAGTTCTGAAATTCCCTATACCAGCAAGGAGGTTCATGATGGCATATGTGGAGGTCACTTTAGTAACCTTGCTTTTGCTAAGTTTATTCTTCACCTAGGCTATTGCTAGTTGACCCTTAACCATGATTGTTGTGACTATGTCAAACATTGTGTGAAATGTCAATAACATTCCATCCTTCATCATACACCCAGTCATGAATTATAGGTCGCTCGTGACCTTTGGCCCTTTTCTCAATTGGGTTTGGATCTTTTCGGAGAAATCAATCCTCATTCTTCCCAACACCATCAATGGATCATAACCGCTACCGAATACTACAAAAAATGGGTGGAAGCTATACCACTCATTTCCATGAAAGATGAGAAAATATGTGAGTTCATTAACCATCACATCATTTGTCACTTTGGTTTCCCTCATCGCCTCATCACTGACAATGGAAAAAAATTTAAAAACAAAACCTTACAAAAAATTTGTGATGCCTTCGGCATTCAGCTTAGTTTCTCCTCACCTTATTACCCACAAACCAATGGCCAATATGCATCCACTAACAAAAACCTCAATAAAATTCTCATGAAAGTGGTTGACAATATTGGGAAGGATTGACATACGCACATTGCTTTTGCTTTATGGGCATACTGCACTAGTATTCACACTTCCACTGCAGCTACACCATTTTCACTGGTCTATGGTACGAAGGATGTTCTACCTCTTGAAGTCTAGATCCCCTCACTTTACATTTCTCTCCATGACATGCTTACTGATGATAACTTTCATTAGGACCGTTAAGTACAACTAGAGTTATTAGACAAACGTCGTCTTAATGCTCTAGATCACCTTCAAGTTTATCAACAACGTATCAAATGTGCTTATGAAAAACATGTTCATGAATGAACCTTCTGAGTCGGTGAACTTGTTTTGAAAGAAAATCAACATGTAACCAAATCAGAGAAAAGTAAATGGGGCAAATTTTATCCTAATTGGCTTGGACCATATATCATAACTCATACCTACATATCGGGTGCCTATCGTTTGTCCTCGCTTGAGGGTAAACCTGAACCTGAGCCCCTTAACGCATTACATCTTTGATTGTGCTACTGTTGACCTCTAGACCCACATCACTATTTATCTAGTTCATGTTTGTCCCTTAAGTGCCATTTACCTTTTCCACACCTCATCTTCGACGACTAAACAAGGATCATGTGATTACCCATCACCCCTTTTTCCTTTTCTTAAATTTGTGCACCATGGCTCTGCACATGGCATGGATCTCATGGATACTTTTTCATCTTCTTTTAGATGAGATCCCATGGTCATTCACCCTTTCCTTCTCAACAAGAACCAAATGCTCTATTATAGTCTTGTTCGTGAGTTAAATGCCAAAAAAAAAAGATGAATCCCTCATAAGGACATCTTCCAAAATAAGGGATCAACTCCTTGAGTCAAACTTCTAATATTAAAGATGAATCCCTCAAAAGGACAACTTTCGTCTTCAATAGTAACTATAAGTAGACTACTCCATTAAAGGACAACTATAAAAATCTTGCAACTCTCTACATAGTCTTTCAAAAAAAAAAAGAAGACTATTTTCTCAAAAATCAAAATTCAGAAGCTTCCCGCATCGATCAGCTTTGCGAAGACCTCAAGGAGCCACATTTTCATCCCATATAGACTTCCCACATCGATCAGTCTATCTAAAAGTCAAAAAAAGAAAAAAAAGAAAAAAAAGAAAAAAAATACGGTTTTTCGTCATGGACTTACCTATTGTGATCTTTTCTCTATTGCCCAAGGCATTCTATTTCCCATTTTATGACCCAATTACCCACACCTCCTTACCCATTGTCTTTTCACATCATACCTCAAGGGACCTACTACACCTACAACATTTGATGATCATGTGACTTTCGTCAAATTTAGAATTATCAATCATGTAATGTCTTTAGGGTCTTACATTCATTTACCCCATCTATCGATGTGTTTTATACATTTTGATCCTTGCCAATTGGGTGGATTTCTTGCCCCCTCTTATCTTTTCTCTTCTTCATCACCTTTTGACCTTCTTATACAGGACTTAGTCCTTGATGCTTACCTTTTGGGGTCATCCTTCCCTTTTGCCATAGTCACTCTCACCTGCAACATTTTTTTTTTACTATCATCTACCCCCACTTATTCAACCCGAACCCACAACATAACCACAAACCTACCAACTCATTTTCATATTTTTCCCTAGATTATGGGTGAACTACATTGGTCTGAGGTCCCTTTTCACTGGGACTATGTAGGCAGCAGTTCCAGGGCATGGGGCCCTGGAAGGTTAGCTCAGCCACTCTTTACTCTAACCATTTTCCCCACCTTTTACCTAATTTCCTAGTCATATAAAAAAAAACCTCGACATCTAAACCGTATACCACATAACTTTTACCACTTATATTATTTCACATTTTCATACATATACCAACATTTTCCACATTTTACCACTATCGCATGCATTTATATCACCATTTGTTATCAAAACACTGAAATGAACAACCATGCCTAACCGACCTGACTCAATCCATGCCTAAACGACCTGACTCAATACATGCCTAAAACTGACCTGACTCAATCCATGCCTAAATGATCTGACTTATTCCATGCCTAAAACTGACCTGACTCAATCCATGCCTAAAACTGACCTGACTCAATCCATTCCTAAATGACCTAACTCAATCCATGCCTAAAAGTGACCTGACTCAATCCATGCCTAAACAACATGAATCGATCCATGCCTATGACCTAACTCTATCATACCTAACTCATCTATTTTCCATCCATATCATAATAAAGTAAAACTCATACACATCATAACAACATCACTTGAATATCATCTATATCCTCATATATACATATGTGTATCAATACTAAGTACACCCATATCACATAAATGTGTATCTCAAAAAACATGCCTATCTCATTATGACTATCATCTCAAAAATGTCGATACGTAGGCCAATATCCAATATAAAAATTTATTCATCTCGTACGCCGATATCATTTCCAAAAAAATAAATACAATATCACTTCGGCTCGTAGGCCGGTCTCATATATCATACATACAAAAATGACTCAATACGCAGGCCGGTCCACAACAAATCACTGTGATATACTCCCGACCCCTCTGCTGCATATGTCTAGGGTAAAATATCTACCTCACCTCCTGCTAATGGCCCCTCACCTGGAGCTGGGCTCTGCACACTAGTGACCTCACCATGACCCTATCCCTGGGCTTACCAGCCCCCTGTACTCTCCACATTGTGAGTGCAGGATCTAATCCTCTCATTGGAGGCCTGCTATGCTCTGTATTCGGCATAGGAGGGCACATCTAGCCTGACAACTAACAAATGATCATGGTAAGACCATGCCTCTCCTAGGGCATCTCTGAACCTGGCCATGGGCACTTTTTGTGGAGGTGCCATGGGCCCTGCTACCTACATAGGTACCTGTACAATAGGACCCTATCCCTGAACCTGCACTGAGCCCTGTATTGGTGCTAGAGCCTGAGTCAGCCATGGAATTTGTGCCTATGCATGTAGCTGGGCCTACAGGGTAGTAATTTGGGCCTGTGCTGCCGTCAGCTAGCCTTGCAGACCCGTTACCTGTCCCTACCTGGCCTAAGCCTGTAGTGTCGATATCTGGGCCTGTAATGTGGCAACCTATGTCTTTGTACCTGTCAGCTACCCCATGCATGATCCCAAGTTGCGTCACCAAAGTAGCCACCTGCCCCTGTATGGCATCTCTCTGCACTGTGATGGTGGCTAAATCTGACTACCCTAGCCTCGGTGGTACGGCTCTCAGTTGTGCCGTCCACCACTGCCTGTACCCATCTGTAACTCCAACATCATCAATATGAGTATCTACTAGCTACTCCTCCTATCCAGTCGACATTGTGGGTCATGATGGAGACATAGGTCTCTCCACATCATCTCTCTGGTACTGAGGGAATGGAGGTGGTACACCCTGGACCAATCCAAACTGACGTCTAACCCGCTCTATGGGTATTCACTCATGCTCTCTTGCTCTCCTCCCCTCTATCCATAGATATATCTGTAGCCCAACTAGCTCCGTAGCCATCTGTCTGTATGAAGGGAAGCCCACATACGGTTTCCAAATGACATCCACCCTGGACAACCCCTCCAGCAACTTCCTGTAATAAGCTACATCACGCGTAGCTCTGGCACCTTGAGCCTCTCCCATAGCCGGTACCCACCACCTATGCCCCACTGTCAAAACTCTCCGTGGGAATGCATTTGCCTGGGGCATCCCCACTGGTCGAGCACAAACAATGTGCTCATATGCCCAATAATGTAGTAGTACAACGTAACAGATGCTAAACCTCTGCAGTCACCCATAGGCCCATAGCTCTCTATACACCTATGTTAGCAATGCAGGTGCCCATGCAAATCATGTTTGATGTATCATCATGTCATGGAGGACTCCCATCAATGACCTCAGGAATCTTCCCCCCTCTGCATCCGGCAATGTGAAGCAGCACACTTCCTCCATCACAAGTACCACTAACCTCATCTCCTCTCGATGAGCTCTATACATCACTCCATAGCTCATGCTAGCGCTATGGAATGTCAGGTCTGCTACACCCTCACCAAAAATGGGTGCTAGTAACTCCTTAGATGCCTCTGAAGAGATAGAATAAACATGGGCCCCCAATATGGGCAACTGCAGGATCCTGTATACGTCCTCCAGGGTGATCGTCATCTCACCCGTCAGAAAATGGAAGGTATTGGTCACCGAGTCCCATCTATTGATGAGGGAAACCATAAGACTCGCTTCTCAGACTACATGCTGGTAGCGCCTCACCCCTATCAATCCCACCTCTACCACATGTTGCCACTTCGCCAGTGTCGCGCTCGCTCGTACTCTCAATAACAAGGGTGGCACCCGGGCTCTCATCCGTAGCTCGTCTCTTGCCTATATCCCACAAAAGAACTGTATTAGTATACCTTTCCCAACTTACCCATTTTACCCCACATCCCGACCCAATCTACCCAAACCCATCCACCCAACACTATCTACCCAAACCTACCCAAACCCCTCTACCCGAACCTATCTAACCTAATCCTTAACCAAACCTACCCAAACCTAAGGTTAACCGACCTTGGCTATCCCCTAACTGACCACGGTCTCCTTTTAACTGGTACCGGTCACTATTCTTGTGACCGACACCGGTCGATACCCACTGACATCGGTTACAAGTCGACCGACGTCGGTCACTGTCGCACTGCCCGCCCCGACTTTCCAACCCTACTTTTTTCCTTCCTCGACATTCTACCCACCCAAATCCCTCTTTACACCCTTCATTGTTTCTATATTACCCTTTTTCCCTACCCCTTACCATCCACTATTACCTTTTCCCTCTCTTTTTCCCATTTTGAAATTCTTTCCCCCCACCCCACCCTTTTTTTTATATTTTCTGCATCTTACATCATATTCACTCAAAAGTCAAAACCAAAGGTTCCTATCCTACCTGATCTCGCTGCCACCATCATGGTGGCACCTCTAGTCTCCACATTGCTCCTCTCAAGCCCTCTCTGGCCTCTTCCATCCTTAACTTCACAACCAATCCTCAGCCACACAAATCATGCCACCTGATCTTGCGGCCCTACCTCTCACTCACCCACTATCACCTATGCGGCTCGTCACCCAAGCTCTCTGCTATACTCTTTTGTCCTCTTTCTCCTTTTCTCTCTTCTTGTCCTTTTCTCCTTTTCCAAATGCACCAATGACTTTTTCAAATGCGGGTTTTCCAATTTTTATACCCTACCTGACCTGACCGATGTCGGTTAACCCTTGACCACTACCAGTCTTCTGCCCTAGATTACCGCCGTCGGTCACCCTACACCATCATCTGTTCATTACGACCGATGCCGGTTACCCTGTATACTCACTACCCTCACATTGACCTCATTTTCATTACCTCCCTTTTCTTTTGCCCTCCCTACACCTACTTGAATCACTTTACCTTCACCTTTGGCCCTCCACCTTCTTCAACCTCCTCGTGTCCACTGTTGACACCTTATTATTTTACGCCTACCTTGGCCTTACCCGTGCCGTGATCTCTATATTTGGACCTGGACCATCGCTAGTGACCTTTGACCTCATGTGTTTGCTATACCTTGCGGCACTGTTACCTGTGTTGTTGACCTAATGACCTTACCTAGCCTATTACCATGACTGTTTATCTTGACCCTACCTTTGGTGTACCGGAATATACCTAAACGTTCCTACACCTAACCTACGTTGTGTTTCCTGACCTTATCCTATACCTTGGATACCAGATTCACTTCACCCTTGTTTGGATAAACCTATTGACCTTAGACGATGTAGAGTTTTCTTGCTCTTCAACCTGCTAGCGTGCTGCAATTTATATGTGTGTGTGTGTTTGATTGCTGCTACCTTTGGCCCTGACCCATTACCTAAGATCACCCCTAAGCAGAGAGGAGTGTGCATGCAGCTTGTGCAGAAGCTTTTCTTCAGTTGGTGATCACTTGCATCCTTCAAACCCGTCATTAGCACCTCCATCCTTTACACACAGACTTTCAAAAATGAAATCCAAATAAGTATAATGTCGTACTTTCCTGGTTATTTCATCTCATCATTATTTTTTCACCCATTATTTATCTTGCTCCTTATTGACCATCTCCAACACTTTTTACCTCCATAGACCCTTCAAAACCTCGCAAAAGCCTACTCCAGTCACCCATTACCTCATGCCGACCAACTGAAATCCTTTGTGCAATCACAAAGAGGACCAAAAACCTTGTTCTGTGACATTCCCAGATCTCATAGTAACCGGTGCCAGTTATACCTAACCGAGGTCGGTCACCCCTGATCGACGTTGGTGTATGTGTCTGCCCACACAACCTTAAACAGAGACCTATCCACTCCATTTTACCTCACCCTCACTCACCTGTGACCTACCCGAGACCTTTATCAGACCTGCAGAACCTAGAACCAACCATTTGACCTGTAGATTCTATTCTAGCTTAGCATGTTAGATTAGATCTATTTCTTATTGTGTTTTAAGTGAGATACCTAAATCATTTTAAAATAACAATAGGATTTACTTTATTTACAACATTAAATTGTTTAAAACAGTGCACTGACAACCATCTAGGAAGTATCATACTTCCCGGATCTAGCTTACGCTAGGCAGTTCACTGTCCATATTTTTTAATGCTTTCTGGTGGTCTTGTTTTCATCACAGGTAGTTCCTCCTAGCCAAAAGGAATCTCTCACGGTCAGATGTGGATTTAGAAGTCATACGCCTGCAACAACCCATCAACTGACATTTGAACAGGTATTCCTCCTATGCCCGTTACCCTATCTGTTTCGTCAACCATTCAAAGAAACAATCTAAGAAAAAGGTGAAACACTGTACAAAATTGGAAAATCATACATGCTTCAAGTAAAGCATGTAGAGTGTGCACAAACACTTCTTTTACAGTAAACAAACCTAATCTACCCTATTTTAACCAAAGAAAAAGGGATATAAACACAACCAACAATTGATTAGGAGAAATAACTCACTTTCTTTACAAAATTTCACCATGTAATTAGTTTAACAATGAATATGCTCTTTAATGAGAGTGGAAAACCATCCAAAATTGATTTCCCTTCTTGTTAACAGATGAAAAGAGAAAAAAATACCTCTATCTGATCTCCATTGGGGTTTGAGAGATTTTTTAATTGATCTTTAACACCTTATAGCTCTCCCTTATGCTCTAAAGTTAGCATAACTGGTTGTGACTATGATTTTGGCTCCAAACCAACCAAGTATCTAGTTGGGCATGCAGCCTTAGAAACCAATGGACTGAATCTTATGATTTTCCCATCTTATTTATTCTTAGCTCTAAATATGGAGCTAGTAGAGACACTTTCCTCCTCATAAATCATGTTTGTAAGTTGATTTGAACTTTTTCTTGCTAATTCTTTTACAAATAATTATGTTTCCACCTTTGAATTTTTACCTCCTTCGTCTTCCTCTTCAAATAAGAAGTTTAACAAATCAAACTCACTATCCATATCCTCACCATGAAGTTCTAGGTGATCAATTGCAACATCTTAATATGTTCTTAGAGTATCATTACAATCCTCTAAAAGTGCAACAAGCTTAAAACATGTAAGGCAATGGGTATCATTACACTCAATTGAAACTCCTTGCTCACTTTACATACATTCTTCCTCAAGGCCTTAGATGTCATTAGTGTTTAAAAACACATTCTCTTCCCTTGCAATTCTAATTTGATTGTCCTTTACATCTACCTACTATGTTTTGAAGTTCATCTCCTTTTTTGCATGTTTCTTGCATTCTCATCCTCCTAATCTAAATCATACTAGTCATCCAGTGATATGTAATTATCATCCTTAAAAGGATTGGTTGACGAAGAGGCATAAACAAGGGGCTGCAGATTTGTTGCATGTTTGGGAAGAGATGGTTGGTGCTCAATAAATTTGATTTGATCAATTTAAGAAGCCAAATGATCCTCCAAAACATACCCCCTACTTTTTTAATATGTCCTCTCCAAAACAACTGCATGATTTTGCATTAAAAACTTGTTGTTGGGAGCATTGTATGGGTAGATCCTCACCACAAGCATAAAAAACATCCCGTTCTACCAATATTATAGGATAATTTTTTTTAGTGACTGTTGGGTAGAAGGTAGGGACAACACGTAGAATACCACAACTTCTGAAAACATTAGTGCAAGGTTTAAGAAAGTTGGGTAATGCATTAGGTGGAGATGGAGGGAATTTTGCAAAGTATAAGGAGTACTTTGGGCATGATAAACTTGTGGAGCATCAAATGAAAGATGAAGAAGCAAATGATTTTCCTACTTTTGGAAAGGAACAATGGATTTTTCATTCTTTGCACAAGGGGAGGGAAGAATTTGAGATGGTAAGGGAAGAATGCCAGCAATGGAGATGGTTTTTCTTTGTTCAACCTGAATGATCATCTTGTGATGAAATTGTACAAGAATGAGGAAGAGTATTGCCTCCTAAATCTTGAATCAATACAGTTAAATCAAAATCCAAGGACATCAAATAATATAATAATGTCATACCTGGTGAGGGTATGAATTCTTGAGGAATTCTGAGCAATTTACTTGAGAATCTGATGTTGAAATATGAGATGAACTCCATTGAAGCTTGTTTTATTTTGCTAAGATGTTCCATAAGAGAAATGACATATGTATTCTCCTCAAACCTATTATATAGTTGTTCTCCTAGTTGATCCCATCTGGAAATGGATTGTGAAGCCAAACCATTGTACCAATCTCTTGCTTTGCCTCTGAATGATGAAACAAGAAGTCTAAGGTAAATGTTCTCTTTTATGAATTGTGAATGGCACAATGGTTAATTATATATTGAATGTGATCAATAGGAGATTGATATCCATTTCCATAGAAAAGAGGTAGGTTTTTTAGGGTTGTTTTAGGGATATTGTCCCACTGTTGCAAATGAAGGGGCTTGAATTGAAATGAGAGAATGGAAGAGTTCTATGGAGAGCCATGAATGAGACGGAAACATGAAAATGAGTGGAAATGATAAGGGGGTGATCTGCAGAGTCAGAGAGTGGGATTCTTTGAACAATGGAGTTGTAATATGTGTTGAGAACTTCCTCCAAGGGCTGAATACCATCGAGAACACATCAAATTGATGATATGAAGTTGTAAAGTGCTCCAAGATGGTATCACCGAGTATTCCAGAACCGTTGGAGCTCAAAATTACACCCTTCCCTAGATCATGAGAGACCTAAGATTTTGAGGCAACATGGGATTGTCTCCAAGTTGTGGGACTTGCACTTGAGACAGACCTCTATAAAAGTTCAGTTCCTCTACCTATTCCTAATGCTAAACTACTCTAAAGGAAGTAAATGCAACTAACCAATCCTAATCTACACATTCGAAGGGACTAAGGAGAGATAGATACATGAAATGAAAATCCTAAGCTAAAGAGTGGTGATAGTACCAAATAAAGGGGATGAAACACTCTCCACAAGGGAAAATGGGGGGAAATGAGCAAGGAGAGGGGAGGTAGATGTACCTCAACCCATAACATCATTCAACTTTCCATTTTCTCACAAAGCACAACAAAAATAAACCCTATAAAGTGATAGAAGATACAAAACACAACACAATCGTAAAAGAGAGGAAAAAATGCAAATAAATGAGCTAGGATAGAGAGTAGCCAAAAAACAAATTCTATTGCTTGAAATATGTACAATCCAGTACAATGAAGTGGAAGAAGGCAAGAAAACACATAGCAAAGGTCCAAATTTGAAACTTGTAACTCATATCTACTCCTGTAATCATTTTGACACTGTGCCTTTACAAATTGAGAGGATCCATCCTTACAAATGAGCACCAAATGCCAATATATAGAAAAATGGGGCATAGAGATAGGAGGGAAAAGAGAGATAAAGTCATATTTTCCCCTTCAACCACCAACAATATGCAATAAATATCAAAAAATAATCATGGGCATCATGTCAAACCCATTCCCCCATGTCACATGTTGGAGAATCCAAGGGCACCATACTTCATTAAATTTGGGTGGTTGAACTACCAAATTTGGTCTTTTTTCGGGTCCACGACCATGCCAAACACCCTAAAAAACGTAACACATGGGAAAATCGTGGTTCATATTTCATGTGACATATGATATATGTTAAGCCTGACATTTTTTGATGTATAGAGGGCCCAAAAACCCAAATCATTGTAGACTTTTCTTGATTCCAGAATGAAGTTGTAGGTCCACGAATGATGCCTAACGATTGCTAAACTTTTTGTAGCCTAGCGACTACTAGCCTTTTTAATCCTAATGACCGCTAGCCTTGCAAATTTGCAAGGGGTGCAAATTTGGGATAACAATATCCATGGATGCACTCCACCTACATATTGGAGTACTTTGTCTTAAGATTACAATAGAGTAAAAATTGAAGAAGAAAAGGCAAATGCACAAGATTTGCATATCTCTAAAGTGTCATAGATCCAAGTATTTATCCAAGAATTATTGGAAGTAAACATCTTGTGAGCCATGTAATACCTTGAGTACTTCATATCAAGGATTTTTAAGGTAAGAGAAGCAAAATTCCAAACTTTGAAAATGAATTTCAAAAATGTGAGAATGTTGGACAATGAAGGAATTGGGAATTATTGCATAAAGATAAATGATTTTGTACTTTGAATGGGGGTCTATGGAGAAACCATAGAAGATAAGTTTAGAGTAAGTAAAATGTTGAGATATTTGATACATATATGTAGCATATTATGATCACTCTTGAGGAGTGTACAAACATGAACATTATAATGCTGATGAATTAGCTAGTTCTCTCTTATCCTGAGAGGATAAGATTAAACCATATGCAGGAGATTCAGAACAAGCTTTAAAACAAACACTTACAACCAAGACAATTATTGTAAAGGGTAAAGATCAAGCTGACGTCAAAAAATAAGGAAATATAAAAGTTACTTGTCATTATTGAAAAAACCAAGATGCTTTATAAAAGATAACATGATACTAATAACAAAGAATCAAGTTAATCAAGAGGGTTTAAAGAACGTATTTCAAGATGAAAAAAATGAGGGTCAAGATGACTCAAATTATTTTCTCTTTTGCAATGTGGGATCAAAGGATGGAAATAATATGTGATTTATTGATTTAGGATTTCAAATCATATGTGTAGTGCCTACCTTTTCTTGACATTGTATTATGGTTTATGTTGACTCATATTTTAATCTATGCGATTGACATTGAGATTATTATATTATTTTGATTATGATTGAGGTACACTACATTTATATTATGATGGATATATGATGAATATTATGGTTTTTACTAACCGTTGGAGCTCAAAATTACACGCTACCTTAAGTCATGGAAAACCTAGGATTTTGAGGTAATATGGTACTATCTCCAAGTTGTGGGAGTTGCACTATGAGATAGACCTCCAGAGAAGGCCAGATTCCTCTACCTAATCCTAATGCTAAATTACTCCTACAATAAGAAAAATGCCTATCTAATCCTAAACTAACATTCCAAGGGACCAGGGTTAGAAAGAGATGCATGAAAGGGAAATCCTAAGCTAAAGAGGTGATAACACTAGAAAAAGGGGATGAAACACTCTTCATGAGGGAAAATGGAGAATATGATTAAAGAGAGGGTAGATAGATGTGCCTTAACCTAGAACATCATTCAACTTTCCATTTTCACACAAAACACAATCACAATGGAACTTTCAAGTGAGAGAGAGATGCATAACACACCACAATATAAAAGAGAGGCAATAATACAAATAACATGAGCTAGGGGAAAGAATAGCCACAAAATATATTTTAGTTTTGGATTAAGGGTGAATATTTGAGGGTTTTTCTGGAAGGACCCACATCCTTATTACAATATGGGAACCATCACAAAGAACCTGAGTGAAGAAAATTCTAGTGTGTTGCATCTACAACAAATTTCAACAATGAGTCCAGCTAACTGAGCGAAGCCAATTTATGGAGTGTTGTAACTACAACGTATCAACAAGGAGTCCACCGAGCTGCATTTGCAGTGGAGTGAAGTCATTACCAAAAGAGTTGCCACTGTAGTGAAGAGCCAAGTGTTGCCACTGCAGCGAGGAATAGAGCGTTGTCAGTGCAACAAATTTAGAGATACTGCAACCTACAATGAAACCATCTTTGGGGAGGATCGTGCCTCAGGGGGATTCGAAACTAGTGGGCCAACATGTAATCGTGTGAATTTATCGTACCACTTCCACCCCATCGGCCACAAAACATATTTTATTGCTGATAATATGCAAATTACATTACAATGAAGAGGAGGAAGGAAATCAAACACATTGCAGATGACCAAAATGAAAGTTTGTAACTCGTATCTGCTCCTGTAACCATTTTGACATGGTGCCTTTACAAATTGAGAGGATCCATCATTGAAAAATGTATATTTCTACAATATATAGAAGAATGGAGAGAAAATAGAGGGAAAACAAAGAAGGGCATGATTTTCTTGTCCAACCACCAATAATTAAGCATTAAACCAAGCATAGGACTTGTGCAAAAACATTCCTTCACGTTAATTATCCTGTAGAAGAAGGAAAGAGCCCCATACTCCATAACTTCGGGTGGTTGAGCCATTTAGAACTATGTTTTGTTTATCTGACTATTTTTCTTATTTTTCACCCACTAAATCTCACCAAAATCTGATTCTTATGATTTTATGATGAAGGGATCGAGGAGATCTCTCCAAAGGGACTAATTTTGCATGATCTGGAGCTTTGGAGAAAAAGATATAGCCCTATGAAGATTTATAATATAGGAGGGAACATATGACATGTGGCATCCTATGATTGGCTGCAATACGTGTTTTTCCTTTGACTTACTTTTGACTTCACCAGACCTGAACTATAATCATCCTCATTTTATTTTGGGGATTTGGAATCCTCGGAGTCCAAATGTCCCAAAGAAGCTCGAAATGGTGACACATATCGCCACTTGATTAGTCAATGAATGTATCCTTTTGATCTACATTGAGTCATCAGCTTGTGCCACATGGTACTCTTTGATTAGCCATGGGGTTTAGACCTTTGGCCGCATGAGTGATTAAGCTAAATGTGTAAATAAGAGCCTAATCTGATGTTATTGTAGCAGTAAAATAAATGTGCAATGAAGTACAAGAATTAATCAAAGTAAACTAAGCAATAAAATGTGAAACCCTAGTTGTAAAGAGGAGAAGAAGGTACTTATCTTATTCACAATAAATTATGAACTATATTGAAGTGCTAACCAAATGAACGGAGTGGTAGGAGCATCACACATAGACCCAGAAAAATGTAGATTTGGACAGATAGGCTAAACCAAGGCACCTGGAGAGGGACAAGGGGGCCCACAAGTCAGCGCACTCTAGGCCTGTTTCTGGGCGCCTGGGTCTACGGAAAATCTCAGGAAACCTCTTCTGAATGGTCGCAAGATGTTTGATTATTAGTCACCTTCGGTCGCTCTAAGGTTGCACTAAGATCATCCGAGGTCAATGGAAACCTGCAATGAAATATGAACCTACAAAACCCTCAAATAGACATCAAATCCTAAAAAATAAAGATGCAAAATGAGAGGTTCGGATTGTCCTCAACTGTCACACTGGTAAACTTACAACTAAGTGTTGCAGTACATCTCAGATCCAATATAGTTCTATGTGTGTGTGTACAGAATCGTGCCCTAGGTGGCTCTTATGCAAGTCACACTTGATAGCGAGCAAAGTAAACTAAATGTAAAGAAATGTAATAGATGTGTGCATGGAATAGAATGAATTTCCTTCCTTTAAAGTGTATGTAGAATAACCAGCCCTTGTGTCCCTTGTGATGGTGCTATATGGATGCAATGGAGCTCTTAGATGCTTGATGGATGCAACCTTAGGTGGTGATAGCTAATGTTTAGTGCTTGGTCCTTTATTATGATCACATAACTTTATATTTATATAATTTCCTTGCTTGAATTTTGTAATTAACCCTGAAAAGGCCAACTACCAAAAAGATAAGATGCTCAAATAGCTAGAAATGACCCAAAATATATGAGTAAAGTACAAAGAGGTCAGGGACACCTGACACTGGCATCTTGGCTAGGTGCTAGTGTCTAGGATGATAAAAGCCAGAGTATAAAAAAGCAGACTGAGTAGGTAAGGGTGTAAGCCTAAAAGGAGCAACAAAATACAAAGAAAGGTGACCAAAGACATGGGTTAATTAGTACTTTTCTTACTTATAAATCATATGAATAGTAGTGTGTAATCAGGACTAGATAATTACCTAAAGTGCTTGATTTTGTGTTTACATTTACCCCCACTTTATGTTGGTGAACAAAAAGCTCGGTAACATAAAGTAGATAAGATATGTACCTGATAACCATATAGATCGATGATGCAAGTGTGCTGAGGGACTAGACCAAGCATGGAGTGATAAAAATGTGAAGCGTGGATGCTAAGGAGGAGAAAGTGTAAAAAAGTGATGGAAATGAACCTAGGGTAGAAACGCATGTGTAGATGTCGCGATGTACTTGTTGTCGATGTAGATGTGATGATGTATATGATTTTGACTACTACTTCCCATACGGACTGACCTGCAAAAGAGAAGAACGAACAAGTAGTCAAATATGCATGTATATGTGTAAAAATTATGTAAAGAAGTATGTAAACATGCTGAAAATGTGAAAAAGGAACATGTGCACCTGATCCGTGATGAGCAAAAAGGTGTAGAAAGGATCTTGAAGATGTTATAGAAGACCGAGTTTTTTGGGAAATCATGCCAGTTGCGTCGGCCACAAGTTTTTAGGGCGATCTCATGCCAATGTCATGGATGAAGTTTAAGGAGAAAAGTATGGTGTCATCCTCTAACCTTTAAATGCTTCCCATAATGTAGAACACCACTGCAGATGGTGCGCAAAATTGGTGAATGTGCTAAGGAATGTATTCCCTATAAAAGTCGTTATGTGGAGTTCTGTAGACTGTGTTGAACTACCAATCATTGTGTAACTGCCCCTGGTTACTGGCATCGAAGAAGGACATCATTTTTCTAGGGACCCAAGTTTGATTCTGAGCATTGTCCAAAATTGAAAATTATGATGTATCGGTACCATGTTGTATATAACGTTTTATGGGGTGACTGATTCGCGCATATGATGCTCCCCCTTGTTATTGGTGCATGTGATGTCACTGAAGGAGTATGCAACCCAAAAGAGGACTGACTGATGTGCTGAGAGTGTGCCCTGCAAGGGGAAGCGAATGTGCTTGGTAGAAACCAAGGCACATGCAAACAAAGTGGTTAGGAGACAAGTGTTAGTACAAGAAAAGACAAACATGCATGTATAAGAGAAAATATATGTTAGGCAGACAATATGTAAGCTAAGACGCAAGAAGACAATGTAAACACGCAAGAAGACAATGTAGACCACGAAAAATGGGTTGTAAATATGGGATACCACTCACGATGTCACAAAACAATCAAGGCCGGTGAAGCCAAAAGAAAACAAGTGTACACACAATACAAAGGACAAAGCCCACAAACAATGTAAATAGCAAACAATGTGACAGACAACCATGGAAGAAAATAGTCTTGTAAAACAAATGTTGCACATGAAGCACCCATTAGCATGTTAGAAAGATAAAAAGTATGTTAAAGCATGTATAATCCAATGAAGTAATGTGCTATGAACAAAAATGAAATTGTTATCCAAAATAACTCCCCTAGTTATTTAGACAACTTATATTTCCATTCTACCTCTGAGGTTCCACATGACAGGTTGCGCACACTTCAATTGATCCTTTGGCATATTTCCTTGGTTGCAGATTCCTCATGCGCCCTTATGCGCTCCTCTTTTCCTTCACCTTTTTTTCTCTTTGTTCCATTTTCCACCCGCGCGCACTCTCTACACATCCACCTTCTTCCCAGCTTTTCATGCACCCTACGCACATGCCCTAGACTTTCTTCCCAAAATCAGCTAAGTCCCTTGAATTCTCGTGCACCCATTTTCTCACTGTTGCACATTAGTTTGTAATAGTTATGTCTTCACCATACGTTTCTTCCTCAGGTATTTCTCCCATTCCCCCACGCGCATCACTTTTACGTGCGCTCTTCCTCTCTTTTCCCTCTACACCTTACTCTTTCGCACGCATGCCTTCGCGCCTTCTGTGCCACATGTCATATGTTAGACATTGAATGTGTTACGCACAACCAATTAGACTGTGTCATCTATGCGCCAAATCCTTGCAACAAATCAGTATGTGACATGTGGCAGAAATGATAAAATAGATGTACATTGGGTTGATCTTTCAGTCAATTAGTGTGCGTCACGTGTCTTTGTGTGTCAGAGCAACCTGTAGACTTCTAACAGCCATAAAATTTTTTATAGACCTATGACACACGCATGCTCGGTCTCATTCAAAAGCTGCTGACATGGGCTATACTCTAGATCATTCATATTCAAGTTTCAGCAGGATATGGTAGGTGAGAAACATGGAAATGTCTTTCTGGGCATTAATGAATGGATTTGATTGCTCCAACCACCCGATTTTATAGATATCTCACCTCCTTCCTTATCCTACATGCCATAAATACCAAGAGAAATGCATTTGAATGCAGGTGGATTTGTAGCATTCATTGCTTGATGTTGGCGGTTGTGATTCTAAATCCAATGCATTGATTTGAGGAACTTTTTCAGAGTGGATCTTGTAGTCACTTAGTCATAATACTTTAGATGATTAACGGTTGTGATTCTAAATCCAATTGTTCCCTCCTCTTCTCCATCTGTAAGGAGATTACACGTCTATAAATGTACTGGCTTTGGCTCATTTTTCTAGGGGTTATGACATTTTGGATCTTCTATAATTTGCTAAGGGTTCTCCATATTTGTATTTTGAGTTGCAGACCTCTAGATCTTGCTCTTGCATGTGGATATCGGCCTCATACGCCATTGTAACGGACTGTGCATCCTTGGAAGTAATAAAAGCATCATTTTGTGGCTATTCTCTACCTTGACGTGTTTCTATTCTTCTTTCTTGCCTCCCTTTCACATTGTGTGCTTGTTGTGTCACTTTAAATCCCTTGCAGCTCCATTTTCTTGTTGTGTTTCATGAAATTGAGTAGGTGAATTTGTTAATATGTTATGCGTGTTCCCTTATGTGTCCTTATTCGTGCACTCAAAACCTCCCACTTTTTCTGATATCTCCTTCCTTAGTTTAGTTTTCCATTTTCATGTTACCCTTTTTCCCTAGTCCCTTGGAAAAACAAAGGAATGTTCATCCCACTTTTTCTTGGTGTACTATCTCCTTCCTATAGTTTAGTTTTCCATGTTTGACAACTCGATTACCCTTGTTTATCCCTAGTCCCTTGGAATTTTTAGTTTATTTTCCCTTTCCAACATTAAGAGCAGCATTAGCAATAGAAATAGGTAGAGGAACCGGCCTTCCCCGAAGGTCTGTCTCAAGTGCGCAAGGTCCCACAACTTAGAGAAAATACTATTTTTTAATCAGACGACTCAGTCCATTCAGATCTGAGACACAGGTGCAGTTTAAAGGACCAACAGAAACAATATCACATGTAGTGTATGAAATTGGATTCCCCCAAGAGCCATTGTGGCACTGGTAATAGGTACTGCATCAAGCATCCATGATGCGTGTAATATATCTATAGAATTTACGATCACAACTATAAAGGAAAGTGAACACGCATGTGTGTATGATAAAGATAATGACATACAAGATATCTATCTAACATGTGTAATAAAGTGAACGTGTAAGCAGAAGTAAGCAAGAGTAAATGCAACCAAGATATGCAGTATGTTGTGGATGAGGTGGAATGGAATGTAGTGTGAATGATAAGAGAAATTTCCCCCCCACTACCCCCCTCGAGTGGATGTGTATTTATGTAATTAGGTTCATTTGTATATGCCCCCTCAACAGTCAAGAATGAATCGTAAACGAGAGTGTGTCATCAGGAAATGGTCTAAATGTGTGTAATAGAAAGGTGTGATCGTCAAAGAGCAAAGCATATGGTGTAAGCATGTGATTGATTGATTGAGTGAGTGATTAAACGCATGAGTGGGATGAGGTCCATTTGAGATGTATACCCTCAATAGTCGAGTATGGACCATAGAACTAGAGTGCATCATAGGGTAATGACCGCAGTGTGTAGAAGTAGATGTAAGAGAAATGTAACGTGAATGTGTATAGTGAGTAATGTACCTAGTGTGTGATAGAAGTTGCGAGAAGGAGGTTTCGTGTGTGTATAACATGTGGTGTGTGAGAATTTGAATGTGTAGTGTGAGTAAGCAATGCTATGGATATGTGTGGTGAATGTGTGGTGTGTACAGTGTGTAGTGTGTGAGGTTCATGTGTATAGCATGCCCTCAACAATCAAGTGTGAACCAACGCACAAGAGTGCGTCATCAGTAAATAGTGGTAAAAATTTATGAGGATGTGTATGATGAATGTAAAAGACTAAATGTGATGTGTGTAAGATCAAAGATAGCTAATGATGCTAGAAGAAGGGGGAGGTATGATGCCCCCCATGAACGATGTTTGGCAAAGAATTGATGCATGAAGGTGGTGAAGTATACTAAATAGTGTAAGGTTGATTGAGTGATTAGGTAATAGATAGATATGTTGATGAAGTATGTAATGCTAAGATGAAACTGGGTTTTTATTGTAAGAGATCCCTCAACAGTCGTGTAAGAGCCGTAATAACACGAGTGTGTCATCAGAGAGTGGCGATACGAGCGTGTGTCAAGATGTATATGTCATATGCAAAATTCGAGATGTGAATTGATGAGACCATAAGACGCTTGTTAAATGTTAAGGGGGGAGTAAGTGTGATGCCTCCCCAAGTGTGGGATGAGAAAAGAGATCAAGTAATTTCATCTAGGAGGTCGTCATTTTCGGGATCAAAGTCGAAAGGTTAAGCATCTGATACATGATAAGAAATAGTATCAGGTTGATCACGTAGTGATCCATGACGGCGGACATTGTACAGAACCATTGCGTATGCTTTGTCAGTAAAAGGGGGTAGTGGAGCGTGTAAGATTTTGTGAATAGTCGAGAAAGGAATCATTGTAAATGAAAATGCAGCTGAAAGGCATAGGTAATGAAATGTCAATATGGTGAGGATCTAAGGTGCCCCCAATATAGTCAATCCAGGGCTATCCAAGTGTAAGGGGATCATCACAAGGATCTCACACAAGAAACATTATGAGATGAAAGACACAAAGCCCATAGGTAGTAGTGATGTGGATGAAATCGTGATAATTATGAGGAGAATATGGTGAAGGAATTATGTCATTAACCGCAAATCCTATCCGAGCCAAGCCATCATGTGTGCATATAGTCTCATCACAAGTAGGATCAAATGGAATATTATCCCAATAAGAATCATTCAAGAAAATTGTACATGTAAAGGGAGGATGGTCCAATGGTGGATGCACATGCGATAGTGAAGTAGGTGGAACGACATCATATGTGTGGGTAGACCCCCGATAAAGTATCATATCAAGATGAGGTAGTATTGTAGATGGGACTACATCTAACATGCAATTAAAACCTTCAAGTAGTGGTAAATGATCTGGAGTATATATGGGTTGAGGTTCATTAGTAGTATTAGAGCATGGGGTAGGAATTGTAGTATCAATATCATGATCGCAACATTCAAATGGGTCACGATCACTAGGAACTGTATATTTTATGCCCTCATGTAGGAATTTGACATAGTGACGTACTGTAGAAGGAACTGCTTGTATGACATGAAGCCATGGCCGACTGAGTAAACATTTATACGAAATCAGAAAGTCAATAAAAAAGAAAATTGTAGTCATGAAATCAAACATTTACTATTACATTTATATCGTTGGGTATGTTAATTTACATATGGATCTTGCATGATAAAAGTATTCACTAGTGACTTATTTCTAGGGTTTTTGTGGTCAGTGAGTCAATCATACTGGTTGTTTGTCTAGTTCAGTCATCAGTTGTCTCTACAGTTTTGGCCATCTCTTACAATGTCTTAGATGTCATAGTCAACACATTTGTCTTCTTTTAGTGTACATTGGGGCACTCCAGGGCACCCAAGTCCATGATTTTAGGCACTCGTGTCATTTTGATCTATGGTCTTAATTTCTTTATTCGAGGTTTGTCCTAACGGTCACCCCATGTATTCTCGTAGGTCATAGTCGGTAGTTTCGGGTCACTAGTGTCAAAATTTGAACAAGAGATCCCTATATAAACAAATCATACTCACCACATTATTGGTGGACATCACACACATCAAGGGTAATTATCTACTAAGGTAAGGGATTGTATTTGGGTTTCTTCTACATATGCATCACATCTACATCACACAAGCGCAAAGGGAAAGGGTGTTATTATTTCCATTTTATCTATTAGTTTGCATTTTACATCTAGTTATTGTCCCTTATTACCATGTCATTGGTTCTAGGGTACCCTAGGCACAAGATTACACACACACACACACACCAGAACTACATCAGGGTCCGTAATGTAGTGCAACACTCAACAATAAGTCCACTAGTTTGGCAGTTGAGGATAGTTTGACCCCACTAACCTTTTGTTTTATAGGTCACTATTCATTTGATCCGGCGAATCCTATGTGATAGACATGCAGGGTTTTAGACCTCTTTGCGAAATTGCTGAACACAAATCGTGAGTATTTTCACAGTTCCCAGCACCTAGAATCCAAACCAAGGCACCCTAGGTCACCCCAATACACTCTCAGGCGCCTCAATATAGATAGACATTCAGCTCCTGCCCTTCTTGAAGTCATTCGATCATAGTCTACCCAGTCTGCGTACCAATATGCCACAGTCTAGTGCACAATGAGGTAAGTTATTTATAGGTTAGTAACATATCCCTTTCATTTCTATTATTTTAATTAATTCAAGTACAAAAGCAAAATATCTAGTTATAACACATAGATAAAACACTTAGTTTCTATTTCGATTAGCTTATAAAATAGTTAAAAATCCTATTTTTAGTTAATCATTTTGGTGAACCCATTTTTTGAACAGTGTTACTTTTTGATTATCCATCATTAACATAGATCTTCTTTTATTATTAACATGTTTCATTTTCGTGTCAACCCCATTTACGATGAGGCTACCATCGTTGAACTTACAACCTTATATAGTGATCCTATGACCTTACATGATACCACTCAACAACTCCTCCTAGAAGCTCAAAAACATGTGCCCACCAATCCTATTGACTCTCCTATCGGCATATGCCTTGCTGATGACCTCGTTGCTTTTAATTGTTGTACACCATGTCATCTGGTGGCCTGTGATCTTTCTTATTCTTCTTCTGATATGCCAGTGGATGTTTTAGATCCTTCTATCATTGATTAGCTATTGGGCATTGATTCCTAACCTAATCTGCCTCCTACCTCTCCTTCGACCACTCCCATCGCTACTCCCATGTCTTCTACCACTTCTCATTATGCTTCCCTGACATCCCATTCTAGTTCATTGAAACATTTTGATTACCTTTATGATCCCATTGATAGTAGAGTTTCGGCTAACATTCACTGTACTACTACATCTATTGTTCCCAAGGAGTCTCCTTCTTTCTACACTGCTGAGAGTGCTTCACCTCTTCCATCTTCTTCTTCTCCTATTGCTTCCACTATAGTGCATGATTCTCAACCTCATGTTGTTTCTTCTCATTCTACTCCTACCTTATATATACTTCCTTATTCTACTTCACGCACACCACATGTTACTTCTAGTAATATTTCCCCTTCATCTTCTCATGTGGCTCCTTTGATTCACACTCCTCACATATCTTTAGATTAGGAGCCTACTATCTCCCCTCTCAATATACCTATGATCAAACAAAATGGAAAAATCCAACCTCTTAATACCTTATTGCCATATTCTTCTATTCCATCACAGGACATCCAGTCCCTCATGCATGCCATAGGACAACTTTAGTCTTAGGTTCACTCTCTTACCTTATAAAGTAGGGCTTACTACATGTCTATAGATAACAATTCCTTGCATGGTAATCCTATTCCCAAGAAAATTCATAACTCAACCTTTCTTAAGGATTTCACCATGCCCACATTTACTTTCTTTGACTGTACTAGCAACCCTCATGCTCATATTGCACATTAGCACACTCTTATGGCCTCTCATTCCAATGATCAAATATTACTTAAGGCCTTTTGGTTTAGTCTAGTTGATGATGCACTTCAATGGTACACTCATATCCCTTTTGGGTTATATTAGCACTTTCTACGACATGGAGGAGGCCTTCATTTATAGGTTTATTATCAATGCTGGTCCTAGGGTCACAAACGATCACATTCCCACTCTCTATCAGGGCTCTTCCGAACCTATTCAAGATTACATCTTACGCTTTAATGCATGCATACATCACCTTATCTTTCATCCTAATAACTTGGAAAAGTAATTCCTCTTCTGTTGTGGTCTTATTCCTCCTCTAAAGAATCTCTTACAATATGATACTTGTGAGTCCTTTATCCTTTTGTGTTAGAAGGTTATTGATCTAGAAGAGGACCTTCTTGTTTCTTCTCTAGCAGAGCCTTCCCTCGTTTCTCCGATTCCTAGGCCCTCTGATCTTCCACCTACACCTCCAATTCTACACCCTCAGTAACCTCCACCTTTAGCTACAACTCAAACACACCATGGTACTTCTACTCCACCTCCTCATAACAATCTAAAGCAACCCTTAACTCAATCCAAAAGTACACAGACAACAACCTCAGTCTCCTCCCCCATCTCCTACACCTATCTCTCCACCTCTACGACCACTTACCACTACTACTAATTCACCTCAGTACCATGAGCCTTTATATTTTTCACCTAATGCTCGACCTCATGATGTTTTGTGTATATTACTTACCGAGTGATTAATTTGGCTTCCTTATATTCACCACCACCCTCCACACCGGTTATAATGACAACATGATCAATATTACTATAATTACCACCATATTAGTGGCCATCGTGACAATGATTTTCTTGTTTTACGTGATTGATTACAACATTTAGAGGATATTGGTGTCATATCATTTGCCTCTCATGAGAAATCATTCTCCTTCACCATAAAAGCATAGGCATATACCCCTTAGGTCTCCTTCACCTAGTACTCAATTTGTTTTTCAATCACCACCGTCACATGCTTGTTATCCACCACCTCCATTATTTCCACCTCCATATTCATTACATCCACCTCACTTGCACTATCCATCAATGCATCCCATGGGTTTCCATCAGTATCTGTATATCCCATTGTCACCCCATATGACACGCACTTTGGTCCATACAATCATGCTACATATATTTCATATGCATCCACCTCTACCCTTCATCCTGGTCGTCAGTAGGTGATCATTATCACCTTACCCCCGATGATGCACTTGTGTTCTTATGGTTCTTACACGACTGTTAAGGGATTAATTTTAAGAACCTTTCATCACGTGCTATATTGTTCATCTAGCACACCTCAATCACCCCCCGATAACACACTTGTGTTCTTACGGTTCTTGCATGACTATTAAACGATTAGTTTTAAGAACTTGATGCAGCCTAGAATTCACCAATACAAGCCCAGGCACACTGACACATCACTCATCCTAGACTGAGCGCTCACTCAAAGCGTGCAAAGGTACCAGGCACCTCTTTAGGGTTACTATTGTAGGATGTTAGCATGATGAAGACTTAAGGCATTCAGATCCATGACTAATATATCATTCTATAGTGCATGTTCAAATCTAGATCTAGAGAATAACAAACTTAAAAGATAACCATGATGAAATCAATCATGCAAATACTGAACTATAACCATGATAACACCTTGATTCAGTCCATAATATCCATTATATTAAATTCAGTAATACACATAAGCTTCTTTATAATAACAGTAGCATACGCTCATGCACGTATCAGATTTGGCAGCATAATCTCACTATAACATAGTTCTCACACTCTCTCTATGCTTACATAGTTCAATACATATTTATAAGGGTGGGGACTTTCCCTTCACCACTTATCTAATCCCAAAATAGGTCACATGCTATTATTAGCCACACGCCATTACAAAAATAGCCACACATGCAAGTGTGCTAATAATAGACTACTTTTAGTTAACTGACAGTAGTAGATCTATTCCCACCTGTGTCCATACAAAGCACTTCATAGCTGATCCTCCAAAAATATCCAATGTGTGTCACATAATTCTTTGACTGGTTTTTGTGCTCAGCACGCTATCTCCAAAAATAGATCCTCATCATGAAAATGGCTAAGTCCCAAACCTGTTTCTGTTCTTCGTGCGCAATCCTTTTCAATACTTTTGTGCCTTTGAATGTGCTCTACTCTCTTGTGTGAACCTTCTATATTTCCTTTGCTAAGTTCTAGATTTTGACTGACCAACATTACCCCACACTAGTTGCATTGCTGCCCTGACAATGGTTGTCTCCAAAATGAATCAAAGAATATGAGTAGAAGAATAGAAAGAATTTTGATAAATAAAAGAATGTCTTTACCCTACAGTATCTTCTACTTCAACCTGAATAATTAATTTTGGATATTATTCTTTTATTTCCACCTCTAGAGTCTTCCAATCATTGAGCACAACCTCTTCCTTCTCTGGAATATCCACTGCAATTGATTCTAACTCATCCTTTGCAATCTCTCCTTTCTCATTTTGCAAGACCAACACAATGTTGGACATGGCAGTCATTCTCCCTTCTAATAAGTCCATATTTTGCGTGATGATTTTCCCAAGCTCATCCAACCTTTCCTTGTGTGGTTCTTGAGCTGCTGTAAGGGCCTCACACTTTTGTTTGACAAGTTATAATCATTCTGTGTGACCTAATGTTTCATCTTTCATGGCCTTCAGGACCTCATTCTCTTCCAAAATGGTCTTAGTCCTTATAATGGCTTCTGGTGCTGTAAAAATATTTAGCGCTTGATTTTCCTTCTTTAGTTCCTCCTACAAGCTATCTTTCTAATGCAACCCATCATATGATGCAATATTTTGCATCATTGAAGCCTTTTCTCTTTCTGCTTCCTATGTTGGATCTTTTGGCACTGACATACGCAGAGGTTCATCTTCAAGCACTAAGTCCACCAATGTACTTACATAATGTATTGCTGAAGGAAATGTCTTAGGTACCTTTGGCTCTAAGTGTGGCCTAGCCTTCATGACATTGTCCCCAATCTCCTCTGCCATGCTGATAAAAACAATGTTCTTCTTTTGTGCCAAGTCTTTTTCCTACTTTAGGCATGCTATTTCCTCATCCTTCATCTTGATCTCCTCCCTCAGTGCCCTAATTGTTACAGCTTTATCCATATTCCACTGTGCCACTTCTGTCGAGACTTTCACCAAAGCATTGCTCACTTGTTCATCTGACATAACAGTAGGCTTTACTGTTATGTTCCTGGCCTGAGGTGTCTTCTTCAACCTCCTTGAAACACATGAATCTTCACATACATCAAAATTTGGTTCATCCATGTGCATGTGCATCGACCATGATAGTTGCTTCCTTGTGTGCATGGTTACCATATCTTCATCCATCAACTCCCAGCCATATAACTCCTTTTGTGTCATTGTGCTTTGGAAATAGGTGCAGACAATTTTACCTGTGTCCTCGGTGTAGCCCATGACTGGTGGAAGATATTATCCACTTGTTCTTTTTGATCTAGGCTGCTTAGGAACTTGGGCTTCAAGATTTGGAACTTGTGCTGCTATGTCCTGAGCAGTCTCGATTGTTGTCTCATCTGCCTCCTTTCCTCCTTCCTCTCCATCCTTCATATCTTTGTCTCCTGGTTCATCCTTGTTCTTTGGAGGTGTAGGGGAATTGGGTGCGCTTTCCTTAGACTCTTCCACTTCCTCATTCAGCTTCAATTTCCTTCTTCTTTTCTCAGTTGTCTCCTTTTGTGGAGAGAGTCAAGGTGATTTGCACACTATTTGTGGAGTAGCACCTATGGTCCTTGTTCTCCTAAATACTCTTTTGAAATGATGCTCTCCTTGGACATGCATCCAAGTCCTCATCATCTCCTTCTTATGGCTGAGGTGGTGTAGTCATGCACTCAACTTCTTCCTTATTTGGAGGTTGTCTTCTACCTCTGTGCTCCAAACCACCACTATCTTCATGCTCCTCTTCTTCATCATCTACTTGAATTGTTTTTGTGGGCTTAGGTGTTGGAACATTTTCCATTGTATGCCTACCTTTTGGTGGCCCTGGGAGTGCTAACTCATTCTCCACATACTTAGTGTTCTCTAGCTTGGGTTTGAGTTGCAGGTACACAAGCACTGCTCTGGTGTCCCCAACTTCCAAGCTTATAGGCTTCATGCTTATAATATCTGAGATAAGCCTCTCAATGTAGGCATTCCACCCTGGATATACATATTTCTTTCTCAGAGTGTGGTAGTCACAATCTACCTTGTCTGCATTGAAGGTTAGGTGGTGTGCATCTGAAAACTGGTGAACTGATGCTTGGAAATACCTTGTTGTGAAGGCATATGGTAGTTTTCACCATGGGCTCCAAGCCCCATCCTTCATCACAAATCGTGTGATGCAAAAATGTTGGTAGACTACAAACTGAACTGCCTTACCCACCATTGAAGGAAAATCCTTGGGTATGCACCATTCTTCTTCAAATAGTGCATAGAGTCTATCATACCACATCTCTACCCTCTGCTTGAATGGTCCTCTCATTGATCCATCACACAAGTATTTGCCAAATCTTTCTGTAGGTGACTTGTGTTCCATGGGGTACTCCCAAATCTTCTCCTTTGGCCCATCAGGCACCCCAATCTCCATAAACACTAAGGACAATAACACAATGCCAAAACTTATTCTGTCACTTATCCGTACTTCTTCAATGATTGTCTTTGCTATGTGATCTGTAATATTGTAGACCACCCCTTGAGACATCTTCTTTGTGATGTGCAGCCACATTGTGTTTACCTATGACCATCTTCCTTGGTCATTCAACTTTGTTACAAGATGTGCAACTGCCTGCACTACTAGGTACTTTTTCAATTTGTCAATGTCCATGCCCACGGACCTTTGGTATACCCCAACTCCTTTCTTGTCTCCAGGATTGCAGCCTTATCAGTTAAGTCACTATCTAGATCCACTCCTGAGGCCCTTAGTCCTGTCACAATTGAAATCAAAGCAGTTGTGAGTCTAACCCTCTATCCTGTGAAGTAGAAGAAGTCCTCATGGACTCTTCTCATCAACCACTGATAAAATGGTTCATACTTTCCAAAGTATGGCAGCTCATACAACTGGTAGAATCCATTTGCTTCAGTAAATTCTCACCAGTGTCATCGTACATTGTCATATCTTCTATTGTGTGCTTGTTTATTTTTGTGCTCAGTAACGCATCGAGCTCCTTCTTATTATCTGATGTTTGATGGTTGTAATAGTTGATTTTACATTGGCAGATATGGGAATCCCATTCTTGTCCCATAATCACACCCTCTGGATACTACATTTATGAGAAATTACTCTTAAGAGTAATTTCTTCTTCCACTTCAACCTTCTTCTTCCCTTTTTCTCCTGCTGCGGGTGCTTTCTTTCGGTGCCATCTGAAAAATCTCTCTTTTCTTCCCTCTATAATTGAGCAAGTCAAAACCCTAGTTTAAATCTTTGTGCCCTAGTGGAAATCACGTGCCCTAGCTCATTTGTAACATGTCTACTTTGCTCAAACCCTTCACCTATGGGAATGCAAGCTTCTCCTATGCACAACCCTTCTCTCCATGTTTGGTTTCACACTCTTCGCACCTCAACACGATTTCTCGGCTCATTCGCACTTAGCCCTTTTCAAATTCTCTCAATTGCAATGGTAAAAATGAACTCGCATCCCGTCCTTATATAGAATTTCAAAAATTTAGTGCATTTATTGCTCCTCCACCTACCAACAATCCTCTCATTAATCAACCATTTTCATTCTTTCCGCGTGGTACATCTTCACACCCAAGCTATAACCTTCTAGTGCACCCTCCTACCTTTTGGCTACAGACCTTCTCTTCAGTGCACTTCCATGTGCCTAAGTACCTCATCACTACACCTTCCACTGGTAGTCTTCCCATGGCCTCTACTTACCTCATGTTATACTTGTTTCTTCATTCCTCTCTATCTATGGTCCTTGTGTCTAGAAGCAATCTCTTTTTTTTTTCAATTCTCCAACCTTGAATAACACCCATAGATAGTTCCTTTCATGTGTACTTATTTCCATCAGTCTTGTACCTAGATATCAACAACCTACCCCACACTAAGGGTATGTGTAGTCCTCTGCACATAAAAATTCTTCAAATAGTAATTAGCTTCTAGCACGTAAACATGCTTATTACACAAACACACCAACTAAATTGACAAAGCATAGCGACAAAGAAGGAAACACATTAAGGGAATGCAGAATTGGAAACCTAACCTAAATGGCAACACTACCTTATTACAAACACCAAGAAGACTTATTTATAGTAGGGCTTCAGCCTACTCCCGTTGAAGTAACCTGGTAACCGTATTCCATCAAGTGCCTCTAATTGACAAGTGCCTGATTTGAGTATGTGAGTGATAACATATGGCCCCAACCAATGTACCTTGAGTTTTCCTGGATGGTGCAAAAATTTAGAATCATAAAGGAGCACCATCTGTCCTATCTCAAGATTTTTATCCCTGATGTGCCTGTCATGCCATGCTTTCTACCTAGCCTTCTCTTGTTTTTGACTCCAACGTGTTATGGCTCATTGCTCATCCAACTTGATTAACTTTTCAATCCGTTCTTCTAATGCTTTCTCATCAGCAAGACCTCCAGCATGCAATACACAAAGAAGGTAACATAAATTCCATAGGAAGAACTACTTCTGTGCCAAACACTAACTGAAATGGTGTGGCTTTGTTCAACCTTTTATATGTTGTTTGATATGCCCAAAGTACTACAGATACTTTATCATCCCAATCCTTTCTTCCAACATCACATATTTTTGTCAATGTCTGGCTCAAAATTTTGTTGAACGCCTCAGTAGTTCCATTTTCCTGAGGATGATAGGGTGTAGTCTTATGGTGTGCAATCATGAATTCATCCAATAAAATTCTGATTGTCTCATTAAGAAAATGTGTGCCCCTATCACTGGTCAAACTTAAAGGACATCCATACCTTGTAATAATATTTTCCCATAGAAACCTAGCTGATGTAGCCACTGTACAATCCTTTGTAGGTGTTGCTTCTTCCCACCTTGTCAGATAATCTGTGCAAGTTATGATGTAGCGTGATCCAGTTCTACGTGCAGCTGGTGAAATAGGACCCACAAAATCTATAGCCCATTTCTCAAATGGTTCTGCACTAGTAATGGGTCTTAGAGGCATTTCATCTCATTGACCTGGTTTCCCAAGACATTGACAATGATCACAAGCCTTACAAAATTCCTTGCAATCTTTATATAGGGTCTCCCACCATAATCCAGTGAGTAGAATCTTATGCACAATGGCATCAACTACATAGTGGCCACCTGCAATACTACCATGAGCTTCTTCCATAATATCTGTGCACTCATGTTCCAATACACAACAACACAATACTTCATCCCGACCTAACTTGTATAGGTCACCGCTAATCAACATGTAGGGGGTTGCACGTATAACAAGTTGTTTCTTCTCCAAGGATTTCATTCCTTCTGGTGCCATACCTATTCGTAGAAAGACAACAATGTCCTCTAGTTCTGATGGTGCTTGTTGTAACCTGTATAACTGTGCATCTGGCATGGTATCTTCAATTGCCTGTGCTTCTTCTCCTGATTGTATTATGGATAAATGGTCTGGTCTAGAATTACTTTTCCCTAGTTTTACCACAACTGTGAAATTAAATTCTTGAAATAAGAGTACCCACCTACATATGTGCCCTTGTAGAATGGGCTTGTTTACCAAATACTTCAATGCCATGTGATCTGTATAAAAGACAAATGGTGTAGCTAGCAGGTACTATTGGAATTTATATATCGCATAGATCATTGAAAAAGCTTCACACTTTGTAGTTGTGTAGTTATGTTCTATAGGAGTCAAATTTCTACTAGCAAAACATATAGGATGATCTATAATACCTTCTCCATGTTGAGCCAACACCATGCCAATGGTCGTTCCAGAGGCATCCACATGTACATGAAATGGTTGGTCCCATGAAGGAAAACATGCAGAATAGGTGTGGTAGTAAGTTTCTCCTTTAATGTCCCAAATGCACACTGTTGTGGTTCTCCCTAGTAGAATGTACCTTTCCCTTTCAGTAACTCCTCCAATGGTGTGACAACTTTGGCATATCCTTTGATAAAATTTATATAATATCCTATATGACCCAAAAATCCATGCACCTCACTCTGACTGGTAGGCTCTCTTAGGCCTATAATAACTACAACCTTGGCTGGATCAACCAACAAACCTTCCTTGCAGATTATGTGTCCTAATAGTATTCCAAATGGTGTAGTAAATATGCACTTCTTGATGTTCAAAGAGATACTCAACTGTCTACATCTTTCAAACATTAAGCACAAATTTTCACAATGATCCTTAACTAATCCATACACCAGTCCAATCATCCAAATAAACCTGTAAGAAGTTGTGAATAAATTCCTTGAATGCTTGAACAACTATGCGTGAAAATACAGTAGGCACATTTTTCAGACCAAAAGGCATTACAGTATAGGCAAAGCTACCCCATTTAGTAGTAAAAGTAGTCTTTTCCTGATCCTCCTAGGAAATCCTAACCTGATGATACCCAGAGAACCCATCTGTAAATGAATAGATTTTGTGCCCTGTAACGCCTTCTAGTATTTCCTCAGTGAATGGCATAGGAAAGGGATCAGTCACACATGTAGCATTCATCTCCATATAGTCCACACAGATCCTAATCCATCCATCCTTCTTGATACTGATCACCATTAAACTAACCCATTCTGACTCATCAAGGGGTTTGATAATCCCAGACTTCAAAATTTTGTCAATCTCTTCTTTGACCTTTTCGCGCAAGTTGGGGGTTCATCATGTAGGGTCTCTTTCTAACTGGGCACACCCTCTTTAAGCTTTATCTTCATCTCCCCTAATGATTCATGCATGCCTTTAAGTTCATGGTACCCCCTAGGGAATAAGTCCTGATAATCCCTTAGTAACTCTATGATTTTTTCCACTTCAGAGTCTGACCAATAGTCTCTAATTATGGCTTCCTTAGGCTCAACATCTGACCCAATATTCACCTTCTTTGTCTTCATAGGTTCATGATAGGCACACATGGTCTTATCTGCACTTTCCAACACCTCATGCCTACCTGTTGAATGGTTTACATCCAAATTTTCTACTTCTTCGTCATCCACTAAGTAGACCATTTTTCCTTTTTCTTTCTCAAGGAAAGTACGTTGAAGTAGTGTGGCATCGACCTTTGTCTCTTCAACAAGATGCACTCCTGAGTTTCCTTCATCCAATAACTCCTGAAGGAGTTCTTCAGCCTTGGCACTATCTCCCATAGTTAAGCACTTTATGACTCTTAATGCTTCTTTCACCAGAGGTTTAGTAGAGAAGAAGTCAAACTTCTGGGTCATTCTTTCAATTAAATCCTACCAATTTATAGTCTCTCTATGGAGTTTTTCAAATACATACCAAGCACGTGCGTAACCTTGTAAAGTGGAATAAAACTTGTGCACCCATAGTGAAGGTGGTAAAGCTTTCTACCCCCTCTATCTAAAGTCTCTCACACTTCTGAACGTGGTGCTGAACAGGTTGATTACCATGATAAGTGTAGATTTGAGTAGGTGCATTTCTCCTGAAGAACCTAGTAGCAAGAGCAATCCTAATTTCATTCCATCCTACAAGATTATCCTTGTGGGCCACCCACCAGCATGCTACTATCCCACGTAGTGTATATGCTAGCATATTTCTTCTTTCTAGTGGGTCTATCCACTGTTCCTCCATGGCACATAGGAATACCATAGGATCTCCTTCTCTAGTGTAACAAGGTACTGAGTTGTTACCTATCCTCCTGACATAACGCAATTTTCTGCCCTTAGGAAATATGCTCTTTACTTTGCGCCCTACCAACTCATAAGTGTTATGAGCCCAATTATCACAAGCAACACTTGTAGTATCGCTAATAGATTATGCATCCTCCCACTGAATTATTCCTTCTTTAGATGGCTCAAGCATCTTTGGATCTCAGATGGCGCGTACATAAATCCTATTCAGATCTTCTTCACTCAAGGGCTCAATATAGGGCGCATATTTTCCATCTGTTAAAGGTATAATAACGATTTCCTGCTTGTTTTCAAAACTGATATAACCCTTGTTGAACCAAAGATCAACATTATTTACATAGCACCAAAAATGCTCCAATAGAGCTGGGAAGCTATCTGACTCTGTTAGCACTAAAAACTCAAAATCTTTAGTGAACTTGGCTCCTTGTATGGTAATGGATGCATCTTTCAAAACTATGATGGGAGTGGCCTTAGTCCGATTAGCCATGAACAATACATTAGAGGATGGCTACAATGGGGGTCTTCCCATTTGTACCCATGCATCTAAGGTAAGAACATTGACTTCCACACCTGTATCAATCAATATATTACTCAATAGCCACCCATCCACAACAACATTCAGAGTTATTTCCTTTTCATAATCTAGGCTATGAGGGGGAAGATTTACATGCAGGATCTACCATCCAGTCTCAACACTTACGCACTGGAGTGTTTCCTTTTAACCAATTCCCCAACAGTGGAATAATATTCTCCTGGTGCAACAATTTGCACACTTCTCTCAAGTCATCCATATTAGTTTAGACTGTCTCTGATGCTTTCTTTTGCTCCATCTTCTATGATTGCTCCTTTAAATACTATATTTCACCCTGAAGATTCCTAAGTACCTCCATGGTTTCCTGATAAAACTCCTTCTGATGGGCAGGGTCGGGGTACCGTGCATGAAGAACCTCCTCCTTAGTGATGGTAGGATTCTGCTGCAATGCTTCTCTGGTGCATGCCACCTCAACACATGTCGCGATCTTTACTTGCAATGAATCAAACTCTACTTCCAACTTAGGCATCCACTGATTTTCTACAGCGCGCTATATCCTAACCATCCATGCACCTTTGTTTTCTTGTTTATACTTCTTGCTAATATGCTCATATAAGTTCGAGCACTCCTCATAGCTATGAATATTTCTGTTTCACCATTTTATTTAAGCTGTTTAGATGAAATAGATAAGGGTGTGGGCTAAGGAGGAATACCTATTGTGATGGTCAGTTTGAAGGTCGTTGTGTGCATTCTGACTTCTTGATCCGATGCTGACCGTGAGAGATTCATTTTGGCTAGGAGGAACTACCTGAAATACATAATAAGACCAAAAAAAGAGGATTAAATAACATATGAGAGTGGACTACCTAGCGTATGCTAGATCCAAGAAGTATGATACTTCCTAGAAGGCCGTCTATCTAATGTTTATAAATCAATATAAAATAACTTGAACATGTAAATAAAAGAATCTAGTGCTAGCATTCTGATTTGGGAACCTCAGATTACTATCAACATTGATCCGATTAAATATTAAAATACTATGTAGGTAAAAGGTTTTGGATTAGGTTACAGGTAGTGCAGGTGATCTGCAGGTCACAGACAGAGCCTTGGTAAGGTTGGGTGGGATTTCTGGTTGTTTCAGGTGTGATACTTATGTGGTTAGTCTGGAACAATATTATCAAACACAGAGACAAACACCTTTTAATGTGATCGCTATCAGTTTAGGTAGGACCGATACCAGTTTAGGGTGACCAATATCAGTAACTATGAAAAGTGATAGGAAGTTAGGTGGAGGATGTTTGGAATCTCTTCTGTCTTGGAACAAAGAATTGGAAATGTATCTATTTGGGAGGGTGAGGTGATGGGTCCAACAGGTGTGGTAATATTTTGAGTGAGGTTTGGGGTAGGCTAGGGGTTGAGTTGTGAGGTTCGGTTAACAGTCACAATGACCGATATCAATTAAGTAGACCGATATCGGTGTAGGATAGACCAACCACGATTCGGGTTAACCGATGTCGGTGACTATGGGGAACTGAAAGGTGTTGTAGAATGAGTTTTGGGTCCTCTCTATGATTTCACAGAGAGTTTTGAGGATTTTTATAAGGTGTATAGGGGGAGGCAGTTTTGGGATAGGATTTTGATAAATGTAGGTGGGGTGTGATGAGGTAGTTGATAGAGAGGAAGCTGAGGGATAGATCTAAATAAAAACAGTGAATAGATGAAAACAAATAAAGAATACAACTACCAGTAATAGAGGAGAAACCAACTTACTTGGAGTTCATATGTATTATAAATGCCTGTAGTGGTCGAGAGGTGATTGGAGATGTTGGTGACAGTTGATCTATGGAATGGTGCCCAGTTCTATGGTCATGCTTCCTGGGATGTTGTTGTGTATGAAAAATTCCTTTTGATTAGTCTTGGTACTAGCTATGGCTGTTTCGACATGCGAAAGGGCTCTGGTTCTTGCTTGCATGTAGATATCCTCTGTTCCAAAAATCGAGAATGTGGCTAACCTTTGAAACAAGGTTACCAAAATGGTTATACGGTAGTCGACGATGGTTTAGGGTGACCGACGTTGGTTTCAGGTTGACCGGTGTCGATTAAGGTGGGATATCCTAGGTTACCTAAAATAGTAGATCTTGGCTATCTTTTTCCAGCTTTGCTAGTTGGTTTCAGGTCTAAATGGAACATTGCACTTAGATACGTGGGAATGTGGTTAGAGGAAGAATAGGCATGTGCTTTTAGGGTTATACTAAGTCTTAGTTCATTGAGGTAAGTAGGGCTAAGTCTTAGTTAGTTATGGAAACATGCTATGAATAGGTCGATGGTGAGGTGGTGGGGTGAGGTGGAAATTAGTTTTAATTAAGGTATTTAAATCAATGAATGATTGTGAGAATGAGTATTAATTTAATCTGTAAATGTGGGCTAGGGAGGTCATGGTTAAATTAATATGTTTACACGTGGGGTATTTGAAAAGGGACCAATGGGAGTGTGACCCAAATTTGGTGTCTATAAAGGATACGGTTTGAAGACTTAGCCACATCATTGGTAAGTGATGGTACTACATGTAAAACACGTGAAGACTCGAATAGCCCCATGACAAATGGATGAAGGCTATCCCCCTTAAACCTGGAGTCACTGATGAGCTCAAGGAAGACAATATTCTAAGAAATAAATGGTTTGATAGAGGTGTGAATAATTATTATTAGGTAGAGGCTAATAAGGGATGAGTACAATGGGAAAGATGTCATAAACAACTCGAGGTAATTGGTAGTGAGCACATTTTCAAATCAGGACATGCGAGTAATGTTCATGAGTGAAGTTGAGGTGGTGACAGGAGAGATCTTGATTCTATTTACACTGGTACCATGTTGAAGATATTAAAAAAGGGACACCGTGCAAGTAGGGAGATAGTGTTTGTATCCAAATGCATGTATGAAGGTGTCAGGTATCCTAAGGTATAGGAGCTGCCATGAGAGAGAAACACAAAATAGGTCAGGTGCAGACACCATGTTAACAAATATGTTCCGGTGCACCAGGAGAATATAGTTAGGGATAAACGACACGAAAATAGGCAAAGTATGTTTTGTAGGATTAAAATTTCATTCCATGATGTATTCAAAATCGCTTGGTATGACCCTAGTTCATAAGGTCAATGGTAATACCAAGCTACTGTAAATGGTTATAAATCAATAGGTCATTGAATGGGTTAGGCTAATGTTTATGTTTATATCATGGTGCATTTGTGCTTAGACACAACAAAGGAATTGTATCCAGGGTTTGTATTAGAATGAAAGCATGTATCTCTATGGGTTGCCAGACATTCCTCCATTAACGGTGAGGCATTAACTTACTAATGGCTCACACTCAAAGGAGGGGCTTTAGCAAGGCCAAATCACGATGCCAAGGGTGAGGTTGCCCAGTCCTAGGTTTGGTAGATATAAACAGCACAACTATGGGGTCATTAAAGGGAGTAGGTAAAAGGAGACTACATCTTATTTCCATTTCCGGACCGATGGTTGTGAAGCTAGGTGTGAGAATGGTGCATGATGAAAAAAATGTTTGCCACGTTGGATAGTGTCATAAACTTGGCTTAAAATCACGGTGAGGATGATTTTTCACAAAAATTTTAGTACTGGATCATGATTTTGAGGTGCACATAAATGGGTAGAGGAGAAACTTTGGGTATCATGAACTCTGTGAAAGGTTTTTTTTTTGTTTCCTAGTAGAGTGTAATGTGAAACAATGGTTGTCAACATATGCATCAACCAACAGTGGTTATGGTATTATAGACCTGCCATGTCTAGAGAAACTGACCATGAAGATTATCAACGGCTACATGAGGTTGATCTGACCTAAAGTCATGATGTTAAATTGATGTCAGTGGAGGCTGTGTGTTGACCAACTATACATTAGAATATGTGGTTTCGTATGTATACTATCGTGGATTTATTGTTGACTTGTCCATTTTTTGCGAAAATGCCAAGAGGATATTTCTTTCAATACCATATCGTTAGCCATTAAGATCATAATCATCACTCTGAGGTTTGTGAAGCATTTCCTATGAGTTGGCTAACTATCTGACTAGGCATGGGGCACGGAAGCTGGATGTGGCCACAAGATCATGGCGGACCTTGATTGGCAAAAATAGAGAGAGAGGACCGAGGCAGCTCGATTGGTATACATGGAATCAGTGAGAAAGTGGAGTTTGCAAGAGATCCAACAGTAGGAATTATAGGAGAAATGGACTTATGGAGGTAGATGCTTGTAGAGGAAGGATTTGAGATTCGTGTTGTAGGACGTGGAACCTAAGAAGTCTGTGTTACCCCATCTTGGTAAAACTGTAGAGGAGAACCCCCCTTGACTAGTGGTGAGTAGCTCAATTTTTATGAAGAAAGTGAGATAAGCCATAGAGTAAACATCTTGAGCCAGTATGGGCGACCAAAGCCTTGCACTTAGTTTATCATTAGGTCCTAAGAAATAATGTTGGGTGGGTTACAATTGGGTGTTAGTGGTCGAGCAACACCTGGTAGATATAATTTTTAAGTTTAGAAAAATCTATGGCCACGTAGACATTTCATGTGTTTAGAGGCATCCTATTTAGCACATCATTTGGGAAAGGGGTGGGGTTATACCAAGTTTGGGATGTTGGTCATATGTGACCAATAGCGGTTAGACATGACCAATATCGCTCATCATAACTAGGGCGAGGCTAAGGTGGGAGGGAAAAGAGTGGGTAGGAAATAAGAATGGGTAGAAATGGGGTACAAGAGGGACCAAAGGAGAGGAAGGAGGAAAGGGGTTAGGTAGGTAAGTGATGTCCCAGGTAAGGTAATATGGAGTTTGGGTAAGTGGGCGTAAGGTAGATGATAGATCATTGAAGTAGGTATGGAATAGATAGGTGTGTGGCATTTTTGATGGTTGATTTGTATGGGTATATGCATGACATCAGCTAACGATGTAGGATAGATTCCCATTGCTGTTGAGGGAGATACAATCTCATGTCACTATGGAGGAGTGGGGACACATTCACACGTTTGGCCTAGTTGGCATTATACGGTATAGGCAGATCTGACAACATCATAACCTAAAGGTTGTGCTCATTGATAGATGGGATGCCGTGACCAAAACCTTTCTCTTACCTAGTTGAGATACTGACCTAAAAATGAAAGATCTTGTAAGAAAATTGAATGTTGCTGATGGAAGGTTTGATTCTTGATATTGAAGCGAGAGCCAAGAATATCTATAAAGGAATATTTTGACCTAGGACAATACATGCGGATAAAAATATAGAAAGAAAAATAGACAAGAGTCGCGAAAGGGATTCTAGACTCAGTTATTGTATTGGCTAGCCTAAGCAAGACTCTGTTGTAGAAGGAAGTTGTAATCTATGTCGTATCAGCCTTATGTATTATTTTCTCTATGATTAAAGAGTACTTGTTCTGTGCATCTTAGATTTCAATAGTATGTGTCTTTCTTCTTTTACTACTAGTAGTTTTAGATATTTAGAAGATCTTGTTGGTGCAAAATTATAGCACCCCTGGACGCTGATCAGATTTCTGGGTTGATCATTCTTGCATCCAGTGTAATTGCACAACATGGAAACCTCTCTCCAAGCATGGGGGACTTGTGAAAATGATAGAGGAATCTCCAGATTAGAGGCTGGTTCCTCAAACTCCTCTGATTTAGATCTATATTTTGTAAAACTACAGAGGTTTAGATCCTAATCCTATTCTAACTTGCAAGGAGACAGGGGTAGAAGTGCAAAAAATTGAAACTAACTAAAGATGGTGATGCACCAAAAAGGAGTGGTGAAACATATTAGTCATGCAAATAGACACAGACCAAATTTCACAGCATAAAAAAAATACACAGACTGATAATGTATAATTTAGCATCTAAAATCAAGCAAATAATACAAACAGAGGATTGAAACCCGTTCACAGAGCTTGCATTATCAATTTCAATATCAAAATACGCATTACAGCCTCAGAGAGGTAAAAGAAAACTGTTACAATCCTTGGAGAGGTCTGATACTTGCATCAATCCCTTGAAGAAGGTGAAAGAAGAAGTTTTTTATGCCCAAAAATGTTCCCCCCTTTCGGAATGAGCCCAAAACTGGCTTTTTAAAATGCAAGGCTCGAACCCAGGGAGACAGGATACGTACAAGGGGCATGGGAGCGCCATTGTTTCCTAACTGTAGGTGTATTAAAACAGCTATGGAGGACCTTAAAAACCCATACCCTGTCATTTTGACCGGATAACAGGAGAATGCGACCCATTCTGCATTAAAACTGGTCGCTGGAATGTCATTTCTGGGCCATGAACACGCGTCAGAGCTGTTTCTCAATTTTCTCCCTCAATACTACTCCAAAACGCAAGATTGACCCTAGAATTGTGCTAGAGAATTTTACCAGCTTTCCGTTGATATAAATAACATGCAAATCCGAGCTCTGGATCGAAATTTATGGCGATTTGAAAATCTAGGGCACAAAATAGGCGAACAGCGTGTTTTGAAACCTTTCTCGCGCTCTGCCAGCTGGACGACACGTGGCACGTGCTGATTGGACGAGAAAATTCTCTCTCCTCCATCTTTCGTGGGATTTCATTTTAAAATTTTCTTGTGGGGCCCCTTAAACTGTGGACACGTGGCGCTATTTCATTGGTTCGGGCTGACCCCTTTTTAAAACTTGCCCTTTGACCTTTTGGACTACCCTTTTTCCCTTGAGACACGTGGCGTGCTTCTGATTGGTTTCTCGGCCCTGCCGGCTTTTCCTTCGTACCCTTCACCTCCATTTGTCCCAGATGTCCCATTTGATTCGTGGGACAAATTCTGTGCTCATTTCGGCCGGTTCGGGCATTTCGCGTCCATTTGTCCCAGATGTCCCACTTTGACTTTCGGACTGAAGTTGACCTCATTTGGCCCCGGTTCGGCTGGTTCGCGCCTTTTTGGCCCGCTTGTCCCGAACTGTCCCTCTCAGACTAAAGTTGGTCGATTTTCGGCTCGGTCAAACTGGCATTTTCGCACCCACCGCATACTTTTCGTCATATTTGTCCCATTTTCTTTTGGACCGCCTGTGCTCATTTTGGCCGAACCGGCCGGTTCGGGCCTTTTTGTCCCAAAACGTCCCGAGCAACACTTAGCCAATTTTTTCTTCCTCTTTCGGCCTTATCGGTTTTTTCGCGCCCGCCGCGTACTTCTGGCCCGATTGTCCCAAATGCAATTTGGGGCCGCCTAGAGGCTTTTCGGCCGATCCGCTTCCATTTGTCCCACTTGTCCCAAATGCTACCTTGAGACTAGGGACTTAGCCAATTTTCACAATTCTTTTCTGGATCAACCTATTTGCCTTTCTGCAACCTTTTTTTCACATTTTCTCAGAGCTTGCTCCTTCCTTCTTCGGCCAAGGGAGTTAGAAAAATCTGAAGGGACCCTAGAAACATGATTTTTTGCCCTGAATCAATCAATTTTCCTGGGACTTGAGAATTCTGATGCATGTTATCAAAATTCAACCCTAAGGGGGGTGAATATTGGATAACAATTTGGCGACTCAGCGGGGGTCATCTGCCTGCTAGGTAGAAGATACCAGTTGCCTTAAGCAGTCCATTGGGCATGGAGTCATCAAATATTCTGTTTAGAACCCTAACTGACTCAGAATGTGCAAGGAGGAAGATGGAATGTTACCTGATGAGGGCAAGGATTGCTAAACATCTCCATGGACAGCAAGTTGTGCCAAGGCACTTAGGGAAAACAAAACTAACCTACAGCAAAACAATGTGCACAAGCACTTGGAGGAAAGAAAATCTAATCTAATATTTACAGATGTAGTGAACCTCCCTCTAGAAGCAACGCTTGAGATAGATTCCATTTACTGGAATCTGCAGTTCTTCACCATCCAATGAGGCCAATTGGAAAGCATTGTTGTTCTTGCACTTTGTGACCATGTATGGGCCACTCCAAATGGCATCAAATTTTGAATGCCTTCCCGGTTTTTGCTCTGTCCACATCCCATTTCAACACTAGATCTCCAACTTGAAAAGATCTATCTTTGGCCTTCCTATCAAAGGTCTTCTTGATCAAAGCTTGATCCTTTTCCATTGCTTGGGATGCCTGATTTCTGATCTCTTGCAGCTCCATCAATTCTGCATACCTCACCTCCATGGGCTCAAACTCTAGCAACTCCAGCTGTTTCATGAGTTCCAACGTTGGCAACTCAAGTGACATGGGCAAGATTGCCTCTCTTCCGTAGACAAGCCTAAATGGAGAGTTACCTGTGGATCTTTTGGGAGTTATCCTATCAGCCCATAAGGCTGATTTCAGCTTGGTATGCCAAGACCTCTGATTCTCATCAAGAGTCCTCCTAATGATCTTCAACAAGTTCTTGTTTGTAGACTCGGCCTGGCCATTACCTTGAGGGTAATAGTTTGATGAAGTGCTTAGGTAAATACCATTCTTGACAGCCCACTCAGTCACCCTGGATCCAATGAATGCCAATGCATTATCAGAAATTATTGTGGCAGGTACACCAAATCTGGTTGTTATCTCCTCATAAAAGTCTAAGATGTTAGACTCATTTGCCTCTCTGAGTGCTACTGCTTCTGTCCATTTGGTGAAGTAGTCTGTGGCTGTCAAAATCCATTTGTGCCCTTGGCTCGAATTGGGATTGAATGGCTCCAATGAAGTCCAGTCCCCATTGCATGAATGGCTGATCTACTGGAATTGGATGTAATGGAAGGGCAGCGAGTCTCTCTTTTCCTATGAAGAATGCACAATTCTTACACCTCTTGATCCATGCATAGCAATCACTAAAGATTCTAGGCCAATAATAACCAGCCTTCATGATTTTTAGAGCTGTCACTCTTGGTGCAAAATGGCCACCAGCTGGTCCATTATGAAATTCTTTCTAATACCCTTTGGATCTGACCTGTGCTAATGCATCTCAGCAGCACTCCATTCACATCTTTCTTGAACAAAACTCCATCAATGATGGTATATGGAACAGCCTGCAACCTGAAGTATCTCCTCTTTGCTCTTGCTCATTTCTGGAGGGCATAGGCCTGTTTGTAGGAAGTGCATAATGCCTTGGGTCCAGCAAGGGAGTGGGGGCAGCATTGTCTTCTTCTTGCCTGTCACTCGGCTCATGGCTGTCTTGAACTGTCAAAATAGCCTCTTCTTCGTTGCATACTTCTTTTTGCTTCCCCAAAACCAGCTGCTCACACAATCCTTTTCCTCTTACCAGCTTGGTGATCTTGATCTCAATGTCATAATCCATGACACGGGTGATCCAACCTGCCCTTTTTCTCATTCAAATCCTTGTTGAGGAGGAAGTCCTTAACCTCAGCATGTGAGACCAGCAACTGGACCTTGTTGTTTGAGACTAAATGCTTGAATTTCTTCAAGCTCCTGATTACTGCAAGCACATGTTTTTCAATAAAAGAGTACCTCACTTCGCAGTCATCTAGGCTCTGGCTGAAGAAGGCAATCGGCTGTTCATCATTATCTTTGTTCTGCTTATACCAGAATGGCAGAAATAGTGTCATCACCTCCAAATGCATAGAGGATGAAATCCTTGGAAAAGTCTGGGTTGATGAGAGTGGGTGCCTGGGAGATGGCTTCTTTGATTGCTTCAAAACTCTCCTTGCCTTCTGCCGTCCATTTGAAAGCCATGCTTTTTCTTAACATTTTGGTGATGGGCTTGACAAGGGCTGCAAAATCTGGGACAAACCTCCGAACAAAGTTTATCCTTCCCAGGAAACTTTGAAGGGCTTTCTTGTGGCTTGGCAATGGTAGAGCTCTTATGGCTTCAACCCTCTCTGGATCAATTGCTAATCCTTCCTTGGAGACAATATGGCCAAGGAGCTTCCCTTCATGTGCAAGAAAGATGCACTTCTTAGGATTCAAAGACACTCCAAACTTTCTACACCTCTGAAACACTTTCCTGAGGTGAAAGAGATGGTCTGCAGCATTCTTTGAGAAGACAGTGATATCATCTAGGTATACCAGCACTATCTTGTTGATCAAGCCTTTGAATGCCATATCCATAGCTCGCTGGAATGTTGCTCCGGCGTTCGACAGTCCAAATGGCATCTTCTTGTAAGCATATGTGCCCCATTTGGTTGTGAAGGCTGTCTTGAACTGGTCTTCCTCCTTTACCGTAATCTGATTGAAGCCTGAGTAACCATCAAGTAGCGAAAACCTTTCTGAACCAGCTACGACTTGTAATATTTGCTCCATGGAAGGGAGTGGATAATGGTCCTTGAGAGAGGCTCTATTCAAATCTCTGAAGTCAACACATAGCCTGATCTCTCCACTCTTCTTTCTGACTGGAACTAAGTTGGCAACCCAACTAGAATGCTTGATTGGGAATATAATTGCTGACTCAATCAGCTTGTCCAATTCTTTCCTCATGAGAGGCTCCATGTGTGGATTGACTGGTCTCTGTTTCTGCCTGACAGGCTTAGTATTTGGATCCAATTCGATGGTATGCTGAGCTAAGTTGGGATTGAAACCTTTCAAGTCTTCATAGCTCCAAGAAAACACGTCAGGGAATTCTTGACATAGCTGTATGAACTCACACCTTTCTTGCTCAGTTGTCATCTTTCCAATTTGCAATGGCTTGTTCTCTTCTACCAAGATGGATACCGAATCTTCTCTCTTGACCTGAATGTTTGCTTTCTCCTTTCTAAACTGATCATTGGGGTTAAAAATGGACTCCAAAGTGATAAGTCCCTTGGGCAGCTTGTCAGTTCTCAGCTGTATCACCTGGTCACCATATTGTTGTTCCAACTTTTCTTGATTCTTAGCTGAGAACTCAGCTTCTTCTTGCAAGAAATGGATGATTTGCTGGTCATTCTCAAATACTTGCCAACTGACATCGTTATCCGACACTGAAGGCCTCAAAATCACGTGGATGTTTGGCTATATCTTGTCTTGTTGAATGTTTTCCACAATGTCAAAGGCTGCCCCTACTGCTGCAAGCCTGTCAGCAGCTTGATTCTCATTCCTAGGAATGGCTTTGATGCCGAAACCCTCAAAATCTTCCATGAGGTCCCACACCCTGTTCTTGTAGCACCTGAGTAGATCATTTTTGGCAGCATGTTGTCCCTTGACCTGATTTACAATCAATTCACTGTCCCCAAAGACTTGCAAGTTCTTTATTTTTTTCTTGATTGCCCAATGCATCCCTTGCACCAAGGCTTCATATTCAGCAGTGTTATTGGAGCATGCAAATTGAAATCTAAAAGCTGAATAATACTTTACTCCTTGAGGTGAAATAAGCACGGCTCCACCTCCTGCACCTTGTCTACTCCTTGATCCATCAAAAAGCAGCTGCCATACCTCATTGTCATCCTTGTGGTTTGGCTTGGTGATGCTAGGAATAGGTTGACTTTCTTCATGTATACAATAGACTCCTAGCTCAGATTCTTCTATTCCTTGATAAGGATCAAAAGCATGCACCTTGCTTGCCCATTCATCAAGAGTTAGATCCGGGATGTTTCCAACTTTAGTGTCAGTTTCATCAGTGCTTGGGTGATCTTCTTGATCAAATGCTGAGCAATTGGCATTAATCTGACTTGGAGTATAGGGCTCAATGTGGAAGTTTGCAATAGGTTCTGACCTAATTGTAGCCTTAGTTCCATACCTCGTTCTGAACAGCATGTGTGACCAATCAGTGGACAAATATCCCCCAATCTTGGCTGTGAAGTCCCTTGACAAGCATAGGGCAAAGAGTGGTGGAAGGTCTATGACTGATACATCTTGTAAGACAACAACATTTGGACATGCATGCAAGGTAAGATTCAAATTTATAATCACTCCAACTATTGCTATTGTTGTCCCATCCAACTGCACTACCCCTTTGGATGTTGTTTCATACTAGAGCCCTAACTGATCAGCTATCTGTTTAGGCATTACTGAGCTACTTGCCCGGAGTCTATCATGCAATTATGCACTAGCTGATTTCCAATGATTAACGAAACATAGAAAGGGGGGGGCTTCAACATTTTACCTTGTTGTGCTCCATGATTTCCTTCAGGTTGGGCAGCATTTGTAAGCACTTTGTCTTGCATCTGCTGATTCGAAGCTGGCCAGTCCTTCATGGCAGCTTGCAGCAGATCTCTTTGGCCTGGGGATAGATAGGGATTCCCACATAGATATATTGACGTTTGTTTTCTTCATATGATCAATGATACTTAATGGTGATGAAGTATCCTTTTGTTGTCCCTTGGTTTGCACATTCACCTCTTGTATGTGGGCAGCAACAGCTGGCATTTGAGTTGGCCTAGAGGCTGTTCTTGGCTGCCCTTGTGCATTTGAAACTGGGTTTTGCTTGCCAATCATTTGAGGAGCCGTGGAAGGTTGTGGATTGGCTGGGGCTAATGGTTGTTCTTCACCCAAATTTCTCCTTTTTGACCTTGTGTTGGCTGCAACACCTTGAGAAACTGCCTGATTCATGCCACAAAAATCCTCTGCTTGCCAATTTACCAATGTGGTGTCATTTGGGGCTGATTGCTGTTGGAATGTTTCTTGTTGTTGGTTGTTTTCTTGACTGCTCTCACCCTCCACACCAGTAGTTGTTACCATTAAAGCTTGAGTCAAAGCACCATTGTAGCACATGGATTGATTATGAGGCTCATTACATGGAAAACACCAATCATACTCCTGGGCAATGTTGTTTTGTGCTGGTACTAATGCCTTAGAGGCAGATATGGCATTTGGATTATAGGGCTGGAATGGTCTATTGGCAGGAGGCCTTGCTTGATTCTGATTTGCAGCTGGATTGGGTGGCCTTTGAGGCTGATATAGCTGCCTATTAGGTTGAGCTTGAGGCTGATACGAAGGTCTGAAACCTTGAGCTTGCTGTCTCTTGAGTGTAACCAGCTCATTACCTAAATTTTGCAGTTGCTTCATGACTTCTTGAAGCTCATTTGGGGCACTTGGAGATGAAGTGGAAGCTTCATTTGAACTCTGATTTCTAGGAGTGGGAGAAGGAGCTAAGACAGGTGCTTGACTAGTACTTGGGCTCTCTAAACTTGGATATAATGGCATTGGAGGCCTAGGAGCTAGCTTGCCAGCTTGAATCAGACAATTTTCAGCTCTAATGGCAATACTATAAGCAGCAGGGATAGTTGTGCCTCCCATAGATTGAACCAACATAGAAATATCAGAATTTAAAGCTTTAAGGTAATATAGAAAAGCACCTTCTGCTGTTGGCCTGACTGCCACTGGAATTCTATCCCAAGACCTTTGAAATCTGAAGTTGAAGTCAGTTAGCTGCTCATTGGAAGCTCTCTTGATGGTTGTCAGCTGCTCCAAAAGAGACAAGTTGTCTCCCTTCTCTCCAAATTGATCATGAAGTGCAATACACAGCTGATTCCAGTTTGTGATAGAGCCAGCTCCAAGGCTCCTAAACCATTGCAATGCTTTCCCCTTGAATGAAGACGCCAGCAATTTGACAGCTACTTGCATCTCATTAATCTCATGGATTGCACAAATGTTAGCAATGTCCTTGACATGATCACCAGGAGTGGTCTGATTTTCTCCAGTGAAGTACGGAATGTTCTTCAATGCTGCAACTGGGATTGGATTTTGTGCATTGAGAGCAAGTGGGCTGCTGCCTGTGAAGTTGACATAGGGGTTCAGTGGTTGCGCCATTCTGATTGGTCGAAGAACTCTTGAATACTGAATGAAAGGCCGATCAGGTGGAGGAGTTGAGAGAGTTCTGTTTGGTGGAGATGGAGACCTTTGAATCCTTCTTCCTCTTTGCCTTCTTCTTGGAGATAATTGCAGGTATTCAAACAGCACTTCTTCTTCTCCAACCCTTGACCTTGTGATTCTTCTCATAAGCTTTCAGGCCTGCGCTGCTGAAACCAGTTGATTCTTCCCCTTGGAGTCGCCAGATATGCAAATAATAGCTCTTTTCAAGCAAGAAAATTGCAGCAGATGCACATCAACTTTGCTGCAATAAAAATGAGACCTCTGGTCCCACCGGGCGTGCCAAAACTGTTGTAGCAGACTCACAGCACCCCTGGATGCAGATCAGGCTTCTAGGTTGATCACTCAGGCATCCAGTGTGATTGCACAACATGGAAACCTCTCTCCAAGCGTGGGGACTTGTGAAACTGAGAGAGGAATCTCTAGATTAGAGGCTGGTTCCTCAAACTCCTCTGATTTAGATCTATATTTTGCAAAACTACAGAGGTTTAGATCCTAATCCTACTCTAACTTGTAAGGAGACAGGGGTAGAAGTGCAAAAATTGAAACTAACTAAAGATGGTGATGCACCAAAAGGAGTGGTGAAACATATTTGTCATGCAAATAGACACAGACCAAATTTCACAACATAAAACATACACAGACTGATAATGTATAATTTAGTATCTAAAATCAAGCAAATAATACAAACAGAGGATTGAAACCCATTCACAGAGCTTGCATTATCATTTCAATGTCAAAAACACGCATTACACCCTCAGAGAGGTAAAAGAAAACTGTTACAATCCTTGGAGAGGTCTGATCCTTGCATCAATCACTTGCTGGAGGTGAAAGAAGAAGTCTGCTATGCCCAAAAATGTTCCCCCTTTGAAATGAGCCAAATCTGGCTTTTTACATTGCATGGGTCGAACCCAGGAGACAGAAAACGTACAAAGGCATGGGAGCCCATTCTTTCTTGACTGCAGGTGCATTAAAATGGCATGGGGGACCTTACAAACCCATACCCTGTCACTTTGACCAGATTACAGGAGAATGCGACCCATTCTGCATTAAATCTGGTCGCTGGAATGTCATTTCTGGCCATGAACACGTGTCAGAGCCGTTTCTTCGATTTTCTCCCTCTAGACTGCTCCAAAATGCAAGATTGACCCTGGAATCGTGTAGAGAATTTCACCAGAGCTTTCCGTTGATATAAAGAACGTGCAAATCCGAGCTCTGGATCGAAAGTTATGGCGATCTGAAGATTTAGGGCACAAAACAGGTGAAAACGTGTTTTGAAATCTTTCCCGCGCTTCTGCCACCTGGATGACACGTGGCACGTGCTGATTGGAATGAGCAATTCTCTCTCCTCTACCTTTCGTGGGCTTTCCTTTTGAAATTTGCTTGTGGGCCCCCTTAAACTTGGACACATGGCGCTATTTCATTGGTTCGGGTCAGTGCTCGAAACCTCGCCCTTTGACTTTTGGACTGCCTCCCTTGCGACACGTGTCATGATCTGGTTGGTTCTCGGCCCTTTCGGCTCCTTCGCGCCCTTCGCGTCCATTTGTCCCGGATGTCCCAGTGCTTCGTGGGACAAATTCTTCCGGTTCGCCCGATCCGCTCTTTCCGTCGCCTTTTTTCGCGCTGAAGTTTCTTTTTCGGCCGTCGGTTCGCATCCATTTGTCCCACTTTGTTTCGGACTGAAGTTCCCCATTTCGGTCCCGGTCTGGACCATGGCCTCTTTCACCCGGTTCGCTTCGCGTCCTTTTTGTCCCACTTGTCCCGCGTACTTCTTTTTGGCCCGATCCCATATGTCCCAAATGCTTCACGGGCCGCCTGGAGGCTTTTCGGCCGATCCGCACCTAGATGTCCCAAATGTCCCGACTGCCCCTAGGACTAGGACTTAGCCAATTTTCACAATTTTTTCTGGCCCAAGCTTATTTTCTGCAACTTTTCGCATTTTCTCAGAGCTTGCTCCTTCCTTCTTCGGCTAGGGGAGTTAGAAAAATATCTGAGGGAACCTTAGAAACATGATTTTTTCCCCGAATCAATCCATTTTCCTGGGACTTGAGAATTCTGATGCATGTTATCAAATTAGCCCTGGTGGTGAATTTAGGTTAGTTGATGATTGTTGGTGTGTTCTGACTTCTTGATCCACAATTGAATGTGAGAGCTTCATTTTGGCTAGGAAGAGCTACCTGTAATAGAAAACAAGACCACAAAAAGATAGTTAAATGATATATGATAGTGGACTGCCTAGCGTATCTTAGTTCTGGGAAGTTTGATACTTCCTAGATGCATGTCAATCCACTATTTACAACAAGTTAATGTGAGAACTAAACAAATTCCTAGTGTAGTTGATATGATTTAGGTATTTCATTCAAGTACAATAAGAAAATACAATCACAACAGGCTAGGCTATAGTTGGATCTGAGAGGTGAGGTGTCTGTCAAGGTACTAAGACTGATCTGGGTTATTTAGGTCAACTGGTAGGGTGATTCAGGTGGATAGAGTTTGGTGATAATTTGGACAAGTTTAGGATGTGCCCCCACCTATTGTATGGTATCGCCGAGAGGATGTGGAGAGGCCTTTTCCGCTACCGCACCCTATAGATCTAGCAGGTCAGGTGGAGATGTCGGTAGATGGCTAGATTGATGATGCAGGGGTGAATGATGGGTATAGATGATGGTGGGCTGTAGAGTTACAGGTGGCACCTCCACAACTAGGGTAGCTAGATTTAGCTATAGTGATCGTGTAGAGAGCTGCACTACAGGGACACATGACAACATTGGGAGTGTAGTTAGCCGATGCACATGCATAGGTAGTTACCTTGACGAGGCAGGTGACTATTTTATAGGGACATCTGGCACATGTATATGCATATGGGCTAGGACATGATGGGGCACATATTACCATGCTACATGCACATGTCACAGGTTTGCAGAGTTAGCTAGCAGCATCATAGGCCCAGGTAGCCACCTTATAGGGCCAGTTGACTACATTACAGGGGCAGTTGACTACTGACCAAGGACAGGTGGTGGTACATGTACCCACACAGGGTCAGGGATAGGATTTAAAGGCACAGGGATCTAGGCCAACAACAACAGATCTTAGTACATAGGTGGTAGCAAGGCCCATGGCACCTCCATAGACAATATCGATGATGCAGTTTAGGGATGCCCTGGGTGAGGCACGATACAATCAAGATCACATGATGGCTACAGAGATAGATGCCCCCTCTTATGTAGAACACATAGCACAATAGGCCTTGAGTGAGAGGACCAAGTCTCGCACTCATAGTATAGAGAGTACAGGTGGCCAACGAGCCCAGAGACTAGGTCAGGGCAAGGCCACTATTTTACAGAGACTAGTGCCAGGTGAGGGGCCATCAGAGGTAAGACCGAGGCCTATTGAGGGTGACGATATGTTAACTAGATGCCATAGAGGAGTAGAGAAGACAAAGGATATTGGTGAGATAGGCATGGAGGGTATTTGATGGTGAGGTGATTGATATTTGTGCGTACTACCCTTTTTGTTTATTTTTGATATATACCAGCCTGTGCCGAAGATAGCAAGGATGTATATGAGAGTTTTGAGATTTTTGAGCATATACCGACCTATATGCCAAAGATGGTGAGGATGTATATGAGATTTTTGAGAGATTTATATTATCTGTATCAATGTATATTGGGTGGATACACAAATTTTTATGATGAGATCCATGATTGTGCATGGTGTACTTGTGTTGGCAGAATTTGATTGTTATTTTTAGATTGATGGAAACTAGGTGTATTAGGCATGGTGGAGACATGTTGGTGTAGGCATGATTGAGTCAGGTCATAGGTATGATGGAGTTTTTTCACAGACATGATGGAATTAGGTCATAGGCATGATGGAGTTTTGTTTTTAATGTTGATTTAATCTCCAAGTTGTTGGTAACATGGGAGAAAAATGGTGATGTATATGCATGTTATGGTTTAAATTTCCAAATATTTGCTATAGTGGAAATGTGAAAATGATAAATGAATGATGTGATGATGTGGTAAAAATGTTTATTAATTGGTGCTTGTTTGGTTTAATTTCCAATTGTTGATATAAAATGGAAACTAAGGTAAGATGTGAATAAGAAAATGAAGGGGAAAATAGGTTAGAGTAAAGAGTGGCCGAGCTAACCTCCAAGGGCCCCATGCCCCTCAGAGTGCTACCTACATAGCCCCAGTGAAAAGGGGCCTCAGGACGATGTAGTTCTCCCATAAGCTAGGGTAGAATATGATGAATTAGAGGAATGGGTTAGTAGATTTTAGGCATGATTGAATGTAGGTCATAGGCCTGGTTAAGTTTAGGTCATAGGCATGGTTGAGTCGTTTTAAATGTAGGTGTTGATGGTCTGGTCATATATAGGATAATCAATAAGTAATGAGGAAGGTGAATGGTAAGAGGTGGTAAAGAGCCGTTTAATTGATAAGAACCCTAATGAGTTGACCATACCCAAGATGGACTTATGAACGAAAGACCTGAAAGGTGTTGCATAATGGACTATTCTAAGGGTGAAGAAAGTCACATGATCATGTAATGTCGTAGTTGCGGCAAGTCCCCTAAGTAGAGAGAAAATTAGGGTGAAAATGTAATGAGATGAAAGTGGGTGGTTTAGCTTTTTTTATTAGACATGGTAAAAAATATGGATCGACTCCCAGGGGCCATTACAAAAGGAGGAACATAAAACAATAAGCAAGAAGGAAAATAAAAAGTCCCAAAGAGGAGTTAAATATGCTTAACTCTTACAATTAAGAACCATACTTTGTAATAAGGTGGGGAAATGAGAGAGAAGGAAAAACAATTTCCAAAACATCAAAACAACAGAATTTTGCCAAAATTCTACCAATAGTTATGAACCATAAGTTAATTTTTTGGGGATCCCCCACTGCTACCATCGTGGCTATATTTGATCACGTCACCCTCAACACCTTTGTCATTAATATCATCCTCCAGATCGTCCTCAAAGCTACTGATGCGCAAGTTAAAATTCCTTCTTTTAGTGCCCTCCTCCATCCCTTCTAGCCCGTTGCTTAGCTTTTTGACCTGGTCCTCTAGCTCCAAAAATTTCTGCTTGGACTTCACCTATGCTGTGAAAATTTGCTTGGAAGCATTGATGACAGCCATCATTGTTTCCCTTTGACTAGCATTGGTTTTTTCCATCGCTTGAAGCACCCCTTCTAAGTACTGGACCTTACTGCTCAAATCCTTGAAACCCTTTAAATCACCATCTTGGTCTCTTTTTCTTGAAGTGCTCGCTTCCCAATGACCATTCTCACCCATTTCTTTACCATAATCATCCCCAATAATTTTACATTTTCTGGCCTTCATCTTAGTAAGGAAATCAGTGAGAGTGAGGTCATCCTCATCCGCATGCTCTTTCAGGGAAGAGGACAGAGCATGTTTCCCATTTTCAAACATCAGAAGAATGAACCCTTCATGTAGAGGCATCTCCACTTTATCCTGCTGGAAAGACATTAAAGATTTAGTTAGAGACATAAACAAACAAAAGGGGATGCTCATCATGACCTTATGGTGGAACATGTTCAGAAGGGTCAAATGGTGAGTATAGATTTTTCTATATTTACCCTCCAAAGTGATGTAATTCATTATTTAAAGGCACACCTCTCTCCATATACCTAGAATGCATGACCTGGTAATACCATCCATAAAGAAAGAACATCTTTCCTTGCCAACAAAGAACAACTCAATTTCCTATTCTCTACGGGTTCTATCCTTAAAATTTTTAAGCCCTTCCATTTTCATGTCCATGACTAGGGCAATGGAGGACTCAAATACCTCAATTTCCATCCCTCTAACAACAAACTTATCCTCTTTCCAAGATTTTCCAAAATCCTTAGATAGGGAGGGGTCGTGACCATGTAATTTGGCAATGAAATTATTGAAACCCCCAATCCTAAGCCTATTCCAAAGAGGTTGATTAAAATATTCAATGCTTTGGCTAGTAGGTTCAAATCTAATCCTATCACCCCCTATTTTCACCAAACTGAGCTTCTTCTATTTGCTACTAAAATTAAAAAAATACCTTCTTTCGCACTAGTAGAAATCTTGAAAAATAAGATATTAAGTAAGTTGTCACCGCCATAGGGCTCGCTCATGCCAACATTATAAAACTTAGTGCCCTCTATCTCTACTAATGATCTCGTTAATGTCCGTGGGTAATATATCAACTTTACACCATATCTTATAATCATTACAATTAATTCCATAATTGGCCATCTTATCCGCACATTTGTTCCCTTGACGTAAGGTATGATTATAAGAAATGCTATCAAAAAATTTGAAGTTTCCTTCACATCATTGAGGATATTACTAATGGCCCAATTAATAGAACCATGATTATTGAGGGCATTAATTAAGAGGAGAGAGTCACCTTTGATTTGGATGTCCTTGAAGCCTTTTTCTTTAGCTAGCAAAACCCCCCAAAGAAGAGCTCTAGCTTCCGCCATGTTATTGGTTTGGTGACCTAAAGGACCTGCGTAGGTAAACAACCAATCTCCTTCACTGTTCCTTAGAATTCCCCCTCCCCTAGCAGGACCCGGATTCTATTTTGAGACTCCATCAAAATTTAACTTAACCACATTTCCCCCATGCCTATTCCAACTAGAGTTCTTTTTAGGAATGTGAAATTCCACTAGACCAAGGGAAAACTTGTCAAGAAATTTCTGCTCACTATTTAGGCAGGCTTTCCTAACTTTACCTTTAAAGAGTTTAATGTTTTCCTTTATGGCAATCAAAATTTTTCTTCTAATTTTTAAGAGGAGAGCTTTCTGATCGTGGAAGATACCATCATTCCTGGATTTCCATAAACCCCCCAAAAAATGAGGAAGGGCGATATTCTAGGCCCAGGTCAAGATAGGAAAACAAAAAGGGTTCTCCTATTAAAAAAAACAATATTCAATCGTCAAGCGTAGGATGCATTGGATATTGAAAAAATGTAGAATAACAAAAAAGACAACATGGGAGAATGAACAATGAAGGAGGATATGATTGACATTTTTCTCCTCTTTCTTACAGAGTGAACATCTATTGGGAATCTTCATTCCCCTTTTCCTGAGATTGTCCACAGTCAGGATTTTATTCTAGGCAGCCAACCAGAAAAATATATTAATCTTAGGGGTGAGATTCTTCACCCAGAGTTTACCCCAATAGTCCTTGTGCAAATCATTCTTGAAATTTGACATGTAGGCTGATTTAACCTTGAAATTTCTAGATTCTTCTTCTTTCCATTTGATGGAGTCCTCCTTGGTTTGGAACATGGGTATGTGGAAAGCCTTAAGTTTATTGTTGAGAACCCGAAAAGGTTGGATGTCGCCATCAAAATCCGTAGGAGGCTCAATGATTTCCCATATGATAGAATCTTCCTGGATCCAAAATTCCCGAATCCAAAATTTTCCAGATTCCTTGTAGTATTGAGAAACATCTTTCCAGAAATCCAAGTTAGCTAAGGGGGAATCCCCAAGCCAATTATCGAACCAAAAACTGATTCTAGAGCCCTTGCAAATTTCCCAAATCGTACCTTTAGATAATATTTCTTTAGAGGCCACAAAGGAATTCCAAAAAAAAGACCCTCTAGGGAGGTTATTTTGGTTAAAAAAGGATTCCATTTTGCCTATATTTCACAAATATTTCATCTTTATAATTTACACCCAAAGACCTTCCTCTCTGGCAATCCTCCAGCCAGCCTTGGAAATTAAGGCCTTATTCATAAGAGAATTTTTTTTAGCCCCAATCGTTCACATAAGCCATAAGAGGAAATTTGAACTTCTCACCAGCTCTCATCCATAGGAACCTCTTTTGGATTTTTTCTAAGGCTTCCTTAATTTTAGTAGGGAGAATGAAAAGAGATGTCACATAAATGGGAATGCCTTACAGGGAGCTTTAGAGCAGTTGAATCTTACCAGCTTGAGAGAGTAAGAGACCCTTCCAAGATGAGAGTTTAATATTAACTCTATCCAATAGAGCATTCCAAACCATGAGGTCAGGATTCTTAAGGATCAGGGGCATACCCAAATAAGAATTTGGAAAATGTTTGATTCTGCAACCCAAGATGCAAGTTAATCTGGCTTGAACCTGATTTTCCACATCTATGAAAAAGACAAAACTTTTATGGAAGTTAACCACCTGTCCATAAACCTATTCATAATCATTAAGAACCTCCTTTAAATTTGATGCCTCATTGACAGAGGCCTTACCCATCATAAAATTATCATCCACAAACTGATTGAGATAGATAGAGGGAAGACCATTTGATATTTTTATGCCTTGGATGCAGTTGGAAGCCATGGAAAGTTGATAGATTCTAATCAAGTATTCAACCATTATGACATACAGGAAAGGTGAAAGAGTATCACCTTGTCTCAGCCCTCTACCACCTTGGAAGAAACCTTCCAGTTTGCCATTGACTAGTACCAAGAAACTGGTTGTAGAAATGCATGTCATAATCATATTAACCAAAAATTTATCAAAACCCACCTTTAGTAGGATGGCCTGGAGGAAAGACCAATTTATCCTATCAAAGGATTTATGCATATCCAGCTTAAGAAACATAGCCAATTAACCAGAGATTTCAATGGAGTGGATGGCTTCTTGAATCACAATAATGCTGTCAATAATTTGCCTGCTAGGAAAAAAAGCCCCCTGATTCCCAGAGATAAAGTTGGGAAGAACCATCTGAATCCTCCCAGCTATGATTTTAGTTAGAATTTTATAACTAGTGTTGCACAAACTTATAGGTCTGAAATCCTTAACCTCCTTCGTACCAAAAATTTTTGGCACTAGGAAAATAATTTTTTTATTCATTTACCTCAAGAGATGACCATTGTTAAAAAACTCTTGGACCATTTCAATGACCTCGTGTTTAATCACCTCCTAAAATTTTTGAAAGAAAAAGGAAGGTAAACCATATGGCACTGGAGATTTATTAGGTTCCCTATCAAAGACTACGAAATATATTTCCTCCTTCGAGGGATTTCTTAAAATATCTCTATTCTCAAGGGGAGTGATTAATTTTTGAAAAAGATCCAAGACTCTGTTCTAAACCAACTCCTCCAACCTCTGCCCATATTTGAAGAGCTCCTTGAAGTAATTTATTATAGAGGCATTGATGTCCTTGCTATTTGTGAATGACTCCACATTTTCACCTCTTATTTCATTAATCTTTAGGATATTGGCTCTATAAGTAGCGGGGAAATGGAAGAATTTAGTATTCCTATCCCCTTCCTTAAGCCATTTGACCCTAGATTTTTGTCTCTAATACACCTCTTCTTTAGCTAGAATTCCATGGTAATCAGCCAGGAGTTTTTTTATTAATCCTTGAGAATCGGATTAAGACGAACATTCTCCATAAGTTCCTCAATATTTATGAGTTCTTCAACAATTCTACTTTTTTCCTGGAAAATATTTCCAAAAGTCTCCTTGTTCCATATTTTAAGATTACTTTTGATGTGCTTCAGTTTAAAACACAATCTGAAGCTAGCAACCCCACGAACCTGGATATCCCACCATTCTATAATCTTGTTGTAAATATCTGGGTGTTCTAACCACATCTTTTCAAATCTGAAAGGCCTATCTTTTTTTAAATGATTCATTCCCAAATCGAGGAGAATGGGATTGTGATCCAAGCCAATTCTAGGAAGATTTCTTAGAGAATAAAGTTGATTGATCATAAAAATATGACTTACCAAAAATCTATCCAATATTATCTAAATGAGATCAGATCATGTCCTTCTGTTTACCCAAGTAAACTTGGATCCCTCCAAATCTAAGTCAAACAAACTATTACTGGTTAGGAAGTCAGCTAGATCTTCCATACTTTCAGAATAAGAGATCAAACCCCCTCTCTTTTCACTAGGGGAAAGGGGGGTATTGAAGTCTCCTCCAATTATCCAATCTTTATCATTAAACAATTTTCTAAAGCTAGAGAGATCCTTCCAGAAATTCTGTCTGTCACTGAGTTTATTGGGAGCATAAATGCTAGAAACATACCGGGATTTTTTCAAGATGATTTCCATGAAATTCATAACCACATGGCCAGGGGAGGAAAGGATCAGAACTCCATGCATTAAACTAGGATCCCACATAGTGACAACACCTCCTGAGGCCCCAGAGGATCTATAACTGTTAGTGCAAATCAGCAACATCCCTGGATGTTGATCAGATCTCTAGTTTGACATTTTGGACATCCAGTGTGATTGCACAACATTGAATATTTTCCTCAAGTGTGGGACTTGTAAAAATGAGAAAAGAATCTCTAGGTTAGAGGTTGGTTTCTCAACTCCTTTTATCAGGTATATGCATGAAATTTGCAGAGGGTTAAATTCCTAATTCCTACTCTAAATTCCAAGGGGACAGAGATAGAGAATGCAAGAAAAATGAGACTAATACTGATAAGGTGATGCACCAAGGGAGTAGTAGACACCTGCTACTGCAAAAAATACACAGTCCAGGAAGAAATACAACACAAAACCTGCACAAATTTCCAAAATGTGATGAGAGGTTAGGAAAACAATGATAAACATATGAAAGGATTGAGAAAACTTTTAATCAAAGAGCATATATTATCATTCTAGGTCTAACATAGTGCATTACAATGACCAAGAGGCAAAAGAGGTGCTATATTTACATGGAAAGGTAAAAATTTCCAAAAATTTTACCCAAAAGGAAGAAAAGGGAAGTTGTAGAGCTAAAAGAGTGCCTCCTTTTTAAAAAATGAGCCCATTCTGGCTCATACAATGTAAAAAACAAACCCAGGAGAGAGAAATTTGGGAAAATGTGAGAGGAGCTTCAACCACCAACCAAAATGCAATAAAACAACATGGGCATCCTTAAATGTCCATTCCTTGACATTTTTCACGATGCTGGGAGAGAATGCGAACCATTCTTCATTAAAAATGGTGGTTGAAACGTCATTTCTATTGATTACCACATGCCAGAGAAGTTTTCCAATTTTATCTCTCCAAACTCCATCAAAATACAAAATTTATCCAAGAATCATGTATAGAATTTTTCCAGCTTTCTGTTGATATAAAGAACGTGAAAAACTGAGCTCTGGATCAAAAGTTACGGTCGTTTGAAAATTTAGGGAAAAACAGGGCCAAAACGAGATGGCGGGCCAAAAATTTGAAAATTTCCCACTTTTTTGCATTTGGGAAAATTTTCCCAAAAATTCCATGCTTTGCTGCTCCTGGTGCCACGTGGCACATTTTCATTGGACGCGGACCTTCTGTGCTTCATTTTCCACTGTTTTGGCCATTGGAAAATTTTCCAAAAATTCTCTGCCGAGCCGATGACCTGAGGACACGTGGCAAGATGTGATTCACCGCAGGCATCTTCTCTTAAATTTTCCGTCACTTTTGACCATTTTTCTAACTTGGACACATGGAAAAACCCCATTGGATGCGGGCTTTCTCTGCCATTTTTCCCTGTGGGCCTGTCTTGCATTTTTTGCTGCCACATGGACACGTGGCGTGATTTGATTGGCTCAGGTTTTGGGGGGCGGGCTCTCCCTTTCAATAATTCCTTTGACTTTGCTTCGGGAAAAATTCCCAACTTTCCCCCACATTCCGCTAGTCTTGGTACACATGGCATGATTTGATTGGCTGCGGGCCTTGGGGAAAACATTTCTCTTTGCGCTAACCTTTGGGAAAAATTCCCAATTTCTCCCCAGTGGCCGAAGCTCCGATGCCCCTTGAGACACGTGGCGAGCTCCCATTGGTCGCGGGCTTGCAGGCCAAAATTTCTCCTTTCCTCTTGCCGAAACACTTCACCAAATTTTCAATTTTATCTCCGCCCTCCGCCACTCCTTTGGCCTAAGGACACGTGGCACAATGTGATTGGATGTGGGCTTGGCATCGAAAATTTTGTTTGTGTCAACCCTTAGGAAAATTTCCTGATTCCTTCCCCTTGGACACGTGGCGAGCTCCCATTGGACGGTGGGCCATCGGGCCAAAAATTCCTTCTGAAACCTTGCCAAACATTTGGTAAAATTTCCAAGTTTACCTCCGCCATCTGCCAATTCTGAGGACACGTGGCATCATCTTATTGGCTCGGGCTTTTTAGGGGAAAATTTCCCAGAAAAACTCCGCCGAGCCATAACTTCAAAAACACATGGAATTAGGAAGAAAAATTTACCTTTCTGGAAAGCTGAGAAAAATCTCTATCCAATGGTGCCATTTCCAAAAGGTCTTTAGTGCCTGAAAAGTAAAATTATGACTAAGGCACATAAGAGGGAAGAATGAAGGGAGTTAGCCACAAAACGAGCAAGGGGCTCATTTTGGATAACAATAACCTTCCTAATGACTATCTTTCCAAATTTGTCTCCCCACCTCTTTAAATCTATCCATGTTCATTTTGGTTTCTTGGAGCATGAAAATATATGTTTTAACTTTAACTCTAAGATCCTTAGCAATTATGTGTTTATTGGGATTATTCCAACCCCTAATATTCCAAGAGAGGAGGATCATTTAACATTTCTTATTACAGAGAAGCAACTTCCCCAGAGTACCCTGAATGCCAACTTCTACTTCCCTCCTGGAGTTCATCTCCCTTAATTCCTTATTACTTTTCTTGCCCAAAGGAGTTGAGTCCTTACCAACATCAGCTCTGGAGGTGCTTCACGTGACCAGTTTAGATTTACTAATTGGGGTCTTGGGAGAGACCACTAATTCTTAAGTATACAAAAAAAAGTCTAGAAGAATTCTGAAGCCATTAGACACTGGTAATAGTTCTTCTTGTCTTTGGCCGAAGGAGCTGTAACCAATGGAAGAAACTTCATCTGATGATGGTCCACAAGACACTTGTAGAGCAAGTGTGATACCTTCTGAAACTTGGCTAGCCCCTACCCCTGAATCAGAAATCCTCTCCTCAAAGTCTAGATTTTCATTTTCATTTTCATTCTAATTATCATCTTTAGATTCAAAGTTATTGGCTTCGAGGAAACTCGAGACCACCATTTCCTTGTAGGGGGTATGATGTTGAGTCAAGGGAATCACTTATTTGACCTCCTTCTGGATGTTAAGAGGATCCTTTGTCTCAAATTTTTTTCCATTTTTTCCAATCAACCTCCATTCCTTTGCCTCCTTATTATTTGTCTTTTGTGGACTGACAACGAGATCATTTTTTTCTTATGAAGAGAACAATTCTTGTGATCATGACCCACCTATTTACATTTTTTATAGGCAAAGGGGAAAAAATCATAATCAAATATCTGTAACCAAACCCCTGCGGAAGTCAAGAGTTTGATGTTACTTTCTAAGGGAGCATATTGACCCATATTGACATAGAATCTGGCATGGGTTAGTCTAGATTTATCCGTAGTGACCAGATCTAAATCTATTGGATTTCCCAGGCTTTTAGCAATGCCAAGAAGGACTTCCGGCTCCCAAAACTCTAGGGGTAAGCCTAGAAGGTTGACCCAGATAGGGAACTCAGAGACAGATGTCACATACAAATTAAAAGCCAGTTCCCATTTATGAACAACCACATGAGATTTTCTAATGAACCAGGGACCTATAGAAAGAATCTTTGCCACCTGATCTTTGCTAGGTAAAGAAATAAGGAAGAAACCATTTGCATAGGCGGAAACCTCAACATTTCTATTGGACACCCAACGTCTCATGACCCAACCCCTAAAGTAATCAATATTTGGTGTAGAGATAAGGCATTTAGCAAAGATAACGCAATCCATGGAGGCTTTAGTTCTTGCCAGAAGAGTCTCAGGGACTTTAAGGGATAAGTTACCTTTCTCCTTGGATGGTTCCAACCCCTCCAAAATCACCTTGTCCAAGATTTTCCTAACCAAACATTCAGCCCACGTGCTCGATGCTCCATCCTTTTCCTTGTTGTCCTTGGGAGCATCAAGCACATGATCGTTTACCTGGTGTAGAGGCCCTTTTGTCTGCTACTCCATCCGATTCACTTGAGATTCCTACTCAAAACCTTCATTTGAAATTTCTAGCAAATTCCACTCACTCTCTTGCTCCCGCTCCATTCTACATGGGTGGTTTAGCGTAACTTAGTGTACGAAAACATGTTTTCATAACAAGAAGCCCAGGATAAAAAATAGGCAAGTCCATGACGAAAATTTCATCATTTTCTTCATTTGTTTGTTTTTAATAGACTGATTGATGCAGGAAGTCTATATGGGATGAGTATATTATCTCCTCGAGGTCTTTGCGAATTTGATCGATGTGGGAAGCTTCTGTATATTTTTATTGTATTTTTGTAATGACTTTATATAGCTGTCCTTCAAGGGAGACGTCTATTTATAGTGGCAAAATAGAGAGAAGAAATGTCCCTTTTTGAGGGATTCATATTTTCCTGGAAGTTTGACTCAAGGAGTTGAATCCTCTTTTTATTTTTGGATGTTTAAGTCGTGGAAAAAACTATAGAGGAAGATTAGGTTCTTGTTTAGAAGACAAAACCATAGGTCACAAAGGTTAACTATGAAATAGGTAGTTTCAAGTGATGAACGACCATGAGATTCCATTTTTAAAAAAGACAAAAAGTATCCATGAGAATCATGCTGTGAGTAGAGCCACGGTACTCATATTGAAGATAAGGCTAAAAGGTGATGGGTAATCACACTATTCTTGTTTAGTCGTTGATCCTAAAAATGGGTAATATGAAGGTGAACAATGCTCAAGGGACGAGAAATCAATTGACAGAAAGTGATAAAGGACTTGATTTCAGAAATATAATGGTCAAAGATGTAAGGCATTGAGGGGCTTAGGTTTAGGTTTACCTTAAATTGAAGACAAACGATAAGCACCTGATCTATAGGCATGGGTAACGATATAGGGTCCAAGCCAATTAGGAGCAAATTTACTCCGTTTACTTTCTCTTCTTTGGTTACATGTTGATTTTACTTCAGGAAGAGGTCACCGACTTGAAAGGTTCATTCATGGACTCATTTGTCATAGGCATGCTTGATACATTTTTGGTACATTTAGATATGGTCAAGAGCATTAAAACGACGTTCATATAATAACTCAAGTTGTGCCAAATGATCCTAGCGAAAGTCATCATCATCGAGCATGTCTTGTAGTGAGATGTAGAGAGATGGAATCTGGACTTCAAGAGGTAAGAAAACCTTGGTACCATAGACCAGAGAAAAAAGTGTGGCAACAGTTGAAGTGCGAATACTAGTGCGATAAGCCCACAAGGCGAAAGGAATGTGTGAATACCAATCCTTGCCAATATCGTCAATTACTTTCATAAGAATTGTGTTCAAGGTTTTATTGGTCAATTCTGATTGGCCATTGGTTTGCGGGTAATAAGGTGACGAGAAACTGAGTTGGATGCCAAAAGCATCACACAACTTACGTAGGTTTTTTTTGTTGAATTGCTTTCCATTATTAGTGATCAGACAATGAGGAACACCAAAGTGAAAAATGATGTGATGGTTGATGAATTCACATATTTTCTCAACTTTTGTAGAAATGAGGGGAATGACTTCTACCCATTTAGTTTAATATTCAGTAGTGGTTATAATCCATTGATGGTGTTGTGAAGAATGGGGATTGATCTCTATGACAAGATCCAAGCCCCATTGAGAGAAAGGCCAAAGGTCTCGTGTAACCTGTAAGGCATGACTAGGTGTGTGATGAATATTAGCATGTTACTGGCACTTCAAACAATGTTTGACATATTCACAATAGTCACGGTTTAGGGTTAGCCAATAATAGCCAAGGTGAAGAATGTGTTTAACAACAACTAAACCACTAAAGTGGCCTCCACAAATTCTATCGTGAACTTCCTTGATGGTGTGTGAAATTTCAAAACTTGTAAGTTATCGGAAGAGAATACCATCGAAGCCACACTTATAAAGGAGACCACCAATGATGACATAACGAGAGAAAATTTTAAGAAAGGCACATCATCCATTACGAGTGAGATTAGAAGGTAGAATTGAAAGGGCAAGATAGTCTGCAAAATACTTATACCAAATCAATGTTGATATGACCAATAATGAAGGTTCTAACAATAACCATGATAATCACTCTAATGATCTCCTTGAAGATGAAGTCCAACACCCTACAAAATTCTTACAAGAGAACCTGTTATCCAAAATTCACCCCCCAGGGTAATTTTAATAACATGCATAAGATTATTCTGTCCCGAGCAAGTAGATTGATAAAATGGCCCAGAAATGCATGAAAATCAGCTAAGTCCTAGTCCTTGCAGGAGCTGGGATAGTGAGGGACATCGGGGCATGAATCGGGTCGAAAAGCCACCAGGCTTGGGTCGTACTAGTTCAGTAATTGGGACTATCGGGACGCGTGGGATGCGAAAGGGCGAACCGACCGAAAGAGGGAAAGGAAAAATCATGCCTAAATCAGCTAAGTTTCCCACAGTCCAGGTAGTCAAAAGAAAGTGAAGGACGCAAATCAGCCGGTTGGGGCGCAAGTCAGTCCATTTCAGGCAGTTTGGAGAAAATTGCCGCCAAGCAGTCCGCGGAGATAGTTGGGACAAAAGGACGCGCGGGATGTGAAAAGGTGAACCGACCGGCCGATTCGGTTGAAATTTGCCAAGTTTTGTTATCACATGGTTTGGGACAGCTGGGATGAAGGTATGTAGAGGACACGAACCGGCTGATTGAGCCGAAGCAGGAGTCTTTCGCTCGAAACAGTTTGGGACATCCGGGCCAAAGGTACGCGCGGGACACGGACCGGCTGAAAAGGTGAAAAGGCAGCAAAAGAGGGACAAGGAAGCCAGAATCGGCCGAAGTAGGAGATTTTCATCTGGGATAGTTGGGACAAAGGTACATGTGGGACGCGAAAAGCCGAAGCGGCCGACAGCAAAGAAGAAAAGTCAACGTTTGACCCGTGAACTTCAAACGGCCATAACTTTTGACTCCGAGCTCCGATTCTCATAAAATTGGACTTTCTAGAACGAGCACGACGTCCTCTACGCCAAAAAAATTGGATTTCTTATTTTTTTATGAGGGTAGATATATTTAATTAAGAGAAACATATTCGGCTCCAGTCATTTCCTGACACGTGTCATCCAAGTGGTGAAGCACGGGCAAAAAATTCAAACTTTTTTCCTGCCGATCCGTTTTGGCATGTTTTTGCCCTAAATCTTCAGATCGCCATAACATTCGATCTAGAGCTCAGTTTTTCGTGTTCTTTATATCAATGGAAAGCTGGTGAAATTCTCTACATGATTCTAGGGTCAATATTGCATTTTGGTTCAGTTTGGAGAGAGAAAATAAAGAAACATCTCTGGCGCGTGGTAATGGCCAGAACTAACGTTTCAACAACCAACTTTAATGCAAAATACAGTTCGCCGCTTTTGCTAGGGTTCTCACCTACCGCCATAATGAGATGAGTTAAATGTAACCTAGAAGTGGTTGGGGTAGATTTGGATTTCCTCTCTCTTCCCTCTCTCATTCTTCCTATAAATTGTAAAGAGGGGCTTCTTTCTAAAGGTCGAACATTCATGTTTTGCCCCTCCCTTCTTCTCTGTGGCAGGTGAATTTATGGAGTTCGAACCTCCCATTTAAAACTGTAATGCAACTTTGCCTCTTGGCATTTTATAGTGTATTGTATCAATCTTTGGAGCAAGTAATGCATGTTTGTGGATGATTCTCAACCCTCTCTATGTTCATTTGCATCCTCCTGATCTTTCACTGTAAATTTTGTTATCTGTGCATGATCTTGCATCACATTTTAATGGTTTGTGTTTATTGGAAAGATAGGTGTTCTTCATTCCTTGGTGCATCACCTTTGTTAGTTTAGGTTTATTTTTATGCATCTTCTTACCCTGTCTCCTTGGCAAGTTAGATTAGATTTTGAGTAAACCTTCTGCATTTTTCGTGTGCATCTGAACAGAGGAATAGGAACCAACCTTCTCTGGAGATTCCTTTCTCATTTTTGCAAGTCCCACACTTGGAGAAAGGATTCAATATTGTGTAATCACACTGGATGCTTAGAATGATCAAACTAGAAATCTGATCAACATCTAGGGGTGCTGTGATTTTGTGCTAACAGTTTTGGCATGCCCGGTGGGACTTAGAGGTCTTCACTTTTATTGCAACAAAATCGATGTGCACTTGTTGTAAATTCCAGCTTTGAAGGAGCTTGAAATCACACATCTGGCAACTCCAAAAGAAGCATAATCTACTGGTTTCAGCAGTCCAAGCCTGGAAAATTTATGAGAAGAATACAGACCAGGTCAAGAACTAGGGAAGAAGGATCGTTTGTTTATCTACATCTATCTCCAGGCAGAGAAAGAAGGGGAAGAAGAGCTCAAAGATCTCCATCTCCACCCAATAGGACCTTGTCTACACCTCTAGCTGGTAGACCTTTTCTCGCATCAACAAGGGTTCTTAGGCCAATCAAAATGGTACAACCACTGAATGCCCACTTGTCCTCAATGCACAGAATCCAGTTCCAATTGCAGCGTTGAAGAACATTCCATTTTTCATTGGAGAAAATCATACCACTCCTGATGATCATGTTAAAGACATTGCTAACGTCTGTGCAATCCATGAGATAAATGAAATGGATGTGGCTGTCAAATTGCTGGCATCTTCGTTCAAAGGGAAGGCATTGCAATGGTTTAGGAGCCTTGGAGCTGGTTCTATCACAAATTGGAATCAGTTATGCATAGTTCTCCATGAGCAGTTTGGGGAAAAGGGAGACAATTTGTCTCTACTAGAACAATTGACAACTATCAAGAGAGCTCCCAACGAGCAGCTGATTGACTTTAACTTCAGATTTCAAAGGTCTTGGGATAGGATTCCAGTGGCCATCAGGCCAACAACTGAAGGTGCTTTTCTATACTATCTTAAGGCTTTGAATTCTGATATTTCTATGTTAATTCAATCTATGGGAGGCACAACCTTACCTGCTGCTTATAGCATTTCCATTAGAACTGAAAACTGTCTTATTCAAGCTGGTAAACTGGCTCCTAGGCCTCCCATGCCCTTGTATCCAAACTTAGAAAATCCAAGCACTAGTCAAGCACCCACTTTGGCTCTTATTCCCACTCCTAGAAATCAAAGTTCAAATGAAACTTCTACTTCATCCTCTAGTGCTTCAAATGAACTCCAAGAGGTCATGAAACAATTGCAAAATTTGGGAAATGAGCTGGTTACTATCAAAAGATAGCAAGCTCAAAGTGCTAGACCGTATCAGCCTCAAGTGCAGTACCAGACTAGGCCCCCATACCAACAAAATAGGTCACCAAATCAGGCTATAAATCAAAATCAAAGCCAAGTAAGGCCTCCCGCTAATAGACCATTTCAGCCCTATAACCCCAATGTCATATCTACTTCTAAAGCATTAGTGCCAGTCCAAAATAACATGGCCCAAGAATATGATTGGTGTTTCCCATGCAGTCAACCACATAACCAATCAATGTGCTTTAACGGTGCATTAAATCAGGCTCTTATGGTGCAAACCATTCGTGGGTCGCAAGCGTCCAGCCATGAAGAAGATCAGTAGCAAGAAACACCTCAACAAGGAACATCTCCAAACGAAACTACTCTTGTCAATTGGCAGGCTGAAGATTTCTGTGGTATGAATCAAATACCCTCTCAAAGTGTTGCAGCCAACACAAGGTCAAAGAGGAGAAATTTGGGTGAAGAACAACCATTGGCCCCAAGTAATTCACGACCTTCTGTCACTCCACAAACTATTGGCAAACAAAATGCAATCCCAAGCACGTAAGGATTTCCTAAAACAACCCCTAGGCCAACTCAAATGCCAGTTGCTACTGCCCATGTGCAAGGAATGAATGTGTAGGCCAAGGGACAGTAGAGGGATGCTTCATCCCCATTCAACATCATTGATTAGATGAAGAAGACAAATGTAAACATATAAATGTGGGAATCACTATCCATCCCAGGCTAAAGAGATTTGCTACAAGCTGCCATGAAGGACTGGTCAACTTCAAATCAACAGGTCCAAATGTAAGAGAAGGTACTCACAAATGCTGCCCAGCTTGAAGGAAATCATGGAGGACAACAAGGTAAAATGTTGAAGCCCCCTCCATTTTATGTTTCATTGATCATAGGAGACAAGTTGGTACATAATTACATGATTGACTCTGGAGCAAGCAGCTCAGTCATGCCAAAACAGATAGTTGATCAGTTAGGGCTTCAATATGAAGTCATCTCCAAGGGTGTAGTGCAATTAGATGGGACAACAGTGACAACGGTTGGAGTAATCAAAGGTTTGAGCCTCACACTGCATGCATGTCCCAACGTAATAGTGTTACAAGATGTGTCAGTCATAGACCTGCCACCACTCTTTGCATTGTGCTTATCAAGAGATTTCACTGCTAAAATTGGAGGCTATCTTTCAGTGGATTGGTCACACATGCTTTTCAGAACAAGGTATGGAACCAAAGCTACAATCAGGTCTGAATCTATTGCAAAATTCCACATTGAGCCCTACACCCCAAGTCAGATCAATGCCAAATGTTCGGCATTTGATCAAGAAGATTATCCAAGCACTGATGAAGCTGACACCAAGGTTGGAAGCATCCAAAATTTGAATCTTGATGAATGGGAAAGCAAGGTGCATGCTTTTGATCCTTATCAAGAAATAGAAGAATATGAGGTAGGAGTTTATTGTTTACATGAAGAGAATCAACCTCTCCCCAACATCACCAAGCCAGATCATAAGGACAAGAATGAAGTATGGCAGTTATTCTTTGATGGGTCAAGGAGTAGACAAGGTGCAGAAGGAGGAGCTATGCTCATTTCACCACAAGGTACAAAGTATTACTCAGCCTTCCATTTTTAGTTTTCTTGCTCAAACAACACATCTGAGTATGAAGCCTTAATTCACGGATTGCACTGGGAAAAGAAGAAAGGCATCAAGAATTTGTAAGTATTTGGTGATAATGAGCTGATCGTAAACCAAGTCAGAGGAAAAAATGCCGCCAAAAATGATCTGTTGAAGAATTACAAAAATCAGGTATGGGATCTTATTAAAGATTTTGAAGCTTTTAGCATCAATTCCATCCCAAGGAAAAAGAATGAAGCAGCGGACAGACTGGAAGCAATTGGGGCTGCGTTTGATGTTGTAGAAAATATCAAAAGTGAGAAAACTTAGCCTCATATCAAATTTGTTGTGAGACCAGCTATTCTGGATAATAATACAAGTTGGCAAGTCTTCGAGAATGATCAGCAAATTGTTAATTTCCTACAAGAAGAAGTTGAGTTCTCCGCCAGAAATCAAGACAAGCTGGAGCAGCAGTATGGTGACCAAGTGGTGCAGCTGAGAACTAACAAATTACTAAAAGGCCTCATAACCTTGGAGTCAATATTCAACCCGAATGATCAGTTCTAGAAGGAGAAAGCGAACATCCAAGTAAAGGGTGAAGATTCAGAACCTATTTTAGTAGATGAAGATAAGACATTACAAATTGGCAAAGTAAGTACTCCACAAGAGAAATCTGATTTTGTTCAGCTCTGTCAAGATTTCCTAGATGTCTTCGCTTGGACTTACAAAGATTTAAGAGGTTTCAACCCAAAGTCAGCACAACATACTATTGAGCTAGATCTGGAATCCAAGCCTGTCAGGAAAAAGCAAAGGCCAGTGAATCCCCATATCGAACCTCTCATGAGAAAAGAGTTAAGCAAGCTTATTGAGGCCAATATCATCTTCCCCATCAAACACTCAAGCTAGGTTGCAAACCTGGTGCCGGTAAGAAAGAGAAATGGAGAAATAAGATTGTGTGTGGACTTTCACGATCTAAATAAAGCATCACTCAAAGATCATTATCCGCTTCCATCAATGGAACAAATATTGCAGGTTGTAGCTGGTTCAGAAAGGTTTTCATTGCTAGATGGATATTCAGGCTATAATCAGATAATGGTGAAGGAAGAAGATCAATTCAAGATGGCTTTCACTACAGAATGGAGCACTTATGCATACAGGAAAATTCCATTTGGACTGTCAAATGCCGGAGCAACATTCCAGCGAGCTATGGATATGGCGTTCAAAGGCTTGATCAACAAGATAGTGCTGGTATACCTAGATGATATCACTGTCTTCTCAAAGAATGTAGCAGACCATCTCTTTCACCTCAGACAAGTGTTTCAGAGGTGTAGAAGGTTTGGAGTGTCATTGAACCCAAAAAAGTGTATATTCTTGGCACACGAGGGAAAATTGTTGGGCCACATTATCTCTAGGGAAGGGCTAACAATTGATCCTGAAAGGGTTGAAGCCATCCGAACACTTCCATTGCCACACCACAAGAAATCTCTTCAAATTTTCTTGGGAAGGATAAACTTTTTCCACAGATTTGTGCCTAATTTTTCCACTCTTGTGAAGACTTTAACAATGATGTTGAAGAAGAGTCTAGCATTCAAATGGACAGCAGAAGGAAAAGAGAGTTTTGAAAACATCAAGCATGCAATATCACAAGCTCCAACTCTTATCAACCCAGACTTTTCAAAGGACTTCATGTTGTATGCGTTTGGAGGATCAGATACAATCTCAGGTATCTTGACACAGCTGAATAGAGAAGGTTCAGAACAGCCCATAGCATTCTTCAGTCAAACCTTGGAAGATTACGAAATAAAGTATTCTTTCATCGAAAAGCATGTCCTTGTTGTCATCAGAAGCTTGAAGAAGTTCAGACATTTGGTCTCAAACAATAAGATTCAACTGCTGGTGTCTCATGTTGGTGTCAAGGACTTTCTCCTAAACAAGGATTTAAACGAGAAGAGAGTAGGTTGGATCACTCGGGTGATGGAATATGATATTGAAATTAGAGTAACCAAACTGGTTCGTGGCAAAGGTTTGTGTGAGCAGCTCACTTTCAAACAACCAGATGGCTCAAAAGGTGAAGAAGATGTTGTCCTACTACTACAGAATGATCAAGAACAACCAGCTGATGACGCACTCATTCCATGTTGGACTCAAAACTTGGTGCATTACCTCTAAACAGGCTTGTGCCCTTCAGAAGTGAGCAAAGCAAAGAGGAGATACCTTAGATTACAAGCTATCCCATATGTACTCATTAATGGTATCTTGTTCAAGAAGGACATCAATGGTGTTCTATTAAGATGCATTGGAACATGTCAAGTTGAGAAGATCATACACGAGTTCCATGACGGGGAAGCAGGAGGCCACTTTGCTCCACGAGTAACAGCTCTCAAAATCATGAAGGCTGGTTACTATTGGCCTACGATGTTCAATGATTGCTACTCATGGGTCAAAAAATGCAAGAGATGTGCATTCTTCATAGGGAAAGAGAGGTTAGCAGTGCTGCCCCTTCATCCAATTTCAGTAAATCAGCCATTCATGCAATGGGCTTTAGACTTCATTGGAGTCATCAATCCCAATTCAAGTCAAGGTCACAAGTGGATACTTACAGCAACAGAATATTTCACCAAGTGGATTGAAGCAGTGGCACTCAAGGAGGCAAACGAATCCAATATCTTAGATTTCTATGAAGGGATAGTCATGAGGTTTGGTGCCCCTGCCACTATCATATCGAACAATGCATTGTTCCTTGGCACAAAGATCACTGAATGGGCTGTCAAGAATTGTGTGTATCTCAGCACTTCATCGAATTATTACCCTCAGGGTAATGGCCAAGCCGAGTCTATGAACAAGAATCTACTAAGAATCATCAGAAGGACTCTTGATGAGAATCAAAGGACTTGGCATGCAAAGCTCAAATCAGCCCTATGGGCTGATAGGATCACACCCAAGAGGTCTACAGGAAGCTCTCCATACAAGCTTGTGTATGGGAAAGAAGCTGTTCTACCTATATCACTTGAGTTTCCAGCATTGGAACTCATGAAACAGTTGGAATTAGCTGAGTTTGAACCCATGGAGATTAGATATGCAGAATTAATGGAGCTCCAAGAAATTAGAGAGCATGCGGCCGAAGCAATGGAAAAGGATCAAGCTTTGATCAAGAAGACCTTTGATAGGAAGGCTAAGAGTAGATCTTTCCAAGTTGGAGATCTAGTATTAAAATGGGATGCAGATAGAGCAAAACCAGGAAGGCATTCAAAATTTGATGCCATTTGGAGTGGCCCATACATGGTCACAAAGTGTAAGGACATCAATGCCTTCCAATTGTCTTCATTGGATGGTGAAGAACTGTAGATTCCAGTCAATGGAATCTATCTAAAGCATTGCTACTAAAGGGAATTCTCCACCTTGTAAATATTAGTTTAGGTTTTCATTCCTCCAAGTTCTTGTGCACATTGTTTTGCTGTAGGTTGTTTTGTTTTCCCTAAGTGCTTTGGCATAGGCTTGCTGTCCATGAAGATGTTTTGCAGTCCTTGCTTTTGTCAAGTGATTTTCATCTTCCTCCTTGCAACGTTCTAGTCAGTTGGGGTATTAAATAGAGAATCAAGTGACTCCATGCCTAATGGATGCTTCAGGCAACTGGTAACTTCATCTAGCAGGCAGATGACCCTGCTGAGTCACCAAATTGTTATCCAAAATTCACCCCCAGGGTAATTTTGATAACATGCATTAGATTATTCAGTCCCGAGCAAGTAAGATTGATTCGAGGCCCAAAACCATGTTTTTCGGGGTCCCCTCGGCCTTTTTTCTAACTCCCCCATCCAAGAAGAAATCCTAACAGGTTGAGAAAATGGAAGAAATGCAAAAATAAGGTTGCAGGACTATGTTAAGGCATTTCAGGTCTGAAGGGTTTGGGTCGTACTGAGGTTCGTTGTACCAAGCTTGGGGCTGAAAAAAGAAAGAAAATAGGCTAAGTATTTTGTCCCAGATAGTCCGCGGGACAGCTGGGATGTCGGGATGTAGATTGGCCGGTTTGGCGCAAGTCGGTCCATTTCGAGCAATCTGGAGATGTTTGTCCCAGACAGTTTGGGACATCCGGGCCAAAAGTACGCTGAGGACACGAACCGGTTGATTCAGCCGAAACAGGGGAATTTCATCTGGGACAGTTGGGCCAAAAGTACGCGTGGGACGTGAAAATCTGAAAGAGCCGCCAATGAATGGAATCTCGCCACGTGTCTTTACCTCAAATAGGAACAAGGAAGCCCGAATCGACCGAAGCAAGAAATTTTCATCTGGGACATCCAAGCCAAAAGTATGCGTGGGACGTGAAAAGGTGAAATGGCCGAAAAGAGACAAGGAGGCCCGCGGATGAATCAAAACGTGCCACGTGTCAGAAGGTTGAAAAGTTGCTTAGTGTTTGGCGCAAGGTAAAAATGCGCCCCTCAGGCCCGAACCAATAAAATATTGCCACGTATCCAAGTTTAAGGACCCAAAAGGAATTTTCAGAGGATGAACCCATGGAAAAATCAGAGCCTGACACGTGTCATCCAAGTGGCAGAGCACGGGCAAAAAATTCAAACTTTTTTCCCGCCGATCCGTTTTGGCATGTTTTTGCCCTAAATCTTCAGATCGCCATAAATTTCGATCCAGAGCTCAGATTTTCACGTTCTTTATATCAATGGAAAGCTGGTGAAATTATCTACATGATTCTAGGGTCAATATTGCATTTTGTTTCAGTTTGGAGAGAGAAAATCAAGAAATGTATCTAGCACGTGGTAATGGCCAAAACTGACGTTTCAACAACTAGCTTTAATGCAAAATACAGTTCGCCACTTTTGCTAGGGTTCTCACCTACCACCATAATGAGATGAGTTAAATGTAACCTAGAAGTGGTTGGGGTAGATTTGGATTTCCTCTCTCTTCCCTCTCTCATTATTCCTATAAATTGTAAAGAGGGGCTTCTTTCTAAAGGTCGAACATTCATGTTTTGCCCCTCCCTTCTTCTCTGTGGCAGGTGAATTTATGGAGTTCGAACCTCCCATTTAAAACTGTAATGCAACTTTGCCTCTTGGCATTTTGTAGTGTATTGTATCAATCTTTGGAGCAAGTAATGCATGTCTGTGGATGATTCTCAACCCTCTCTATGTTCATTTGCATCCTCCTGATCTTTCACTACAAATTTTGTTATCTGTGCATGATCTTGCATCACATTTTAATGGTTTGTGTTTATTGGAAAGATAGGTGTTATCCATTCCTCAGTGCATCACCTTTGTTAGTTTAAGTTTATTTTTATGCATCTTCTTACCCTGTCTCCTTGGAAATTTAGATTAGATTTTGAGTAAACCCTCTGCATTTTTCGTGTGCATCTAAACAGAGGAATATGAACCATCCTTCTCTGGAGATTCCTTTCTCATTTTTGCAAGTCCCACACTTGGAGAAAGGATTCAATGTTGTGCAATCACACTAGATGCTTAGAATGATCAAACTAGAAATCTGATCAACATCCAGGGGTGCTGTGATTTTGCGCTAACAGTATCCACAAAATTATTGGTAGAACGGTGGGTTGTTTGAAGTTCTTGATGGTCAAAGGTAGTCAAAAGTATGTCTACGTGATGTTTATACTTTTGAAGTATTTCATTATGACACTGGTATATACCATTGACTTGGTTTACAACCAAATGAGAATCACTGAAGATATTGATTGAATTAACATCTAAGGCATAAACAGTTTGGACACCCAATACGAGTGCTTCGTATTTGGAGATATTGTTTGTACAATCAAAATCTAGTCTGAAAGATAAAGGCATAGGTTCACCATCAAATGGAATGAGGATAACACCAACCCCACCTCCATGTTGACACTTGGAGCCTTCAAAGAAGAGTGTCATTTGGTAAGTGGTATCGTCCAATGAGAGGGTAACGATGGATTCATCTAGGAAATCAAGGTTAGAGGGTTGATTCCTATAAAGAGGTGTGTTTGCTAGTTGGTCAGCAATGTCTTGGCCTTTGATAGAATTTTGATGGATGAATTCAAGGTCAAGGTTGACAAGAAGCATGAGCCAATGTGAAGCACGTTGATGTTGGTAGGGTTTGGTGTACATGTAATGTAAGGGGTCAATATTGGTGACAACAAAGGTTTTGTGGTTGAGCAGGTAATGAAAAAGTTTGGTGGCGACAAAAACTAAGGCTAAACATAGTTTTTCAGCGTGGGTATATCTAGTTTCATAGTCCAAAAGGGTATGACTTATGTAATAAACTGATTTCTCTCTATGTTACTCGTCGCGATGAGCGAGCATAGCACCTAGAGAATGGTCAATGGTAAAAATGTATAGGTAAAAGGATTGGTCATCCGTATGAGGAATGAGCACTGGTCGTTGAAGAAGGTATTGTTTTAAGGCATTAAAGGATTTATAGCATTCATTATCCCATTTGAATGAGACGTCCTTCTTGAGGAGATGATGAAATGGTTGATAGCGGTCAGAAAGTTTCAAGATAAAATGAGGAATTGATTGCAAATTACCTTGCAAGATTTGAAGTTGTCAAAGATTAGTAGGTAGATGCATTTCTAAAAAAGCCTTTACTTTAGTAGGATTGAATTCTATGCCACACAAAGAAACGATGAAACCAAGGAGTTTTCCGAAAGGTATCGCAAAGACGCACTTCTTAGGTTGAAGGCAAACATAGTACTTGATGAGGAGGTCAAATATGACCTTAAGGAATGTCAAGTATTCGGCCCAATGTTTGGATTTGGCCAGAAGGCCATCTATGTAATCTTCCAATATATGATGCATGATGTCATGGAAGGTATAAGTCATGCCTCGTTGATATGTAGCACCGGGATTTTTAAGGAGAAAAGGCATGACTCGATAGTAGAAGGTTCCCATAGGAGTGATGAGGGTAGTTTTGTGTTGATCTTCTGGAGTGAGTAATATTTGATTTAAACCCAAGAAAACTTCCATGAGTGATATTATTTCATGGCCGATAGTAAGATCAAATAGTTGGTCAATTCCTGGTAGGGGAAAATCATCTTTGGGACAAGATAGGTTGTGGTCACAGAAGTATGTACAAATGCGGAGTCCCCCTGTCACTTCTATGATAGGAACAATGCTATAAATCCATTGGGGATAGTCAATGGGAAGGATAAAATAAACCGAGAGAAGGTACTGAAGTTCTTCTTTGACTAGAAGAGCAATGTGAGGATGTATTTTCCGCAACTTTTATTTGATGGGTTTAGCCATAGGAATGGTTACGATATTCTGGACTAAGATTTTTGGGTCAATACCGGGCATATTGACATAGGACCAAGCAAAAGCGTTGCTGTGGTCCCGGAGGAAAGAGGTAAAAGCTTCCTGTTACGCAACATATAAATACTGACCTATCTTTAGGATGTGTAGGTCATCCTAAGTATTAGTGTTAATTTTGATAGTTGATTCGTTCAACATGGTTTGTGTCTTAGAGGGTAACGACCGGTGAATATAAGAGTCTTCTGCACCAAGGTAGGTGAGGACAGAATCATCATCTTGACATGGAATGACATTAATAGAAGGTGTATCCTCATCGATTATGTCAAGATATAGGAAGGGGAGATAAGAGGGAGCCTCACCATCATGTTGATAGGTCAGAGGTCTAAGGGAAATTGTGTTTACGAAAAAAAAGTTAGGATGAATAGATTTTAGATCTATGGAATCCATTGGTGAAGATGGTGACGTGGGTGAATGAGGTGGAGAAGGTTTGTATTCCTCAATGAGGTCAATGTGGGCCTTCTTGGTAGGTAGTGCGACAAACCCAATGCCACTATGGTCATTGTGTTTACGGGTGGTATAAGAACTGACAGTATGGCGACCTTGTTCATAAAAATCGAAGCCAAAGCCTTTCCATGCACAATGGTATAGGAAAGTGTCGGTGAAGTTAAAATTAGTAAGGGATTGTAAGTCAGATGAAAATGGTCATGTTTGGGATGGAGGCTCAGGTGAATAGGTGGTAGTGTTAAGTAACCCATACATTAGGTTAGTGCGAAGGTGGGGAGGACCATAAGGGAAAGCCTCATGTATGTGGTAGTCATAATGAGGGTGCTGACATAGGTTTCCCACACACTTGTGGAGTAAGGAATGTGTCGATATTGTATAGGCGGTACTCCCCCAGAGTGAGGTGTTGAAAAATGCCTTCTAAGGGATTGGTAGTAGGTATGCGGGTAGCTGAGATAGATGATTCTCTAGATGATTAGACAGGAGGGGTATCGATTGGTTGGGAGGCAGAGTGGACAGCTGTAGAGGCTGCAGAGGTAGTAGGAATAACAAGGTTAGATGTGGGAGAGGTGGTGGCAACATTGGTGGGTGGGGTCGTAGGTGAAGGAGAAGTGGGTGTAGTGACAGATGCCTTGATTGGTACAAGTACATTGTTGGGTCGGTAAAACATGTTACAAGTTTTAAATGGTGATGGGTAGGCGGGGATGGTGTAGTTAAGTCCTTCATGCTCGAATTTTATGCAGCGGTGTAAATTTAAATGGACACAACCCATGATGCGAATCCAAGGTCTGTCAAGCAATAGGTTATACTAGAACTCCCCCTATAAGACATAGAATAGTTCTGAGATAGTGCAAAGGCCTACGTGAACGTGAAGGATAATAGTGCCAAGGGTGGAGGTGATGGCGTCATTGAAGGAGTGCAACATAACTAGGTTATTATGCATATAATTATAAGGGATACATATTTGATTGTATGGATGGGAGGAGATGATGTTAATGCTAGCACCACCATTAATCATGACGCATTATATGTGTATGTTTTCGATATAGACAGAAATGAATAAGATAGGATTACGGTCATCTGATTACAATCTCCTCATCAGAGAATCTGAGGGTGGTGACGTGAGGAGTGAGCATGGGGGTAGAAGAAGGAGCTGATTTGGTTAGTGAGGCCACATGGTGAGGGGTGATAATCGAGGCCATTGGTGTGGGATCATTGGGTAGAACTACAATGGATTGTAAAACTTTGATAAGGGCTTGTCTGTGAGATTGAGAAGTTTGGACGAGATCATACAAGGACATCTTTAGAGGATACTGATGCAATTGTTTGATCAATGCGTGATGGGTGACCCTGTCAGAGATAGAGTATGTGTGCCCGCAGATGGTGATTTTGGGAGAGGGTGCAGATGGTATGTTAGGTATAAGGTTGGTTGATGGGTTAGTTTCTTTTTCTTTGCCTTTTCCTTTCTGAGCACGGGTAGCAACGTGAACCCATGCTTGAGGGGAGGTGGATGGAGAGGGTGTGTCATGAAAGGTATAATGTCTTGAGGGGAAAAATCATAGCGGTGGATAAGAGCCTTGTGAAATGAGTAGGGTGCACTGACATTTGGGTGGTGGTTTGGCCAACTCTCTAATACGGACCATGTTGATCTCAAATTTTGGAGATGGGAAAAAAGGTTATGGGGGTGGAGATATTGATCACTGAATGTTTAAAGGACGATGACGTATGGTGACAAGTGAAGGTGGAGCATGGTCCTCATCAAGAAGGTCATCATTGTCAAAATTTTATTCAGGAGGAAAATTTTGAAGAAGAACGGTCTTTAGAGCCTTACAATTTTTGACATCATGTCTTGACACATGATGGTAGGCACAAATCTTGGTTTCATCAAACCCTTTTGGTTTGGGGTTGAGAGGATCGTAAGGTCGAAGTGGTGGTAATGTGATGACAGAGGTCTCTAAGAGATTGGTTAAAATGTTAGCGTAGGACCCCGCTAATGGATCACAATGGGAAGTGAGCGTAGGTTTGGGTACATGTGTGGATGATTGTGAGGGAAGAGGTTTGATAGGAGGGGGAATGGGTTGGTCTACTAATTTGATGAGTGGTAGGGTCTTATGTTTTGATGGCATCTGCTTGGGTAAAGGTGGGATATAAGAGCTAGCAATGGAAGGTTTTGTTTTTTTGACTACTTTATTGGAGGGTAGTGGGCTCTTATCTCTAGGTTGCACCTTCGTAGGTAAAGGTGACATGGGGGTACGGGATGTAGAAGGGAATGTAGATGGTGGAAGAGGATGGGTTACCCATGGGGGTAACTGGGTTGCGGTGGTGGTGGTTGGTAGAGGTTGGGTAGATGGAATTGGTTGAATTCTTATAGGTAAGGTTGAGGTTATGATAACTGATGGAGGTATAGGTGGGAAGAAGTGAATAGGTGAGGGTAAGGGAGTTTAGTTTTTGGGTGGATGAGATGTAACAAAGGCTCGTGAGGCAGGAGTAGGATGTTTAGCATTTGACTGGCCTTGGGTATGAGACTGTTTGGTCAAGGTTGATGGACGAGGCCCTAGGATGGACGGAAGGGGGGAAGGTGAAAAATGTGTGGTAGGTGAGACCGGTGTATACAACCTAGAAGGTTGGGTTTTATTTTTAGGTGGAGGGATAATGTTGGTGTAGGTTTGAGATAATGTAGTTAAGTCTAATCTGACAAGTGGGTAAGTAAGTCTTGATGTCGGCATGACACCCAAAGTAGTGATGGTTCTAGATATGGGTGAGGGGATAGGTGTGAGTAGGCTTTCAGATTTTGAAATGGTTTTGGTCATGGGTAAAGGTTTGGATGTAGGTAGAGATGATGAAGAATAATTCATTTCAATTGGCATGGTTAGTATAATTTTGGTTTCTGAAAATACCTTTTGGTAGATTATGGAAGTATCCTCAGGAAAAATTTGCATTTGGGTCGAAACGGGGAGCTGAAGACATCCCCAAAGCATGAAATGATCAACGTAATCTAAAAGATCGACCATCCGTAAAAATGGGACTACTGAAGAAGATGATGGAATGGGTTGGGTGGTAATCCCTATAAAATATGTCTGCAAGATAGGGAATTGGCTAGCCTTTGACTCTGTAGGTAAAAGAGCTGAGATCATGTCAATGGGGTTCTGGGCTACTGAGGAGGATTTTCCCCCAACAAGTAATGGCATGTATTACGAGCATCCCATGAGTAGGAGAGATAATAGATTGGGTGAGGTAGACTTCTCCCTTAGTGTAGGAGAAGGCGATGATGATTCTCTTGTGGATGGGAGGATAAAAATTATTGACGGTTCAGTAGGCCGGGAGGCAGACGATGAAACGACATCAGTAGAAAGTATGGGTTCCTTTGTGAGAGAAAGGGGAGATGAGGGGGACTCCTCTATGGGTGGAGGATTAGAAGAGGTATGCTCCTTTATGGGTAGAGGAGCTCGTGCCAAGATTTCCTCAATAGATGAAGTAATTAGGTTTTGAGAAACAGTTAGTACGCTATCAAAAATTACGTGGACTTCATGAAAATTGTTGTTGCTGGATGAAGGTTCTCTATTTTGATTAGACGATGGTTTATGATTAGGGAAAGATTTTTTAAAGATGTGAAATTTTTATTTGCTAGCATGTTCGGGTTGTCCATGACAAGGTCTCCATTGTCTATCATCTCTTGAACAATGTTTTTAAAAGTTATGCAATTACCATCACCATCTCCTTTAACATGATGATAATTACAGTAGTCGTGTTCTTTATACTATGCCAGCATGGGACGAGAAGGATCGAAACCTGTATGAGGTTTTATGGGAGGAAGTGTAATGGCTCCAGATTTAAGAAGCTTTTCCAAGACTGATGAATAGGGATCTTTAATCGAAGTGTATTTCCGTTGTTCCCGCCGGAGTTGAAAGGCTTGGATAGGAGAAAGATTGGAAGAAGGTTGGGCCTGATTAGAAGGATGAGGTGGACCCGCCTTGTGGACTACCATGTTGGCAGATCCTTTGGGCTTTGAATATTTATTTTGAGGTTTCGAAGATGAAGAATAATCATTTGATTTGAATGGGATGTTCTTGTTCCGTAATTAGATCTTATTTTCTTCAATGACACGAATTTCTAGTTTTCGGGCCATGGTGAATGCTTTATCAAAGGTTCAGAAGGTTTGGACTTACAGAGTTGGTGAGATGTGTCTAGCACAAGCTCTAGTGAACAACTCAATAATTTTAATCTGAGGTAGTTGGAATGTCAATTGGTTAATAAGACTCCATCAATGGGCAATGAAATTTGTGATAGATTCAACTTCATACTGTTGGGTTGAATAGAGATTGATCATGATGACTTTCTTGGTAACATTGATTGAAAAATGATCTAAGAAAGCTTGGGCTACTTGATTAAAGGAATAAATAAAATGTCGAGGTAGTCCACTATACCAATCCAATGCTGGTCCTATCAAGGACATTGGGAAAGTTTGTAGGAGCAAAGCCACATCATGGGTGATTAGGTAACACCCATGTTTGAATGACCACAAATGTTGCTGCAGGTCTTCTTTACTATTGAAGCGATTAAATTTAGGCATTTCCCATTACACAGGGTAAGGATGAATGGGAATAGATGGATAGATAGGCTCGTTATAGATTTCATCATACGTTAAATAATTACGGGAGCCAGAAATAGATTCTTCTAAGGTTTGCATCTTCTCCATCATAATTTTAATGAGGTCGTTAGTAGGTTGAGATCAATGGGTGCCCCCCGCAAAAAAAGGGGGTTGATGTTGAATGTATGAGGGTGGTATGAGGTGGGTGGTATGCTAGTGTAGGGTAGCACTGATTATGAGAATTACACTGGATGAATAGATGTAGGTGGCACATAGCTAACATAAGCAATGGATGAGGTCGGGGGTTGTCGGTAGTATGTGTAAGCGGGTGGGGTAGTTGTAACAACTCTAGTGGAAATTGGGGATAAGGACTGTGGGAAAGAAAGGACGAGGTTTTGGAAAGGGGTGTAAGTTTCTGACACTGGAGGTGTTTGTGATGTAATGGGTATATGTGAAGTAGATATCAGGGGGGAAATTGATGTTGCAGGTGCGAAAAATGACGTAGACGCTGCAGTTATAGTGGCTGTGGGATCTAGCTGAGATACCACAGGTGGTAAAGTGGATGATGGAAGCACTGAGATGGTGTTAGCTGACATATAAGTAGGGGCTAGAGCAGGAGGGATAGATATGGGCATGCCATATATTAACTGTCTTGAGGAATCCCAGGTGGAAGAATGAGCAAGGTAATACTGGAGGGTAGTGGGATTCTGGTTGAGGAGTCTCGTGAACTCCTCGTCGCTAGTAGTGATGGGGATGAGCTGAGTCAGATCCATAGGTGACAGGATGGATGGATGTGATGGACTAGGTGGGAGTGGCTAATGATTGACATGAAATACCAGGGTGTTAGTTTAGCTACGAGTCAACACCATGTAAATCAGCATATATCAGGTGAATTTTACTCTATAAATGACATAGGGAGCAACAAAGATGGAATAAAATAGATTATAGGAGGGAAAGTTAGTAAATGTTTTGATTAAAATCAAAATAGAGTTACTGACGTCAGTTGAACTAATTGATGATAGTTACGAGGTGAACAATAGCGGTTAAGGGTGACCGGTGACGGTTACAGGAACCGATACCAGTTACTATGAGAAAATAATAGTTTTAGCAAATGAGGCAGAAACTGATGACTGTCAAAAAGGAAAATTTTATTTGATGATTGTTACTAGAGTACAAAGAATACAATGATACATAGAAAATCTAAACAAAATAGAATATTATATAAGTATATTTTGGGGAAACTACCAAAAATAACAAAGAAATGACATCGGTTAGGTAAACTGATGATGGTTAGATATAAATCGACGCCGGTCACTGGAGTGATGCCGGTTACTGTGAAATCTGAAGAATGAAGAAAACATGTTTTTTTTTGAATTTTGATTGGATGAATAATCAACCTAGAAGTTTGGGGATGATAATATGAGGTCCTGAAAAACTCTGAGAAAGTCAGACTACTCCAACTGTGAAGGCGGAGTGTGAAAGGCAAAAAAAATAAAAATGAAAAATCGTATCCTCACACCTCAAAACCCAAGCCAAGCACAAAGCTAAGAAAAATACGTAATCCAACAAGTGAATTTAGTGTGTTTAGCTTATGTTATTTGAAAGACTAACTCATGAATTTAGAGTAGAGTTTTTGGTTGGGAAGGCTTCCTACGAAGAAGGAAATTCTAAAGGTGAGGTTTCAGGTTATGTTATGGCGGGGGCAGGCTGTCCTCTGATGGGGTACTAGACAGAGATAACTAGCTGAGTGCCCATTATCAATCCTCTGATCATGTGATCATTGATAGATTTTTTCAGGTGGGATGTTGTTTAAGAAGATGTATAAATTTCAAATTTGTGCAGTTTAGGCAAAGAGAGAGAGAAACAAGTGCTTTCTACGGTTCAATTGTGTCAACCATCACCTGGGCATGAATTCCAACATATAGGTTGCCCTCATTTTTAATGTGAGCTATAATGCAACAAATTAGAATGCTTATGCAAGTGTTTTAAACCCAAATCGAAGTGTGATATTCGATGTAGCAAGTAATGAATAGGAGGAGGGATGCTCTTTCACTAATGCAATACTAATGAAAGAAAATAAGTATTATTTTTACAGTACCAAAAACACAATTGCTTTTAGACAATAGAAAAAAGGGAAGATTCCAGAGAAGAAAATTAATGTTTAGGCTTTTCAGAAGGGAAAAAAGCACACCACTTTTATCTAGGAATGAATAAAATGCAAGGAACCCCAGATGGGTCCCACCGGGCCTGCCAAAATGTTTCACCGTTTTCTTTAAGTTTTTTAAGATGAAACATATAAGGGTGTGGGCCAAGGAGAAATACCTTTTGCGATGGTTGGTTAAAGGTCGTTGTGCGCATTCTTACTTCTTGATCCTATGTTGACTGTGAGAGCTTCCTTTTGGCTAGGAGGAACTACTTGAAATACACAACAAGACCACAAAATGTGGATTAAATAGCATATGACAGTGGACTACCTAGCGTATGCTAGATCTAGGAAGTATGATACTTCCTGGAAGGCTGTCAAACCACTATTTATAAATCAATATAAAATAACTTGAACATGTAAATAAAAGAATCTAGTGCTAGTGTTTTGATTTGGGTGCCTCAGATTACTATCGGCGTTGATCCGATTAATTATTAAAATACTATACAAGTAAAAGGTTTTGGATTAGGTTTTAGGTAGTGCAAGTGATCTGTAGGGCACAGATAGAGCCTTGGTAAGGTTGGATGGGATTTTGGGTTGTTTCAAGTGTGATACTTATGTGGCTGGTTTGGAACAATATTATCAGACACAGAGACTGACACTGGTTAAGGTGACCACTATCGGTTTAGGTAGGACAACTACCGATTTAGGGTGACTGATATCAGTAACTGTGAAAAGTGATAGGAAGTCAGGTGGAGGATGTTTGGAATCTCTTTTGTCTTGGAACATAGACTTGGAAAGGTCTTTATGGGGGAGGGTGAGGTGATAGGTCCAAAACATTTGTAGTAATATTCTGAGTGAGGTTTAGGGTAGGATATGGGTTGAGTTGTGAGGCTGGGTTAACAATCACAACAACTGATATCAATTAAATAGACCAATATCAGTGTAGGATAGACCAACCAAGGTTAGGGTTAATCGGTGTTGGTGACTGTGGGGAACTGGAAGGTGTTGTAGAATGAGTTTTTGGTCCTCTCTATGATTCTATAGAGAGTTTGGAGGATGTTTATAAGGTCTACAGGGGGAGGTGGTTTTGGGATATAATTTTGTGAAGTGTAGGTGGGGTGTGATGGGGTGGTTGATAGAGAGGAAGCTGAGGGATAGATCTAAGTAAGAACAGTGAATAGATGAAAACAAATAAAGAATACAACTACCAGTAACAGAGGAGAAACCAACTTACTTGTAGTTCAAATGTATTCTAAATCCCTGTAGTGGTGGAGAGGTGATTGGAGATGCTAGTGATAGTTGATTTGTGGAATGGTGCTCAGTGATATGGTCGTGCTTCCTGGGATGTTCTTATGAATGAAAAATTCTTTCTAATCACTCTTAGTGCTGGCTATGGCTATCTGGATGTGCGAAAGGGATCTGGTTCTTGCTTGCATGCAGATATCCTTCGTTCCAAAAATCAAGAATGTGGCCAACCTCTAAAACAAGGTTACTAAAATGGTTATATGGTAGCCGATGATGATTTAGGGTGATCGGCGTCAGTTTCGGGTTGACCGACATCGGTTAAGGCGGGATATGCCAGGTTGCCTAAAATAACAGATCTTGGCTATCTTTTTCTAGCTTTGCTAGTTGATGCTGGGTCTAAATGGAACATTGCACTTAGATACGTAAGAATGTGGTTAGAGGAAGAATAGGCATGTGCGTTTAGGGTTATACTCAGTCTTAGTTCATTAAGGTAAGTAGGGCTAAGTCTTTGTTAGTTATGGAAACATGTTATGAATAGGTCTATGGTGAGGTGTCTAGGTGAGGTGGTGGGGTGTGGTGGAAATTAGTTTTAATTAAGGTATTTAAGTAATTAATGAAGTGAGGATGAGTATTAATTTAATTGTAAATGTGGGCTAGGGAGGTCATGGTTAGGTGAATATGTTTAAGTTGACTATTCAAAAAGGGACCAAGGGGAGTGTGACCTGTTGGTGCCCATTCTGGTCCTCTGCTGTTTTGATCTAAATGTTCCTTTGGTTTGCATGCTCTGCAACGTATTTCTTCGATTTTGGTGATCTACAAACTTTGTTCTCTAGGATAAGTGCTTTCAAAATGCTCACAAACTCATTTGCCTTGCCCCATTTGAAAGAAATCTCCAAGTTTGCTATGAACGTGCCCTAAATTTTTTAAATCCACGGGCTCTACCATTTTTCTATGTTTGTTCAATCATGGAGTGTTAAAATTGATTGATTTGTGCTTACTTTCCTAAAAAACCCATGGCCATGGTTGTACAATGTTTAATAACTTGTTCCATTTATCCTTTGTGCGAAAAATCCATCACCCACAAAGAAAAAATCAAATTTGGGCATAACTGGAATTTTTATGTGTTTTTGACGGTTAGACGGGTGTATTTTAGAAAATCAAATTATCATTGAGAAGTCAGAGGGTACATGGTAGATTCTTATTGGCTAAGGAAAGGTGGGGAAATGTTGTAACTTTTCATTTTTTGCCTTTTTGACAAATGGGGCATTTTCGGGCTTAGGGATCCATTTTTTCCAACCTACATCGCATGTTCTAATTGGTAGGAGGATGGCGGGTGATTGGATTAGCTTAGATTTTTTAGACCTTATTTTACAAAAATGTTAAAGTCACAAAATAGTCTGAAGCTGCGTAGCCAATCGGGAGTGGACACGTGTCCTAAAAGACCAAAAAGGGAGGAGCGGGCTGATGGGGGACTTAGAGTTTTTTAGCTCTATTTTTCTAAAGTTTCAAAATCATTTTTTCCCCCACTCCAATCAGAGGAGGACACATGGCATTAATTTTGGGAAAAGGGAATGCGGATGGCAGAGGTTTTCAAAGTTTTTTACCTTTGGAGGAAAAATAAGTTTAAGTGAAAGTTTGGAGCGCGGCCCAATGGCCAATCATAGGTGGACACGTTTCCAACTGAGTTAGAGGGAAGTGCAGGCCGTGGAAGGAAAAGGAAAATTTTTCCCTTTTGGTCAAAAATACCTAGGGTAAAATTTTGGAGCGTGGCCCCGTGACGAATCAGCGATAGACACGTGGTAAAGGTAGAGCGGGTTGGTGGCCCAGTGGAAGGAAAATTGAAAATTTTCCTGTTGGCTAGATTTTTTGCATAGCACAAAACCTAGGCAGTCATTAGATAAATCTCCCTCATTTAATTGGTGAGGCCCATGTCAGTTTATCAATTAAAGTATGCTAATATCTAAATGGTGGTTTTACTTTAACTACTCAGTTCATGAACCATTTTGAACAGTTCTGTAGCAAGTAAGCAACTGTTTAAAGAAAGGAAAAGTTATAGAGGAAGGTAATTACATAAACATAGAAGAAATGGGGAAGATGTGCATCCCAATCAGTAGATGGTAGAGCTGATTGCATGAACATAGAAGAATCCAATAGATATAAACACAAAATTCTAAAACAAAGGCAACTCTAGATCCAGATCTAAAATAACACAAATTTTATTAAGAGATCTAAGATTAAAAGCAAGAAACACAGTACACTGTGACACAAAGTTCTCCGAAAACCTGCTCCTTTGTATTCCTTTACTCCAAGTGGCTCTCAGGGGTTCAACACAAAGTCTAGAACACAAGATTGTTGCTTACAAATTCTGATCATTAACCCGGAGGTTCTTCTCCTACCTATAGAATGTAGGAGGGAAAGTACAAATGGGAAGTCTAAGTGAACTAAAACACAAACAACAAGTAAAGATGACATTTGGCAATCATCCTCAACTAACTTCACCTTAAGTGACACATGTATCACTTAACAAATAGAATTGTTCCACATGACTTTAAGCAATGGTTTCAAAACCAATGACTTTAAAGTTTTACAATTTCATCCGGTAACATAGAAAATAGAAGAAGAAAGAATAGAAGAAGAAGTCATGCCAGTTGTAACATTTATGTCTTCTTCTTATTCTGATATCAGATATACTTGTCGAACATGTGATTCAACATCTTTCCATCTATTTTAGCCATTGCTTCCTTCTCTGTCCTAAACTGTAGCAACCCTTCATTCAACACTTTGATGCACGCTTCCACATCTTCCAAGCTCGACCCAAACCTTGCAATGTCTGCCTACAACGCCACCAGTCTACTAATAGAACTCATCGTGAAAGGCTTAGTATCTTTATCAATTCTCTTTTGTACTATCAGAAGAGACCCTTCCAGGGAATTAGGCACCTTGCTAGGAACGATCAACACGTATGAAGTAACACCTTCGACCACGTCCTCCTTAGTGAAAGAAATGATACTGTCTGGTAAGGATGATGTCCTACTCTCAAGTGCCTGCATCCTCTTCAGACAAAACTTTACAGATCTCAAAATGGAAAGATACTGCAAACTCTTGCTGCTTCCCCTTCTCAACTGATCCATCTGGTATAATTTGATCTATAACTAATACATCTCCTGACAGCTTGTTGATCTCGACCAAAATACTCAGGTTACTCTCAACAATTGTATTCATGTCTACTATGTTTGTCATCAGTTGCTTCAGCTGATTTGCTGCATCATCCATAACCTTTAGGTGGGCTGACACCTCTCCAAGTTGTACAGAAGCTTGATGAATAATCAAATCCTTCCATTCGTCAATAGATTTTACTTGATTTCTCTCATCCTCCATTTTCTGCATAAGATGATCACTCACCTGCTCTAAAATGGGATAAATGGAAGGTTTAGAAACCTTGGCTATGATCTCACACAATTGAGATACTTGCTTCTGCAGCTCATCTTTCTCCGCCTTTTCTCTGTCAAGCCTAAGGAATAGAGCATCTATCAATGTCTACGTATCCTGCTTCAATCCTTCAGTGGTGGCTTGACCAAGGGGTACTTTGGTTACTGTCACATCTTTTGCCGTGAGCTCATCCTCCTTCTTTCCTTCTACCAGAATTGACATCTCAGAAAACTTCTCTCCCAAATCCTGGATGATCAACGTTGAAGTCACCTTAGCAAATTTAGGCCTTCTATCTATTTTGCCTAGATTCTGGAGTAGCTGCAAGTCATGCTCCTCTAAGTTCATCTCCATTCTCGCTTCTGGAACCAACTGCAAAGCCAACCATTCTGAGAAGTTACTTCTCAGAGAATGAGAAGTCGCTGAGTGCACTACCATCTCCCGCTCTGCCTCCTCTCCATCAGAAAGTGCCACAGTGTTATGGCTGTCATCCTCTGAATCATCTAAGGACAAAGCTCTTTCGAACTCTGCCATTTGCAACTTCAACATCTCCTCTAGAATAGGTGTTGAACGAAGTGGCTGAGGAGAGAAGATGAATGTCGCCGGATTCAGTAGAGGCATGGAAGTATCCTACTGCAGTGTAATAGTTGGTGAAGTACTGGGTGCTGGAGAATCTGGAGCTAAAGCCATGGTCGTAGAAGTGATCTTCTGTGTACTTTCAACTTCTCAGACCTTCTGCTGCTTTCTCCTTCGTGCTTCTGCTTGAGGGAATCTCTTGCACCAAAGTTTCCCGTGACTTGATTCATCAATGCTTCATCAAGGCAATATCCCTTCGTCAGCAGCCAGTTTGAAGTATTCACCAAAACAGCTCCAGACCTTTCTTCAATTGTATGGCAGCCTCCTACGTTATCCTGCAGTACAATGTTATCTCCTCCCATTTGATGGTAAGTGTCAAGTACCACATTCCCATCATCTTTAAGATCCACAGGTATCCGCACCAGTCCATAGTTGAACACTTGCTTTGTTGATAGTCTGCTGAAATATCTCTTTCTAACCTCGTACTCACTTTTGCACTTCATCCAAAAATCTTCTAATGAAGGCACATGTGCATACTCCTAGGAGATCATCTTTCTGGCTGCTCCAAATGGATCGAAGTTCAGTCCTGTGGGGAAGAAATCTTTCTCATACTCGGATAACATCTGCATCTCCATCCCTCAAGCACTATGAATGCTATGATAGCTATATTGTCCTATAATGATCGGGAAGAAGCCTATAGACTTTTTCCATTTTGACTGAAGGTCGTGTATCTCCACAGGCTGCCTACTCAGCTCTATGGCGATCAATCTATCATTGTAGCATAAATCCACCAGATCCTTAGAAGAAATATTCAGAGCATTATCTGCTATAATTTTACTGGGTATGCCAAACTTGACAACAATATTTTCTTTTATAAAACTACACACCTCGGTATAAGTGGCATTCTTCATAGGAATGGCTTCAACCCACTTACTGAAATATTCAGTAGCTGTTAGAATGTAATGGTGACTGACATTGGAATCCAGGTTAAGCATACCAATAAAATCCATTCCCCACTGTTGGAAAGGTTCTTCAATCACAATGGGTTTTAGAGGTAATGCAGGCAATTTCACATGCCCAACAAAATGTTGGCATGCTTGGCACTTAGCTACCCAATCTGCAGTATCTTGAAAAAGGGTGGGCCAGTAATACCTTTCTCTGAGGATCTTGTGTGCAGTGACTCAGGTTGAGAAATGACCACCGCAAGCCATGTCATGAAACTATTGTAGTAGCTGATCCTGTTGAGCTTTATCCACGCATCTGAGAAATACGCCATCAATATGCTCTTGTACAAACCATTATCCCAAAGAACAAAATATTTGGATTTTAGTTTGATAGTTCATTTATCTTTTCTAGAAATTTGATCTAGGAATTCTCCATACATCAGAAAGTAAGCAATGTTACTGTACCACTCCTCTACTAGATCTATAAAAAGCACTGCAGGAAAATCCCCATCTATCTCATCTTGATTCACTTCTGGCACTGATGTTTTCATCTCTGTCATTATTTCACACAAACCTCTTTCTCGAACCACTTTTGTTGGTTTAATTTCCAGGTCATATTCTTGAACCTTTGTCACCCATGTTCCTCTCAATAATCCTAACTCTTGCTGAGTGAGGATATATTTATCTGCAGTATCTATAACCAAAACCATAGTGTGTGAGGAAAGAATATAATACCTGAATGATTTTCACGCCTTCACCACTACATATGTGTGCTTTTCAATGGGAGTGTATTTCAACTCATAGGATTTAAGGGGCGTGCTCATGAAAGCAATAGGAGATTCTACGTCCTCTTATTTTTTCTGCATCAGTATTGTTGACATGGTGTGTTTGGAGGAATAATAGTAACGAATAAATTCTTTACTGAAGTCGGGTGAAACCAAGACTAGAGATTTTGACAGGGCCTTTTTAATTTTCTTGAAAACTTCCTTCCCTTCACTAATCCATTTAAAATCTTGTGTCTTCTTCATCATATTCAAGATATGACGGGTTAGCTTAGCGAAGTCAGGAATGAATCTCCTGAGGAAAATTAACTTTTCCAAATAAAGAGTGAAACCCCCTTTTTGGACATAGGAAAAGGAAATGTCTGAATGGATTTGACACGCTTTGGATCTATCTTGGTTCCTTCCTTTAAAATGATGTGCCCTAGTAGTGTCCCTTCTATTACAGTAAAGATGGACTTCTTAGGATTCCAAGAAATACCATGTTTGCGGCATTGTATGAAAACCTCTTCCAAGTTTGAAAATGTGTGAAATTCTATCTTTGGGAAAAGACTGTCAGATCATCTAGGTACACCCACTATGCTTATATCCTTGAGATGAGAAAAATCTAAATCCATAGCTCTTTGAAATGTAGCACCAACATTAATCAGGCTGAACGACATTATCTGGTAAGTGAAGGTTCCCCAAGGTGTGATGAATGCCATTTTTTATTGATCTTCCTCGGCCACCTTGACTTGATTATAGCTTGAAAAGCCATCAAGCATGGAAAGCATCTTGGATCCAATGACCACCTGCAGAGTGTGATCCATGATGGGGATGGGGTAGTTATCTTTTAAAGAAGCTTGATTAAGGTTGCGAAAATCCACGTACAACCAAATTTCGCCACTCTTCTTTCTTACAGGGACTATGTTGGCCAACCATTCGAAATGATGTATGGGATAGATAATCTTTACATCTAATAACTTCTAGATTTCTGCAAAGATGGTTCCCGAAATGGTAGGGTTGTGCCGCCGCAGCTTCTGCTTAAAAGGCTTTTGTTTTGGTTTTAGTGGGATGTAGTGTTGAACTTCCGTAGGCTGATATGTTTTTAGATCCTGGTAAGACCAGGAAAAAACATCCATATATTTCTTAAGAAGCTCAGTAAAAGCTTCTCTTTTGGCCTCTGAGCAACACTTACCCAGATTTACTAATTTGGGATCATTGCCGGCTCCCAAATTTAGTAATTGTGTGTCGGAGGAAGAACCTTCCCCACTTTCTTCATTTTTCTTAAGCATATGATCATGCTTATCAAACATTTCCTCAAGAGATACCAAGCCTTTGGGAATTTTATTTCCCTTTAGCTGAATAATCTCTTGACCTCCCAAGACATCTGCATCCATTTCTCCCACAGTAGTTTTCCTAGAAGGAGAATTGCTTCCCTCATAGTAGATTTCTTCAAAGTTGTCCTTCTGTTGGTGAAACACAACAATCTACTTGTCATCGTTGAATATTTACCATTGCTGGATGTTGTCAGGAACCTTTGGGCGGAGAGACCATCTCCACTTTGTAGTCTCCCTGTTTAAAGAATGTGGGAGGCTGATTTGGATTCAACAAGGCTGTTGTCACTGTAAGTGAATCCACTCTTGAATTTTGTTCTCTCGGAATGTAAGATACCAAGAAAGCTGAAAAATATCGGATAACAGAGTAGACCGGATCTCTATAGTGACGCAGTTTGTCTTTTTTTACTTGGTAGAGACCTCTTATCTGCTTAATGATAAGCTCAACATCTCCCCTTGCATGTAAGAGCTTGACTCCCATTGTTCTTGCCTGATCCATACCTAATAACAATGCTTCATACTCTGTTGTGTTGTTGGTATTTTCAAACATCAATTTGAAGGAATGCGCATGCACCTTCCCTTCAGGAGAGATAAGAACAACGCTTGCACCGGATCCAAATGAACAGTAGCTACCATCAAATTCTAGAGTCCAAATCTTGTTGTTAAGTTTATGTGGTTCTTGAATCATCAGTTGAACATCTTCTTTATCCATTTCTAGATAATAGACTCCGTGATCAGATTCTTGAAACAATATATGAGATCTAGGATCCTCAGACTTTGACACTGTGTACTTAGATTTCTTCTCAGCTACAAGGATAGTCATTTTCATTTTTTTGTCTGGAAAAGAAGCAAATACTACCTGCGCATCTTTGATTTGTCCCACAAGAGGGACTTGCCTTTCCATTGAATAACATATTCTAATGGTTTTTTGTCAATGTGAGACCCAAGACATCAGCAAATTTGGTAGGCATGACATTATCAGAAGCTCCAGAGTCCAAAATGCAATTGCTCAATTTATGTCCGTTAATGAGCAAAGATACATAGAATGGATCGATCCTTTTTGATGTAGCAGGAAAAGAAGTAGAAGGAGAAGAACTTGCAGCTGCATTATTTGAAGGAGTATTCTTTGGATTTGCTAAGATACCCCGTGAAGTATTATTTATTGGGCTGGGACCATTACTTTGCACATACTTGACCAATCTATTCAGCTGATTAGGAAATTCTCTCAAATATTTAGCTTCTGACATTTGGAACTTGTTCCTTTTGATGTGATCAATGATGTCAAAAGCTTGACTTGCTTCAGCCGGATGTGCATTGGCCATTTGCTGTGAATTGAAATAATTTGAATATTTATCCTTAGGTGATAATTAATAAGGAAGAGTGCTACCTCTTTTCAAGATAGTAACATCCGGGCCAGGATCTTCTCTTTCTCTTCAGCCGCTTGTGGATGCTTCAACATTTTGGCGCATCTGAGACCTTGTGAACACCACAAATGTGTGACCATCAAAATCTTCAAAAGATTCATAATAGCCATCTTCAGATTCATAGTCCAGGTAACCAATATTGGAGTCACTAGTGGGATCTATAAAGTCTTCATCATCGAATGATTCATCAATTGCCAAGATCCTCTTCATTACTTTCCAAGTTATTCCTTGGAGTAGCTTCTATTGCCAACCAGTGTTGTAGTGCAGCAACAAGTCTGTTTTGGTTTTTATTTTGGTTTTGACCATTGAAGGTATGGGTAGGAGCTAATCTTGAGGGGGTTGCATTCCCTACTTAAGAGATCTGTTTTTTGATCTGCAACATGTCATTAGCCAGTCTCTATGCAAAAAATGATCTGAAGTGCTTAAAGAAGTGCCATCACCTTTGTGAGATGGTTTTCTGAGTTTCCCAGCCATGATCAAGTCGTCCTCAACTTCTATGGACATCATTTTGTGCTTCAAGTAGATTTATAGGTCTTGCCTTTCTCAGTTGATATCCAACTTTCGGGAAATAGAGCGTTTATAAAAAACATCTTTTGATTTTCATCACTCAATGTGGCAGAAGTGGGGATTTTATATAAAATCCTCTGGAAACTTACATTAAAGTCCCGCATGTTCTCGATTGGTTCTTTTTTCAACTACGTCAGTTGGGTGATCAACATGCTAGCGTCCTCTACGGGCTTGAATATTTTCAAAAATTACTCATGCATAGTCGCCCAGTTGGTTATGGTTCCAGGAGCTAGCCGATAGAACCATTCTCCAACCAAGTCATGTAGAGTCTCAATGAAGAGCTTGAATGAGACATCTTCATGCTCTACTACAAGCACACCACAAGATATGAAGAAGGCCGCCAAATGATCATCTGGGTTTTACTTTCCATCTCCAAAGAATTTTGGAAAATTCTTTCTGGATCCCTTTGGCAGATCATGCATAGGTGGAGTTAGGTTCAGAGGTCCAAAAGCTGCTCCCCATGGGACAGGTACTATCTGGTTCTGATTTTGATTCTGCATGATGAATGGGGCACATCTCCTCCTTGTGTATACTTGATGGATAATTCTAGCGGTTGGATTATGCTAAAGATGACTTGGATCTGGATGGGTGTGCAACCTCCTTCTTGGTGAGAGACTAGATCTACGGATTCTAACTTGAGGAGGATGATTGAAATTGAATCGCTCCTACAGTCAGAAGAAATAATCAGTCCTTCCTTATGCCTTCACGGATCAGGTGAATGGACATTCATCTAGGTTGAGATTTGTGTGGAAAACACTCTGATCTTCAATAGATAAGCTTTGATCTACAAAGATAGTTGTGTCCCCAACGGAGTCACCAAAAACTGTTGGCTAGATTTTCTGCATAGCACAAAACCTAAGCAGTCATGAGATAAATATCCCTCATTTAACCAGTGAGGCTCCTGTGTCAGAATTGTCAATTAATGTATGCTAATATATAAATGGGGTTTTACTTTAACTACTTAGTTCATGAACCATTTTGAACAGTTCTGCAGTAAGTAAGCAGCTGTTTAAAGAAAGGAAAATTTATAGAATAAGGTAATTACATAAACACATAGAAGAAATGGGCAAGATGTGCATCCCAATCAGTAGATGACAGATTTGATTGCATGCACATAGAAAAATCCAATAGATATAAACAAAAAATTCTAAAAAAAAGGCAACTCTAGATCTAGATCTAAAATAGCACAAAGTTTATTAAGAGATCTAAGATTAAAAGCAAGAAACACAGTACACTGTGACACAAAGTTCTCCGGAAACCTACTCCTTTGTATTCCTTTGCTCCAAGTGGCTCTCAGGGGTTCAACACAAAGTCTAGAACATAATATTGCTGCTTACAAATTCTGATCATTAACCCAGAGGTTCTTCTCCTACTTATAGATTATATGATGGAAAGTACAAATAGGAAGTCTAACCGAACTAAAACACAAAAAACAAGTAAAGATGACATTTGGAAATCATCCTCGACTAACTTATCCTTAAGTGACACATGTATCACTTAACTAATAGAATTTTTCCACATGAATTTAAGCAATGGTTTCAAAACCAATAACTTTAAAGTTTTACAATTTCATCTGGGAACATAGAAAATAGAAGAAGAAAGAATAGAAGAAGAAGTCATGCCAGTTGTAACATTTATGTCTTCTTCTTATTCTGATATCGGATATACTTGTCGAACATGTGATTCAACATCTTTCCATCTGTTTTAGCCACTGATTCCTTCTATATCCTGAACTGCAGCAACCCTTCATTCAACACTTTGATGCATGATTCCACATCTTCCAAGCTCGGCCCAAACCTCGCAATGTCTGCCTACAGTGCCACCAGTCTACTAATAGAAATCATCATGAAAGGCTTAGTAGATTTATCAATTCTCTTTTGTACTATCATAAGAGACCCTTCTAGGGAATTCAGCACTTTGCTAGGAACGATCCACACGTATGAAGTAACACCTCCGACCACGTCCTCCTCAGTGAAAGAAATGATACTATCCGGTAAGGATGATGTCCTACTCTCAAGTGCCTGCATCCTCTTTAGCAAAACTCTGTAGATCTCCAAATGAAAAGATACTGCAAACTCTTGCTGCTTCCCCTTCTTAATTGATCCATCTGGTATAATCTTCTCTGCAACAAATACATCTCCCGGTAGCTTGTTGATCTCGGCCAAAATACTCAGGTTACTCTTAGCAATTGTATTCATGTCTGCTATGTTTGTCATCAGTTGCTTCAGCTGATTTGCTGCATCATCCATAACCTTCAGTGGGCTGGCACCTCTCCAAGTTGTGAAGCTTGATGAATAATCAAATCCTTCCATTCATCAATAGCTTTTACTTGATTTCTCACATCCTCCATTTCCTACATAAGATGATCACTCACTTGCTCTAAAATGGGCTGAATGGAAGGTTTAGCAACATTGGCTATAATCTTGCACAATTGAGATACTTGCTTTTGCAGCTCATCTTTCTCCACCTTTTCTCTGTCAAGCCTAAGGAATAGAGCATCTATCAATGTCTGCGTATCCTACTTCAATCCTTCAGTGGTGGCTTGACCGAGGGGTACTTTGGTTACTGTCACATCTTCAGCCATGAGCTCATCCTCCTTCTTTCCTTCTGCCAGAATTGACATCTCGGCAAACTTCTCTCCCGAATCCTCAATGATCGACCTTGAAGTCACCTTAGCAACTTTAGGCCTTCTATCTCTTCCGCCCAGATTCTAGAGTAGCTGCAAGTCATGCTCCTTTAAGTTCATCTCCATTCTCACTTCTGGAACCAACTGCGAAGTCAACCATTCTGAGAAGTTACTTCTCGAAGAATGAGAAGTCGTTGAGTGCACTACCATCTCCTGCTCTGCCTCCTATCCATCAGAAAGTGCCACAGTGTTATGGCTGCCATCCTCTAAATCATCCAAGGACAAAGCCCTTTCGAACTCCGCCATCTGCAAATTCAACATCTCCTCTGGAATAGGTGATGAATGAAGTGGCTGAGGAGAGAAGATGAATGTCATTGGATTCAGTAGAGGCATAGAAGTATCATGCTGCGGTGCAATAGTTGGTGAAGTACTGGGTGTTGTAGAAGCTGGAGCTAAAGCCATGGTCGTAGAAGTGATCTTCTCCTTTGATTGAGATCTTCTATGTACTTTCAACTTCTCAGACCTTATGCTAATTTCTCCTTCGTGCTTGCGCTTGAGGGAATCTCCTGCACAAAATTTTCCCGTGACTTGATTCATCAATGCTTCATCAAGGCAATATCCCTTCGTCAGCAACTAGTTTGAAGTATTCACCAAAACAGCTCCAGAACTTTCTTCAATTGTATGGTAGCCTCCTACGTTATCCTACAGTATGGCTTTATCTCCTCCCATTTGATGGTAAGTGTCAAGTACCACATTCCCATCATCTTTAAGATCAAAAGGTATCCGCGCCAGTACAAAGTCGAACACTTGCTTTGCTGATAGCTTGCTAAAATCTCTCTTTCTAACCTCGTGCTCACTTTTGCACTTCATCCAGAAATATTCTAATGAAGGCACATGTGCGTACTCCTAGAAGATCATCTTCCTGACTACTCCAAATGGATCGAAGTTTAGCCATGCAGGGAAGAAATCTTGCTCATACTTAGATAACATGTGTGTCTCTATCCCCTATGACAGCTATAATGTCCGACAGTGATCGGGAAGAAGCCTGTAGACTTGTGCCATTTTGAATGAAGGTCATGTATCTCCACAAGTTGCATGCTCATCTCCATGGTGATCAATCTATCATTCAGATACCTGGGCATCTTTATTGGTTCTCAAGAAAAGCACATAACCCTAAGGTATGTGAAATCTGCAAACTGAATGAATAGACTGTCAATCTTGGACATAGATTCCTATGCTTCCTTGCTTATTCTGTTGGCCTTCAAGTCTTTGTCTAGCCTGCAAATGAAATCGTAGAAGAATTCATCATTGACCACTTTGAAATCTTTCTTACACACAGGTACAATAAGCTGTGGGTAGCACTCGAAAATGGGGTCCGTAGAAAGAACACCACATCTATCCAGCTTGGAAAAGACACCTTTTGAAGCTGCAACATACACCAAGTAGGAAGTCATTTTGAAGCTGAAAGTACACTTCACGTTCCGAAGTTGCTCACCAATGTTATCACTAATAATTTCCGACCAATTGATTATAGAATCAACCTTGTTGACTTCAATGGTCCTGATGAAAGCATACATCCATGTACGGAAAGTGTAAGCGTTCGCCTCGCCATTAATCCTGCATAACAATTTGACAATATCATCGATCACCTGTACCAAATCAGACTGTGGAAGAGTTCTTGGGAACTTTGAAGGAGATCTAGGCTTCTTCATGTATCTTCTATTCATTATGCTCAAGCAATCAACTCTATGCTTCTCCCACTTACTGCCAACATCCTGAAGACTAATGGAAGTCACCACCTTTCACAACGGAATCTTCAAACAATAATTGATGAACTTGGTGTCCAATCGAATTATTGTTTTCCATGTAGCATCTCACACTGATCTGCATGAAGGATGGTAAGATCTAGCGCATTATATAACAAACTCTGGCAATTGGGCTGTGCATGGAAAGGCTGCAGCTCGAATAATTCCACTGCTTTTAACCGCAGGCATGAGTGAAGTCTTTCCCGCTCTGGATCTATTAATCAATTCGGAAAGAGGTTCCGAACCTAGATCTGTGTCTCCTATGTCCGCAAGTTTGGAAGTGATGCATGAATCCATCGTGCTTTCTTTTTCATCTCTCTTCGCCATGGCTTTGTCTATCTTTGTCTGAATAATTCTTTTTCTTCTTATTTGGCCAAATTTCTTCAAAACTGGTGTAGATCTGGATAATTTTTCAGATTCAGAGGATATATGCAATGTATTGGACATTGATTAAAGCTACTTTTCTTTTGTAAGGTGCCTGTAATGAATTCCTGCAATTAATCCAGACAAAGATGGCCACCGGAGCATGAATAGTGAATTTTAATTGTAAAAATATGCACTTTTCAAGCCTGCTGCCCCAAAAATTGATGTTTAATTTGCACATAAAGAGAGCATGAACTTTTCCAACTTCACCTTAGCACCTATAACACTTATGCAATCACAAATCAACCTCCTTCAAAGCATGCACCAAGTTTGGAAGCTTTTAGCCTTTTTTTCACCTTTGTCTGAGCAAAATCCTTCTTCAAATGGGGCACACTTTTCCTCTTGGCTGCAATTTTTTACCTGTGAATTAAATAGTTCACCTTTATGGCAGCCCATGCTTATATAACCCTCACAATTATATAATTAATAATTTCCCTTCATATTCCTAGCAATTAATTAATTAAAAATCATGCTTCTCTCTTTAAAAATAGCATGTTTAAGGACATCCATCCAATAAATTAAATTAATTCATTTAATTCATCCACTCTTCACTTCACTTAAGCTTCACAGTGTGCCTTGACCATAGCCACTAAAAATAAAATTTAATTTAATGATTGAATGCTTCAAAAATCATTAAATCTATTCTAAATGGGGCGCACTTTTTGACATGAAGGGAGCAGCCTTTAAATAAATTAAATTTAATCAATTTAATCCATTTAATTCTATTTCTTTTATTCCCTTTGGCTTTGTTGATTTTCTTCCATACTTGGGCACCCTTTTTAGAAGAAAAATTAATTAATTTAATCCACTTTAAGGCTGCCATCTTCTCAACAAAGGGGGTGCACTATTTTGCATAATAGAATTGTATTTTTAAGAATTTTTCACAATGGGATTATTTACCCTGCAAGGCAGCCCTGGAAATCCCATGATCCACTTAAGTGATTTGACTTTGACAATGAGATTATTTACCCTGCAAGGCAGACAATAAAATCCCATGATTTCATTTAAGTCACTTTTCTTTTATTTCACCATGGGAATTTTTACCCTGCAAGGAAGACGATAAATTCCCGCCTACCTGCGGCCTCTAACTTCCCCACTGTAGCTTAAGTGAATTTTATATCATGGGAAAAAGTACCCTGCTAGGCAGGTACAAAATTATCACCTTGCCTGCTGCTTCTATTTTTCGCATTGCAGCTTAAATCCTTTGTTTTCCAAAAATGCGCCCAACCCTACAGGGGCTTTTCTGTGCACGACTTTGCTTTTCCCAGTGATCCAGACCTCTGATGGTGACTTCCTGCAGGCATAATGTGTGTATATGTTCTCCAGCTGCTCCAGGCTAAGAATCGGGCTTACCCGGTAAAGGAATTGTTCTAGAGAAATTTTACAGAAAATGAAACGGGACAACATAAAAACACGAAAAATTGCCAAAAGTCACAAATAAAGCCCAAAAATTATTCCAAGTTAAAACCCGTCTGGTACATGGGAATAATGACATGTTCGATCATAACAGAGTTAAAACAGATCCCAAATAGCCTCAAACGGGGCTCAAAATAATTAAATACAAATTTCCCGCAGACAAATCTCGACGACATAATATAACAATTTTGGGCATCTGGGTATTTGGTGAAAAAGGCTAATATGGCTTCTTGGGAATATCTTAATGCAATACAAGATCTTTCAGGCAATAACAACACAAAACAACCCGTTATTTTAAAAGTACGAAATTTTTTCGGGGAGGGTAGTTGTAGATTTCAGGATGAAATTTGGGTGACACCATTTCCCTTAGCAAAAAAGGGAGTTAAAATGAGAATTGGGCCCGCGGATTTTAGCAATAAAGGAAGCGACATGTGGCGAGGGAGAAATCGGGTGTGTAGGCCCGTAGGGCAAAAAGTGAAAATTTTCCCAATTTTCAAAAGGGGTCAATATGCGCAGAATTGAAGTAAGATTTCAATGGGACCCACCATATGCCACGTGTCAGCTCCAAAATTCAAAGGCGAAGGGGCGGAGAAAAAAGTCAAAATTTTCCATTGTTTCAAAAATGTCAAAAAGACAAAAAGTAAGCCCGAATTGATTTCCAATCATACTTTGACACGTGGAGGGCCCAGATTGAAGGACAAAGAGCAGATCAAGGGCAACTGTGCACTTTCATTTTTGACCGCTATTTTTTCTCTAGGAGGCTTGGAATCGTGAATTTTGCATCAAATTTCATCAAAATTTTGGTGATTCCATGTCATTTTGGCCTTCTAGAAACATTGGAATCAGTTTCATGACTAAATTTACAGATTTGAGGTTTTTTTTAATTAAATTTTTACTCATCCTGAGCAAAACGTGAATTGCCAAATTTAAAGTTACAGAGGTAGTTTTAAAGGGTGAAAAGGTAAAATGATGAGTGGAAAGGCATCTGCATACCTTTATGATGAAAAACGTGCCTCCAGGATGGATAATGATCTAAATATTTGCAATGATTCTCCATTTTAAAAACACCTGGCAACTCTTGTTGTAAATTTGTTAAATGTCACTTTCAGAATATCATGAAGGAATTGTTGTAATAGAATTGATCCCTTGGCATATTCTTTTCTTGGGAAAGAAGGATCAAATGTGGAAAGAGATATATAATTCATTTTTGGAGAAATGCAAAAGGGGGGGTCGGGAAAAGTTGAAAAATCACGAGCAAATTCTGAGAGAAAGCTCATTTTTCTGAAAAACCCACCAAAGAACTAGAATAATTTCTTCTGTGTTGGATATTCATGTATGTGAGTTGGTTACAAGTGTATAGCCATCACACCACTCTGAGATTGTTCATGAAACTCTCCCCTGCTGATGAATCTATCAAGATTTTGAGTTAATCTATGTTTTTCTGGGCAATATGATGTCTATTATCATTTTTAAATGCCTACAAATAGTTTTCATTGTTCTTGTTGCAATCTTGCATTGAAATTCTTTAGAAATCACATAAAATATCCATTTCTTGTTGATAGTTTAGTGGCATTTGCAATCTCATGTTCAGAAGAGCCTTCATCTGATAAAGAGATAAAAAAATTTAAAATCACTTTACCTTCCTTGACTGCAGAGATTGCTTGTAAGAATTTCAGGGTACCTTAGGCGCTGTTTGATCAAGGATATTTTTGTTTAATTGAGTTCTTTACTTCAAGCTTTTGTGGTGAGTTCTCAAAGATTGTGTGAAGAGTGCAACCTGGGATTTCATTTATGCCTCTTCTGGTTGAAAGAATATCCTGATTTTTTAAAGCATTTTATCTGATAGTTGTTCAAGTATTGTAGAGGTTTTCAAAGATTTGATATATCCCAGTTTGTCTTGTCAACACCCCACAAAAAAATTCATTCAAATAAACTAATCCTACCCATACTACCCCTGTATTTCATTGTGTGTCAACAAAAGGATCTAACCCATCTACAAAAATGCGTTAAGGCAAATCAAGATTATACAATGTCTTCAGTAACCCTTGCCTTGCATTGAAAATATCTCCATAATCTGGGAGTGACAACTTGTGAAAGTCATATTTGGAGTGTTGATCATATTTTCCCAAGGCATTTTCATGCTACTTGTATAAATTGAGGGATATCTTCATCTCCTTCACCATTTGGGGGTTACAATATAGGTTCTCTTACCTTGGTTGAAAGGCACAACCTAAAATAGTGAGAGTCAAATCAAATCATTTCAAAGGGCTATCCATCTATCTACAAATCTGAGTTCCAGTTAGATCACATCCCTGGTTACAAAATGACACACATCATGATCTATCTAACTTCAAGCTTCATGCCATATCTCTGATGCTGCTCAGACTGAAAATGAGAACAAATTTGGGTATCAACACTTTCTGGTGCCGTTGCTAGGGAATTGTTTTTAATTCCTGGGAACTAATTTGCACTGTTGAGAGTGATTTCCTAATTCATTTCCAGTCCATATCTGTTTAGCCCGTCAACTATACCAACACTTTCTGGTGCTGTTGCTGGGGAGATTCTTCAGTATTTTATTATTTCAGATCCCTGGTAATACTTCTTGTGTGATTTATGTGTAATTACAAATATGAGTATCATTTTCTGATCAGATTTATAGGGCTGGAATAAAGAGTAGAGTTCTAGGTTTGATGTTTTCTTAGTTCAATCTGATCCATGTGCATACATATTTGAGATATTTAAATGCATATCAAACCCTGGTAAAGTCCCTTGCAAATTTTTCATGCATATACGTTGTTGAAGCATCATTTTATAATCATATTTGTAAGGATTAATTGAAGATATAAGTTCTACCTGCAATTTTCCATACACTTTCCAATAGTTTGTTGCACTTCATTTACATTTGTGGTTGATAATTTTAAGACGAAAGAAGGTCGATTTTAAATTTTGGCAATTTTTTAGTGTTGGTAATATTTGACATAAGGTTTTTTTTTAAAGTTTTTTTTTCTTAGTGCATTTGCATAACATACGGGTGGAAGTCCTTAGTGGCTACTCCATGCGATTGATATTAATAAATACCTGTTGTTCGAAAATCTTGTCGGCCTGGACAGATCTATGATATACATCCAAACAGTGTGAGGGCTTAGCCCCTCTTTTGAGTCAGCAAGACGAAACGGTTGATTGCTATTCTCTACCAGCAGGACGCTATGCCAAGTCTCACAGATTCTTCCTATCGGGGGTTTGGGATCTCATCCCATATAGTGTTTTCAGGCGGCGAAAAAAAGGAATGAAAGAGGAAAGAAGAAAGAACAGATCCGAAGAAGAAGAAAGAATTCCGAAGCAGAAAGTCATAGATTTTATGTTATTTTGTTTTGGGTTGGTAGTAAACCGAGCCACCTACTTGCATACATAAACAAATCAATGACTGATGAGCACTGACAGAAAGTAGATATAACCAACAGATTAAACACATACAGATCTAACGGAAGAAGATCTAAAAAAATGCTAACCACAGCTATTGAGCACAAAGTCTTAATATTTTGTATTACGTTTTCTCTTCTTCTTTACAATAAAGCTCCAAGTCTTTCCTCTCCTCACTTCTATTTTCCCTAAAATGTTCAAACGCCCTGAATACACCCAGTATTCCAGTAAGTTTATAGAAGAAGAAGAGAAAGAGGTACAAAGGAGCCAACAACTTATTTACAAAGATGATCAACGATCCCACAAGAAACCACTCTTTCGGTAAAAGTGTGCACTTTTCATCATGTCATTAGGAACTTATCAGCGCACTTGGCGCACCTATCAGCATGCCGACATCACAATTGTCAGCGCCTTTGGGAAGTGGTGCACTTATCAGCATTTCACAGGAACTTATCAATCGCCCTTTGGCGCACTCTTCAGCATGTCGACAGGAAACTTATCACGCCCTTTGGCGCAAACCTTTGTTTGTTAATGAACTTCCATGACCTTTTGCGCACATCGTTGGCATTCACATGAACTTCCTTGCGCCCTTTTCGCACCTTTGCATGTCAACATGACTGCCTTGTGCCAGTGCCTTTAGGCGCACCGTTTGACATGTGTCAACAAATAACTCCTTGCACCCTAGTGCATACCGTTTTGTCGTGTCAACATGGTACTTCCATGCGCCTTGGCGGCACGCTTCACATGTCACAGGAACTTATCAATCATCACCCTTTGGCCACTCTTCCAGCATTTTCAACAGTACATATCAGGCGCCTTTTCTGAAAATACTGAAAAATTGCTAAGTCTCTTAAAACTTGATTTTTGGAAAAGAGTTTGGGCTTCTTTCGAACGTTGTCAAACTTCCTTGGGGCCAAAACAACTTTTTTGGGTATGGTTTACCTGCAAATTTCCTTGACAAGTTTGGCCAGGATAAAATCCCAATGTCTTACTTGTTTGTATTACGTTTTCTCTTCTTCTTTACAATAAAGCTCCAAGTCTTTCCTCTCCTCACTTCTATTTTCCCTAAAATGTTCAAACGCCCTGAATACACCCAGTATTCCAGTAAGTTTATAGAAGAAGAAGAGAAAGAGGTACAAAGGAGCCAACAACTTATTTACAAAGATGATCAACGATCCCACAAGAAACCACTCTTTCGGTAAAAGTGTGCACTTTTCATCATGTCATTAGGAACTTATCAGCGCACTTGGCGCACCTATCAGCATGCCGACATCACAATTGTCAGCGCCTTTGGGAAGTGGTGCACTTATCAGCATTTCACAGGAACTTATCAATCGCCCTTTGGCGCACTCTTCAGCATGTCGACAGGAAACCTTATCAGCGCCCTTTGGCGCACCTTTTTGTTGTTGTTAACATGAACTCCATGCACACTTGTGCGCATCGTTTGGCATTGTCAACATGAACTTCCTTGCGCCCTTTGGCGCACCGTTTGGCATGTCAACATGAACTTCCTTGTGCCCTTTAGCGCACCGTTTGACATGTCAACATGAACTTCCTTGCACCCTAGTGCACCGTTTGTCGTGTCAACATGTACTTCCATGCGCCTTGGCGCACTCTTCAGCATGTCGACAGGAACTTATCAGCACCCTTTGGCGCACTCTTCAGCATGTCAACAGGAACTTATCAGCGCCTTTTCTGAAAAGACTGAAAAATGGCTAAGTCCTTAAAACTTGATTTTTGAAAGAGAATTTTGGGCTTCTTTCGAACGTTGTCAAACTTCCTTGGGGCCAAAACAAATTTTTTGGGTATGGTTACCTGCAAATTTCCCTTGACAATTTTGCAGGATAACAATACCAATGTCTTACCTTTTTGTCATTTGTTTTTGTGCTGCTAATCTATGCAAAACTGGAAGGAAGAAGATCTCTCTTCCTTAAAGACCCAGCTAAGAAATTATTTTCAGATTCAAGGAACTCAGAGTTGGAAGGGAGAAGAGTTTGGAAAGTTGTTAAAGGTTAGACATCAGGCAAATATATAGCCATTGATGAGAGAGATCAACCTTTGGTAGATGATTATCATTCTTCTTCAAGTGATTTTGATTCAAGAAATACTCTCATAAACTTGTTTGCCTTATCTAGCGAAGGTCCTTCCACTATACCTGGTAAGTTCCTTCTCCAATTTGCACCTCTGTGTCTTAATTCAAGTAAAACTTTCTAAGAAAATAAACACTTAGAGAATACCACTCTTATGAATCACATTCCTGAGCCCCAAAGATCTTGCACTCCTCATCATCTTGTTTCACCTCCAAGATCACCTCCACCAAACAATATGGCTCAACCTAGACTTCCATTTGTTGTTAACACCTTTGGTCCCATAGATTTTAGTGGAATGGATGGTTACTCGAATGCTATTCCATAAGATGTCAGAAATAGATTGCCAAAATTTTAAGGCAACAATGTAATAACTGGTGATCAGCATCTCAAACTCTTTGTTAATATGATGGAATATTTTGAGATAGAGTTTGAAGATGTGTATATTAATTTGTTCATTCATACACTATAAGAAGATGCTAGGGATTGGTACAAGGCTCTGCCTGATAATTCTATTGATTTATGGACTGAAATGAAAAATGCATTTAGGTTGCAATATGGTGACAAGACTGATCCTAGATTTCTTTTGTTTGAGTTTGAGAATATCAAGAAGAACCCTAATGAATCAGTCCATGACTTCAACACAAGGTTTAACAAAAATTTGAGAAGGCTTCCAGTTAATCTGAGGCCTTATGATGAATCTTGTCTAATCAAATATGCAGATGCATTTGATTAAAAGGCAGCCTATTACCTAAGAGACAAGAACCCTACCAATCTAAGACAAGCTTTCACCATGGCACTTAAAATTGATAACAATATCAAAGCAATTGAGAAACCTCTTAAAAGAGATGGTGTAAAATTGATAAACCCTGAAAAACCCCAAGCTAGAAAAGGTGCTGATTTAGAAGAGGTTTTGAAAACTTTGGCAGGGGTTGTCAAAGAAATCTCATATAAGTTGACAAGAGCTGAGAAGGGAATTGGGTAGACTTCACAAGGTTAGCCTAGGTATTAACCACAAGATAGATTTGGCAATCACCATAGGAATGAGTAGAGGTTTGATGAAAAAGGTAAAGGGCCTGTTGGATTTGCAAATAGACATCCTCAAGCATGTGAAGGAAGAGTGTTTCCTGATCCCTTAACTGCTAGGGTTGCTGCTGTTGAAGAGGTTGCTGATATTGATTGGTGTGATAGGTGTTTTCTACCCCATCCTCCATGTGAAGTGGACCAACAAGAAGGTGAAGCTAATAATGATGATGGTACTGATGATGATATTTTCATGATGGGCTATTCTTCAAGATCACAAGGAGGAGCAACATCTACTGAAGTAATAAGTGCTAGGACAGCTATAACTTTTTGGGATTGCATCAAATAGGTACAAGTATTTCTTCCCCCTCATGCTCTTGAAGTTAATGTAGTGCAGGATTTTGAAATTCCTAGCAATGACTTTTAATACTTAAGAGATTTGATGATTAAGAAATACGATGGTGGCATCCCTTCGGAGGAAGATAGACAATTGTTGATGAATGTTGTTGTAGCTCAAGAGAAAGACTATAACACTAGAAGAAAAGTTGTTAAGGGAGTTGGGCCTCAAGCCAAACCTAAAACACCCTTGCTCACAAGCATTCCAAAAGAAGCTCCTAGGAGAGAAGCACCTGTCAAAAGTTTTGATGTCCTAAACAAAAATTACAGTCCTCCTCATGCCCAAGCTGCCAAGAATCCCTTGCTTTCAAATGAATCTTCTTGTCTCCCTTCCAATGCTGCTTTGCCAAAGAGTGTTCCCTATGACATAGCCCAAGTATTGAGCCAAATCAAAGTGAGTGTTCCAATCATTGAGTTGCTTAGAATTCCTAAGCATAAGAAGAGAGCATTTGAGTACTTGGGGTTGAAAGAAGAGAAGATCACTCCAAGCAGAAATGTAGATGTTGTTGAGACTCCTCCTCAAAAAATTTCTGACCTTGAAACACCACCAGCAGTAGAAGACCTTGGAGAGACACTTGAGGTATATTTGGGGACATCTTTGGTTGATTCCCAATTGAATGTTGATCCATTCTTCATAACTTTGATCATAAAGGATAGGCTACTTCACAATTGTATGTTTGATTCCGGTGCATCATGTAATGTCATGCCTCTAGAAGTCATGAATGAGATGGACATAAAAGTGATCGTAGCCTATGGAAAGTGCACTGCCATGGACTCAAGAGAAGTGCCAGTTGTTGGTTGTGTGAAGGGTTTAGTAGTGCAACTTACATCTTATCCCGGGAGGAATTTAAAATTGGATGTTGTGATTGTTGATTGCCCTGCTAAATGGTGTATGCTTTTGTCAAGAAAGTGGGCTGCAAGTGTTAGAGGGAGTGTCCAAATGGATATGTATTTTTCCACCATTCCCATTGAGGGCATCCTTGCCAAGCTCTATGGAGAAAAGAAAATGTTGCATTTGATTGAGGATCCAAACAATGCTTCTTATGAAGTATTATTTGTTGATGTTGATGCTGATAATTTTATTGGTTTTGCTGATGGAAAAGAACAAAAAATGGATCAGTCAAAGTGCCTTGAACAGGTATGTTCTCCTTGGACCTTGCTATTTGATAGAGCTTACTACAAATTTAGAAATGGTGCTGGTGTAATTCTGATTTCTCCTAGCTTGGAAGAATTTGTTTTTTCCTTCAAGATTAATTTTGAATGTACTAAAAACATTGTCTGATTATGAAACCTTGTTGTTGGGTCTGAGAATTGCATGGAAGTATGGTGTTAGGGACATCATTGGAAAAGGAGATTCAGAGCTGGTTGTCAAACAAATAAGAAAACTATATGCTACAAAAAATCAGCGGATGAAGTAGTATAAGCATGCAGTTTGGGATCTGATTGAGATGTTTTATTCCTTCAATATTATGCACCATGATAGAAGTTTGAATGCTGCTGCTAAAAAGTTGACAGTGTTGGGGTCAAGATTTGGAGTTTTCACTATTTCACCTTATTGTGAGTACAATGTTGAAGTGTTAACTAGGCCAGCTGTCCCTGACAACATCAAGCATTGACAAGTGTTTAATGATGATTCTCAAGTGTAAAGGTTCTTGCAAAATCAAGGTGAGTTTATAGATCAACATATTGATTGGGAACCAATGGTGTGTGTGACTGAAGGAAGAGAGACTTTTCTTAGAAAAGATATTATCCAATTGAAAACTAACACCATTCCTAGAGGGCTGGTTACTCTCAAGTCAAATTTTAGCAATGCTGATTACATCATCAATAGAAATATGTCTACCTCAAGGGATGTGGAAGAGCATGACTTGGGAATAAAGGACAAACCAAGAAAAGTTTGGTTGGGCAACAGTTTAAACAAGGAAGAAAAACAATCCTACCTCCAATTGTTGAAACAATACCAAGACCACCTTGTCTGGTCATATTCAGAGCTGAAAGCATATAGAGAAGAATTGTTTCAACATGATATTCCTCTTGAAACAAATGCCAAACCATTTAGACAGAAGAAAAGGCCAATTAATCAAATCCTCTCCATGAAAATGCAATTTGAATTGAAGAAATTGAAGGAGGGAGGGATCATTCAGCCCACAAGGTATTCATCTTGGGTTGCAAACCTTGTGCCAGTCAGAAAGAAGAATGGGGATATTAGACTTTGTGTAGACTTCATAAATCTGAATAGAGCTTCATTAAAAGGGGTTATGTAGGTAAGTGATTTTCTAGGTAAGGTAATATGGAGTTGGGGTAAGCGGGCGTAGGGTATATGATAGGTCATTGAAGTAGGTATGGAATTTATAGGTGTGTGGTATTTTTGACATGGTTGATTTATATCGGTGTAGGCACAACATTAGTTGACGATGCAGGACAGATTCCCACCATTGTTAAGTGAGATATGACCTCATTTCACCACAGAGGATTGGGGACACATTTGCGTGGTTAGCCTAGTTTGCATTAGGTGGTATAGGTGGATCCAACGGGATCATAGTTTCATGGTCGCACTCATTGATAGATGGGATGCCATGACCAACACTTTTTTCTTACCTACTGATGAGATGACAATCATGTTGGAGGATGTCTACCAGATATAGCGGTTGTTGATTGTTGGTGAGCCAGTTTATACAATGTGGGCTGATGTGGCCTTTGAGTAGATGATCACTGTGTTCAGGGAGATAGCGATGAAGTTGACTGAGCACAATGTAAGCCTTGTATACGGGGCATTTTACACAACACACTTGGATGAGATGCGATTGGCAGTATTGATGATGGTGGCAGTAGGGTGCAATGCTCTACCTGATTCAGAGGGTGGCTGGTTTCCTCGAGGTTTGATGGGGGTTTTGCGGGAGATGGTGGAGGATCGGGTTCGGTTTGCTTGGGCACCTACCTATTTGGTGCAGTTGTACATAGAGATCTAGGCTTACCAGAGGATGCACCGCTATGACTTATGTTATACCTTCCTATTGCATTGTTGGGCTTATGAGCACATTGTGATAGTGTGGCCATGAGGATTGCTAGTAGAAGATTGACATAGAGGTGGATGGAGATTAGGCTACATGAGGTGGGTGGTAGTTGGGGATTGTCGACGAGGTGAGGAGGTGACCTATAATGTCATGCATTATAGGCAGAGGTTGGAGGGGTTATATGCATTGGATATCACGTGGTGACCATATGTGGGCTACCCAACATTTAAAGGTATGAGGCGGGAGCTACGAGGGTTGCCGCTAGTACGGTGGATACAGGGTAGATGTGTTAACAAGCACGAGATGATTCAGGTAGATATAGTGCTTTTTCCATGGATGCAATCCACCTACATATTGGAGTACTTTGTCTTAAGATTACAATAGAGTAAAAAATGAAGAAGAAAAGGAAAATGCATAAGATTTTTCTATCTCTAAAGTGTCATAGATCCAAGTATTTATCCAAGAATTGTTGGAAGTAAACATCTTGTGAGCCATGTAATACCTTGAATACTTCATATCAAGGATTTTTAAGGTAAGAGAAGAAAAATTCTAGACTTTGAAAATGAATTTCTAAAATGTGAGAGTGTTAGATAATGAAGGAATTAGGAATAACTACATAAAGATAAATGATTTTGTACTTTGAATAGGGGTCTATGGAGAAACCATAGAAGATAAGTTTAGAGTAAGTAAAATGTTGAGATATTTGATACATATATGAAGCATATTATGATCACTCTTGAGGAGTGTACAAACATGAACATTATAATGCTGATGAATTAGCTGGTTCTCTCTTATCCCGAGAGGACAAGATTAGACCATATGTAGGAGATTTAGAACAGAGCCTTAGAAACAAACACTTACAACCAAGATATTTATTACAAAGGGTAAAGATCAATCTGACGTCAAAAAATAAGGAAAGATAAAAGTTACTTGTCATTATTGAAAAAACCAAGATGCTTTATAAAAGATAACATGATACTGATAACAAAGAATAAAGTTAATCAAAAGGGTATACAGAACGTATTTCAAGATGAACAAAGTGAGGGGTCAAGATGACTCAAATTATTTTCTCTTTTGCAATGTGGGATCAAAGGATGGAAATAATATGTGGTTTATTGATTTAGGATTTCAAATCATATGTGTAGTGCCTACCTTTTCTTGACATTGTATTATGGATTGTGTTGACTCATATTTTGATCTATCCGATTGACATTGAGACTATTATACTATTATGATTATGATTAAGGTACACGATATTTATATTATGATGTATATATGATGAATATTATGGTTTTTACTAATTGTTGGAGCTTAAAATTACACCCTACCTTGAGTCATAGACAACCTAGGATTTTGAGGTAGCATGGGATTGTATCTAAGTTGTGGGACTTGCACTATGAGATAGACCTCCAAAAAGGCCATATTTGTCTACCTAATCCTTATTCTAAACTACTCATATAATAAGAAATATGCCTATCTAATCCTAAACTATCATTCCAACGGACCATGGTTAGAAAGAGATGCATGAAAGGGAAATCCTAAGCTAAAGAGGTGATAACACTAGAAAAAGGGGATGAAACACTCTCCATGAGGGAAAATGGAGAATATGATTAAAGAGATGGCATATAGATGTTCCTTAACCCATAACATCATTCAAATTTCCATTTTGATATAAAACACAATCACAATAGAACCTACAAGTGAGAGAGACACACAACACACCACAATAACAAAGCGAGGCAATAGTGTAAATAACATGAGCTAGGGCAAAGAATAACCACAAATTTTTTTTTTTTTGGATTAAGGGTGAATATTTGAGGGTTTTTTGGGAAGGACCCACATCCTTATTACAATATGGGAACCATCACAAAGAACCTGAGTGAAGAAAATTCTAGTGTGTTGCATCTGCAACATATTTCAATAATGAGTCCAGCTAACCGAGCGAAGCCAATTTATGGAGTGTTGAAACTACAATGTATCTACAAGGAGTCCACCGAGCTACATTTGTAGCAGAGTGAAGCCATTACCAATATTTTTGCCACTGTAGTGAAGAGCCAGGTGTTTCTAGTGCAACGAGGAATAAAGTGTTGTCAGTGTAACAAATTTAGAGATACCGCAACCTATGGTGAAACCATCTCTAGGTAGGAACGTGCCTTGGGGGGATTCAAAACTGGTGGGCCAACACACAATAATGTGAATTTATCATGGCACTCCCACCCCATCGGCCACAAAACATATTTTAGTACTGAGAATATGCAAATTACATTACAATGAAGAGGAAGAAGGCAAGAAAACACATTGCAGATGACCAAAATGAAAGTTTGTAACTCGTATCTGCTCTTGTAACCATTTTGACATGGCGCCTTTACAAATTAAGAGGATCCATCATTGAAAAATGTATATTTCTACAATATATAGAAGAATGGAGAGAAAATAGAGGGAAAACATATAAGGGCATGATTTTATTTTCCAACCACCAATAATTAAGCATTAAACCAAGCATAAGACTTGTGTAAAAACATTCCTTCACCTTAATTATCCAGTAGAAGAAGGAAAGAGCCCCATACTCCATAAATTTAGGCGGTTGAGCCGTTTAGAACTATGTTTTAATTATTTGACTATTTTTATTAATTTTCACCCACTAAATCTCAGATCTCTCCAACGGGACCAATTTTACATGATTTGGAGCTTTGGAGAAAAAGATATAGCCCTATGAATATTTACAATATAGGAGGGCCCATATAACATGTGGCATCCTCTGATTGGATGTAGTACATGGTTTTCCTTTGAATTGCTTTTGACTTCACCTGAACTGAACTATAATCATCCTCATTTTAATCTGAGGATTTGGAATCTGTAGAGTCTAAATGTCCCAAAGAAGCTTCAAATGGTGACACATATCGCCACTTGATTAGTCGCTGAATGTATCCTTTTGATCTACATTGAGTCATGAGCTTGTGCCACATGATACTCTTTGATTAGCCATGGGGTTTAGACCTTTGGCTGCATGGGTGATTAAGCTAAATGTGTAAATAAGAGCCTAATATGAGGCTATTGTATTTGTAAAATAAACATGTAATTAAGTACAAAAATTACATCCAATCAACTAAGCAATAAATTATGAAACCCTAATTACAAGGAGGAGAAGGAGGTACTTAGCTAATTTGTAATAAATCTGGAGTGTACCAAAGTGCTGACTAGGTGAACAAAGCAGAAGGAGCGTCACACAAAGACCCAAAAAAATGTAGATTTGGAAAGATAGGCTGGACTGGGGCACCTAGAGAGGGGTAGGGCCGTCCGTGCACACCGTAGGCCTGTTTCTATGTGCCTGGGTCTATGGAAAATCTCAAGAAACCTCCTCTGAGTGGTCACAAGGTGTTCATTATTAGTTACATTTAGTCACTCTGAGGTTGCACCAAGATTGTTGAGGTCGCTGGAAACCTGCAATGAAATATGAACCTGCAAAACCCTCAAATAGACATCAAATCCTAAGAAATAAAGATGTAGAATGAGAGGTCGAACTGTCCTCAACTATCACAATGGTGAACTTACAATTGAATGCTGCACTACATCTCAGACCCAATGTATTTCTATGTGTGTGTGTGTGTAGAATCATGCCCTAGGTGGCTCTTATGCATGTCACACTTTATAGTGAGCAAATTAAACTAGATGTAAAGAAATGTAATAGATATGTGCATGGAATAAAATGAAATTCCCTCCTATGAAGTGTGTATGCATAATAACTAGCCCTTGTGTCCCTTGGATGGTGTTAGATGGATGCAATGGAGCTCTTAGATGTTTGATGGATGTAAACTTAGGTGGTGATAGTTGATGCTTAGTGATTGGTACATTATTATCGTCACATAACTTTATATTTATATGATTCCTTTGCTTGAATTTCGTAACTAAACCTGAAAAGGTTGATTACCAAAAAGAAAAGATGCACAAACAAATAGAAAGGACCAAAAAAGTGTGAGTAAAGTGTAAAGGGGTCACGGGCTCCCAGAGGAGACAAGGGCGCCTGACACTGGTGTCCTGGTTAGGTGCTGGTGTCCAGGATGATAAAAGTCGGTTTATAAATAGGAAAACTAAGCAAATAAGGGTGTAATACCAAAAGTGGTAACAAAAAGTAAAGAAAGGTGGCCAAAGACATGGGTTGATTAGTACTTTTCTTACTTAGGAATCATATGAATAGTAGTATATAATCATGACTAGATAATTACCCAAAGTGCGTGATTTTGTGTCTACATTTGCCCCCACTTTATGTTGGTGAGCAAAAATCTTGGTAATATAAAGTAGATAGAGATGCATACTTGATAACCATGTAGATCGATGATGAAAGTGTGTTGAGGGACTAGACAAAGCGTGGAGTGATAAAAATGTGAAGCTTGGAATCTAAGGTGGAGATAGTGCATATAGTGATGATGAAAATGAACCTATGGCAAAAACGCATGTGTAGATATTGTGATGTACCTGTTGTTGATGTTGATGTTGTTATTGTGATGATGTTGATGATGTTGACTACCACTTCCTATATTGATGGACCTACTAAAGAGAAGAATGAACAAGTAGTCAAATACACATGTATATGTGTAAAACGTATGTAAAAATGCTGAAAAATGTGAAAAAGGAACATGTGCACATGATCTGTGATGAGGAAAAGGGTGTAGAAAGGATCCTGAAGATGTTGTATAAGATCAAGTGTTTTGGATGATCTCACGCCATTTGCATCGGTCGCGAGTTTTTGGGGTGATCTCATGCCAATGACATGGAAGAAGTATAGGGAGAAAAGTCCAATGTTATCCTCCAACATTTATCTGCTTTCCACAATGTGGAACACCACTTGTAACACCCCTAGCATGATAGGTACCTAAGATGACTTCTACTTTAGAAGTTACAAACATTGACAAGTGATTTGGTCTTCAGACGGTGTACTCTTATGACTTGGGAAATCATGTTTGTAGTAGGGAATAATTCATCTACTGAACATGTACATTCTGTCTTACTTGTGCTTAATTTAAATGGGAAATTCACCTGCTTATGCAAAAATAATTCATTGCTTAAATAAGATTTCCGGGTTCAGTTTTTATAAACTCTTCCTTAAAGAACAACATTACCTCGGATCAATTCTATTGATCCAAGGTATGCTTTTTAATTCTTTATTATTATGGTCATAACGAACAAGTCTGTTAGATCAGCTAATCATTGGATTCAGACTGTGCTAGAAAATTAATGAGGTCTTCAGATCCTACTGTATGTATAAGTAGATGTCATGACTGGTTCTTCTTTTGTTAGTATGTAATGTTGGCTTCAAATGGGAACCTGTTGTATCTATGACTAAAAGTTAGTGACTTAAGCCTAGAGATAAGTCTAACTTATGTCTTTTTGGTCTCTTGAACTTAAAATGTTAAGACCTTAGCTAAAGACTTACCTAAGGACCTATGTGGATTTCTTAAACTAATGTTAATATAACTTAAAAGGTGGCTAACCTAGAGGGGGCTTGTGGAACACATGGATGTTGGGTGGTTGGTGGCATCGGTTTCAAGGTAATTAAATGAAGTTTAATGCATCCTTATCTTTTTCTACCACCAACTTTGGCATGGGCATTGGAATAGTTGGGAAAAGATGAGTTGGCATCTCCATCAAAATTGGTTGCATGCAAATTTGAAGTTAGTCTTTGCTAAAAATGAAGATGGAGGTGGCGAGGAAAATGGAGGGAACTATCTATCATTTACATTTAATGTTTTTGAATTTGGTGAAAAACCACCAAGGAGAATGCATGAGGGGTTTTGCATGGTTTTTTTGTTCTTCATATTATTTTTGAGCTCGAGCTCTGTATGATGTTTTTCTGTTCATCGAATCTCCAGTTCAACTCTTGTTTGACTGGTTATTTTTACATTACTTGGAGATATTTTTGGACTCTGTTAAAACTATAAGAAGGTGGAAGTGTTGGAAGGGGGTTGATGTTGCGTGGAGAAGAAGAAGCTGTTAAGGGTTTTGCTTGGAAATCTTTTACAAATCAAGGAGAAGCGCTATCAGGCATGATAGACTCTACCCATTAAGTTGTTTTGCTTTTACTTAATTGTTTCATTAGAATAAATCTACTCTTGGGGATGAATAAGTTTATTTGATGTGATGATATCTGTTTTGATGCTTGTACTGTTTACTATGATTACTGTTTGACTCCACTAATATGATGGAAGAATGTTCTGGATTTTGATTCTGTGGCTGGGAAATTACCGAGTTAAGCTTAACCTATGTTTGAGCTTGAGATGAAGTTGTATCTTTTTGTACACATGTTGAAGCCATGTTAAAACTTGTGAGTAACTAATCTGATGTTGAACTTGAATGAATCACCCAGGGAACAATCTGGTTTTGCATGGTTGTTTAGTTTATCCCTACTTGTGTGATTTATGGAGTTGTTTATTGATACTGTTTGTAACTTCTCTGGTGTGAGGAAATGGTGGTCTAGGTTTTGTTCATCTTGATTCGACTTGCTGAGTATGTCTTGCTCTTTTTACTTAAACTTGAGGTGTAGTTGATACTGTATGATCTATTGGTAAATAATGTTTAACTCTAGGTAACTCGAATACTTAATTTGAGGAACTTTTTCAGAGAAATATTGTGTCACTTAGTGATAATACTTCAGAGGATTAACGGTTGTTTTTCCTGTCTATTGTTGAATCATGTTTGCATCTTTAAGGAGATTACACTTCTATAACCCTGGCTTTAGCTTATTTTTCTAGATTATGAAGGAATGATCAAAATGTGGAAGCAATGTGAATTCTTATAACTCATGTGTTGTGATTTAGTGTTATAGCTTATGTATTTTCTATTGTAGTCCTCTGTCCCTATGATTTTGGGGAAAGATAAACCATTTTGAATTTATTTTACTTGGATTGGAAGTTTACATCTGTTTGGACTTTCTTGAACTCAGTCGTTTTATTGGGGGTCTGGTAAATGAAATTGTGCTGGTTTCTTGAAAGGAATTATTGCTTTAACAGAAGTATACTTTGTTTGAAATCCCCGTAAGGGAAGTGTTAATATGTTATGTTCCTTTATGTCTTTGGGTAACCTCTGAATTTAAATAGTTGTTGCTAAAAAAAGGAAAATGGTCCTTAGGTGTTGGTGTATTGTTTTCTATTGCTGTTATTGACTTTAATGTTTGACAACTCGATGGAATTTGTTGATGTGTTTGGTTTGCTTGATTCTTTTCCTTGACCTTCAAACTTGGTTCAACTCACTCTGATTTTAGATAATTGTGTATTAATGAAAAAGAATCGATTACCATGTTTGGATTTCACTATGTTGATCCATTTCCTTATCTAATTTGGTTCTGAGATAGAGGGTGGGTTATGACTTGCTCTTCTGAATCCTAATTTGATCTCTGTCCTGGGATTTTAATTTGGTACTTATATGAATGACCGTATCAGTATACATTGTCCATTCATGGTTCTCTTTTTATCATTAAAAGGTACAATTGGGGGGTGGTCTCTCTTTCTAATTTTACTAGGACAAGTTAGTTGAAGAAAATGTTGTATTGAAGAATTGTTTGTATGGTTAAAAATATTCTGAGTAAGTATTTTATTTGTAAAAAAATATTTGGATGGTTGCAGGAGCTGTAGCTGATTGTTAAACCTCTCCATTCTTCTATTGACTTAAACCTTGGTAATGACGTGTCTTGTTTGAGATTGTGTGGCTGGTTCCAATTGTAAAGAAAATTGATCTCATCCTTCTTTAAAAATTTGTTTAGTGCCTGAACTTGAACTTGGATTTGTGTCTAACTCTGGATATGAGATTTATGATTCTTAAATTACAATCTCTTTCCTTAGATTATTAACTTGGCATATCTTATTCTAGGACAGAATTAGGTGAAATGAATGCTTTGATGAAGTACTATTGTCCTAAGAAATAGTAGAGATAGTTATCTTCTCATGTTAGATAGGATTAATTGAGAGTGAATCATGTATAATGGTATATGAAAGAAAATTATGATTTTGATGAAATAGTACTTATCTGGATTAATGCTTTAATTATTTTTATGTAATCAATAGTTGAAAGTTGAATTTGATTATATCATGATCAATTCGTAATGCTGATATGGTTTATCACCTTACCTCTCCCTCTCTTTTATGATTGGTATTTCTTTATGGCATGTATTTATGTAATGGTGTAACAGTTTCATAAAAGCATAGTTCTCTTTATGAAACAATTATCTAAAAGCACATCGTTTTAATTCTTAGTGCTTATCATTCATAGTTCAATGAACTGATCCGTGCTAACAATTTTTGTAGATGGACTTCGTAAGTGATGAAAGGAGAAAAGATATTTAAGAACTTACATTTGTTTATCAAAGAGACTGGTCCTTTTTATGATGAAATATGATTCATGAGTGAAATGTATTTTATAGAAAGGAAATTTGTAATTGAAATTGGTTCAAGTATTGCTATTTGGCATTAGTAATGTCTGGTGTGTTTAGGAATTGTAAATGTAAGAACCTTCCTTATGAATATAAGATCTGTGAAATTTTTTGTTCATGATGTAATCTCTTTTGGTATTTAGATAATGGAAATGATAAGTATTCCTCTACTTCCAGTCAGTAACTCAATCTTGTAGTTTGGAATAGAATGTTTAAGAAATCAGGGGTACTTGATGTACCACCCTAAAATAGTGAAAATTTAACTTATTAAGTAAACATTCTTGTATGGATATTAAACGATATCACTATGAATATATTTGAATTCAATGATTACAGGTGGATTTAAATATGATGACAACTCATATTATACTATGGGATTATAAATGAACATTAACTCTTATTTGGAAAAAGGAAAGACAATTCTCATGTAAGGAATCTAGACTTATCTTAGGACCTTTCTGGGAATAAAACCAAAGGTTAACTTTGGGTAGTGGAAGGGATGCTTTATCTTGAATAATATCTTAATGTGAATTGTAATTCTGGAAAGATAATAAATGAGATTAGAATTCATTCCAGGAAGTATAATATGAAAATAACTTGCTCAAAAATTATATAAGCTAGGGCTTGAGTTAGGGAGTAAGCAAAAACACTATCTTGTATGCTGAATCTATTATAAGAAACATAAATCAATATGTTAATGGAATAAAAACATAACTTATGAAGTGCTGGGGGAAGATGTATCTGCATACCCACTCATATTGCAGTTTTAACTTATGACCCTAATGGTAAATGAACCTAGTTGTTCAATAGGGCTATTGCAATTAATATTTAATGAAGAAAAGTTAATAAGTCATTAAATTATTATAAAAGTATGATTGTCTAGAGGAGGAGGACTCAGATGGATGTTGCACATGCCAACTATAGTACAATACCTTACTAAAGACTTGAGTCTTCACAAGGATACTGTATTGCAATTGACATGTTACAACACCCTTCAGAGTTTAATCATCTAGATTTTCATAGGCTCTAAGTTGATCACAGTTCTACCCTAGATAGAGTTAGGGGTATGATCTAGTGTCGAGGTCAACTCATGATGAATTAGGATAACTAGACACACACAATAAACTTAGGTCAATTTAGTATGTATATGTACCCTTATTCATCGCTAGAATTCCTCCACAGTAGACTATGTTGCTAACCTTGGTTAGTGCTAAACCTTGAACAAGAAGACTGACAGGAGTTAGTGAAGACCATTCTAGATAACATATGAAGTGGGGTGAAGGACGTATTCTGTTTGATGAGTATGCCATCTAGGAATTTAAACATGAACATTATGTTTAAAAAACTTTGGCCGAAGTATTACAAGCTACTTGTTGCGTTGTCCTACGTCACCTAGTTTAAGAAGCGGGATTTTAGATGAATATTGGTAACAAATATTCAGATAGTCCTCTTAAACAAAAAAATTAATACCCCGAAAAGGGTAATGGAACTAAGTATACATAGTATACAAATAATTAAGTTAACATGAGAGATCCGTATGATACCGAGTCATTGAATGAGAGATCGGTGTTTCACCAAGTCATTTACAGCTGCATATGATTTTCTGTTATGAGATTGATTGGCTTAGAATTTGTGTTCTAAATTATGATAATTTAGAACAATGATCATTATTTAATTTTTTCCCCTTGTTTCTAAAGTATTAAAATCAGAATGTTACACCACTACAGATGGTATGTAAATGTAAGTGCTAAGGAGTGTGTGCCCTATAAAAGCCACAATATGGAGTTCTTTAGACTATGTTGAACTTCCAATCACTTTGTAATTGAACTTTGATTACTAGCATCCATGAAGGACATCATTGTGCTAAGGATCCAAGTATGATTCTGAGCCTTATATGAAACTTAAAACTATGTTGTATCAGTATTGTGTTGTGTATAATGTTGTATGGGGTGACTGATTCACCCAAATGATGCCCCCTCGTTTGGGGTACATGTGATGTCGTTAAAGGAGTATGTGGCCCAAAAGAGGACCAACTGATGTGCTAAAACTATGCCCTACAGGGGGAGGTAATGTTCTTGGTAGAAACCAAGGAACACAAAATAAAGTGGCTAAAAGACAATTACTAGTACAAACAAATACAAATATACATGTATACGATGAAATGTAAGATAAACATACAATGTGTAATCTAAGACACAAGACATCAATGTAGACTGTGAAAAGTGAGTTGTAAACATGGGAAATCACTCACGATGTCACAAGATAATCAAGGTTGTAGTGGTTGTAAGAAGAAAAATGTGCACACAAGATAAAGGGAAGAGACCACAGACAAGAGCACACAAAGAGCAAACAATGACAAGCAATGTAATAGATAACCATGGAAACAAATATTCCTGCATAAAAAATGTTGCACATGAAGCACCCGTTATCATGTTAGAAAGATAAAAAGTATGTCAAAGCGTGTATAATATGATAAAGTAGTGTGATTTGAACAAAAATGAAAAAATAACACATGTATTGTATGAAAGTGGATGCCCCTAGGAGCCGCTATGGGACTGGTACTAGGTATTGTGCCAAACATCCATATTGCGTGTAATAGATCTATAGAATCTGCGATCACAACTAGAAAGAAAGTGAATGCACATGTGTGTATGATAAAGATGATGACATACATGATATCCATCTAATGTGTGTAATAATATGTTCATGTAAAAAGTAAATGTGAGCAAGACTAAGTGCGACCAAGATATGTAGTATGATATGGATGCGATGGAATGGTATGTAAAGTGAATGATAGAAGTAGCGTGCCCCCCAAGTAGATGTGTATATGTGAAATGAGGCTCATTTATTTGTGCCCCCTTAGCAGTCAAGAATGAACCATAAATGATAGTGCATCATCGGGAAATGGTTTGAATGCGTATACTAAAAAGATGTGAATATCATAGCGCAAAACATAGAGTGCATGAGTGAATGAGTGAGTGATTGAACATGTGAGTGTGATGAGGTCCATTTGAGATGTCAACCCTCAACAGTCAAGTATGGACTGTGGAACTAGAGTGCATCATAGGGTAGTGACTGCAACGTGTATGAGTAGCTGTAAGAGAGATGTAGTGTGAATGTGTAGAGGGAATAAGACACAAAGTGTGTAGAATATGCTATGAGATAGGATGTCCTAAGTGTATGATGTGTGATGTGTGAAGAGTGTAGTAGATGTTGCAAGAAAGAGGTGTAAATAACACATGAGATGTGAAGAGTATAATGTGTAGTGTGTAGTGCAGTGTGTGGGGTTCATGCGTATAATGTTACCTCAATAGTCAAGTGTTAACCATAGCACAAGAGTGTGTCATCGGGAAATGAAGATGCTAGTGGATCGAGATGTGCATGATGAATGTAAAAGACTAGATGTGATGTGCATAAAATGGAAGATATCTGATGATGTGATAAGATGGGGGAGAGGAAGTACGATGCCCCCAATCGTACAGTGATGAATGTGTTATTTGATGCATGATGTTTGGTGACAAATGATGCGATAATGTATTGTATGTGTAAGTATGCATATATGAATGAGTATGTAGTGGATAGATATAGCGGGGAAGTGGAATGGGTTCTTATTGGAAGAAAAAAACCCTCAATAGTCATGTAAAAACCATAAGAACACGAGTGTGTCACCAGAAAATGACGATAGTGGAGTGTATCAAGAAACATATGTTGTATGTGAAGAGATGAGAAGATAATATCATTGTTTATGTTAGGGGGGATAAGAAATAGGTGTGATGCCCCCACGCATGTGGTGATGAATGTGATCAAGTAACATCATCTTGGAGGTCATCATTGTCATGATCCAAAATGAAAGATAAAGCATCGGATACATGATAAACAATAGTGTCGGGGGGTTGCTCATGTAGTGAGCCATTGGGATGAAGGTTTTACATGCCCATGACGTATTCTTCGTTAGTGAAAGGAGGTATCAGAGAACCATGTTCAAACTAGTGTGTAATATTTTGTGAATAGCCAAGGAAGGAATCATTGTAAATGAAAACATGACCAAAAGGCATAGTAAATGAAATGTTAATATGATCAGGATCCAAGGTGCCCCCAATATAGTCAAGTCAAGATTGTCTGAGTGTAAGGGGAACAACATGAGGATCTTGTGTAAGAAACACCGTGAGATGAAATACGTGAAACCCGTAGGAAACAATAATGTGGATGAAACCATGATAAAGATGGGGAACATAGGGTGAAGGAAATATGTCATCAACCGAAAATCCTAGCCAAGCCAAGCCATCATGTGTTCATATAGTGTCATCACAAGTAAGATCAAATGGAATATTCTCCTAATAAGATTTATTTATGAAAAATGTACATGTAAAGGGAGGATGTGCTAATGGTGGATGCACATGTGATAGTGAATTAGGTGGAATGACATTGGATGTGTGGGTAAGCACGCAATAAAGTACCATAGCAGTAGTAATAGTAGGAGGAGGCGGTGCTATAGATGAGACTGAATCTAGCATACCAATAACACCTTTAAGAGGTGGTAAATGATCCTGAGTATCCATGGGTTGTGGTTTATTAGTAGTATCGGATTGTGGAGTAGGAATTGTGGTATTGGGATCATGATCACAATATTTGAACGGGTCATGATCATCCTCATTTTAGACAATAGAACAAGTCAAATTTTTTTTTTTTTTTTTTTATTATTTATATAATTGCATCACTAGTTCTAAATACATAATTTAGAACTCACAATTCAAATAACCATTTATATAACAGACAACCATATGCAGCTGTATGACTCGGAATACCTCCGATCTATTCATTCCATGACTCGGTAATCTACCGATCTATTCATGAGTAAAAAGAGTTAGTGTTTTTATTTAACACAATACTCTGGCAGTTCTCTTCCCTAATCTGGCATTCAGAATGCTCATGGCCAAGGAATCTAACTGAATAACTGTTACCATTATTCATCGGCATCTCATCCCTTAGACTAGGTGAATTAGGACAACGCAATCAGCAGCATGCGATAAGTTGGCCAAAGATTTGAAACATACTGTTCATGTCTCGTATTCCTTAACGGCATACTCGTCAATCTGGAATACGTCCTTTCACCCCATTCATATGTTATATAGAATGTCTTATACTGACTACTGTCAGTCCTTCCTTTCACAGCTGAATCACTCGGAGGCAGATTAACAAGGTGATAATGTTATATGGATGCCTACGAGGATTATGGATATGAGGACATACTGCGTTCAACCTTGCAATTCAACCAGTGTGTCATGATACCCCAAATCTCCGAGTGCAGTCTTATAACATGGCCACGTTCTTAATCGGTCCCAGGGTAACTCGTGCGAAATCAAGTGTAATCTTAGCGATCAATGCAAAGGGTGTCGCCATAAGTTACCTGCATTGGTTGTAACTTCGAGAAGATCCTAATCTTCTCGGAGGTACAGCCTCTGCAGTCGACTTTATGTCGTCATCCTTTAAATCCGCCCTCGAGAAGATCTACCCAAAAAAACAAGCGTTACGCACTAGAGATTAATTTACTTTAAAGACTTTTCCCTAATGTTAGCCTTTCCAGATCCCTGGATTCTTAGTCTTAAGACGACCCTCCTCTAAAAGACTCATTACTGGTAGAGGTATTACGGTCACGCTCTCATCAAGGAGTCATTAGAATACACCTGATTCCAAAGCAACAGAACGGGGACAATTTCTCATAACCAATGCTTGAGAATGCCATCTGATCTCCATTGATTGCCTATCAGTTCTCTTAACTGAATTTATGTCATACTTTTTAGTTTAAAGATATAAATGATTTAGAATCCAATTTACTATTGTCCTGTTATACTTAGGACTAGGGATTAGTAATTCAATCTAACTTGTTTAGCGTCACCCTGTAGGCTCAATTTTAACCTATCCTCAAGAGAGACAATAATTAAATTACAATATTGCCTTTTGCCAGAGCAAACTAGAACTACTAAATACTCATAAGAATTTAGTCTAATTACTTACAAGCTTTCATTGTCAATCACAAAAGCATCCATATTATACAAAGATAACTATGCCTCTTCGTTACGTAAACCGAAGAAGTTCATCATTCAGAATAGAATACAACACATAAGTATCAAACACTTATTTTCATTCCTTTCGAAACTCGTACAATTACATTTTATGCAACAGCATACTTGATATAATGCTAACGGAAAAGAAACATCTTTTCTCATATAGTACATCCATAACATCAAGCTGGAATTCATAATAAATCAAATAAACAATCTGATCAGGCTATCAGATCTGCATTGCTTTTACCCTCTTACGGCAACCATCTGCAAAAATAGTCAACATGAGTCAGTTCAATGAACTGAGCATGATAAGCACTAACTTTTAAAAACAATTGCAATCCATCAATTGTTTACATTAAACACCCTGTTTACATGAAATCAGATATTCACATAAGTAACATAATTAGACTATGCCCTTGTAATACAGAATGATTACAATTATGTAACTCATATCATTGTTACAATTAGTCTTAATCATTTTCTAACATTTCATCAGTTATTAAGAAACAAGGAACGAATGCACATAACAATCATTAAACCCAAAATCACAACATTGGTCAGATTGTTTCATTCTCCAAAAAGGAAATAACATAACCATTCGGGATTCCACCAATATGTTACAAACAATTTCCCACTGAAAGTCCATTATCAATAATATTAAATAAAGGAAGAGAAAGAACCAAACCATTCATACTTCCTTTTCACATAAGTTCATCACTGTACTGCCTTCACATATGAAAACAGTCAACCAGTATATAAGATGAACAAGTTAGACAAGCCGCAAGCAAGATCACTGTTTAACTAAGAACAGAAACACAGCAACTCTTGTACAGCAACTAACACATCAACAATTCATGTATCAATCCTAAGACCCAATGCTAGTTCCTTTACACCAGTAAGGCTTTGACACAAGTAGGAAAACAAGAAACTACAAAGCGTATCACTAAAAACAACAACCTTATTGCATCCAGCAATCGAAGGTTTACAACGGTCTATGCCATGTTACCCTCACGATATTCCCAAATCACGCACAGTCAAATCGGACAGATTGATTGGAAGAAGAACATAGCATACATATTCTTGCCTCAGTCAAAATCGGACTGAAGTAAAAAGAGAGGAATTCGGCCACGATCCTTACCTTGCCGCATGCAAGGTCTTGGAGTGATGTTCGCGATTTACCCAAACAAGGTCAGAACACGAAACGGTCATCCATACCCAAGGACCTCAAAAAGTGACAAGACAGTGTCCAAGGTCAAGCTCAGACAGAGACAGAAGTATTAGTTGCCTTTCCAGAATTACAAGGATTCAAACGGAGGTAATCAATTTAAGCAAATGCCTATGAATTCATGCTGACATTTATCAACGAAGCATAACAAGAATCAGACAAGCAAATTACTCTCTGTCAATCATTTTACACTAATTTGCACAGGTCGAAGACGTATATGCCTACCTATGAATCTGTACCTCAGAATCCCAAAACACGAAGGAATTCCAATCTTAATAACAAGATCGAAGTACATGTTATCCCGTTAAGTCGCCGGCACTTAAAGTACCAACAACTTAACTTTAATCGGATCATGAATAAAATGAATCATTCAATCGACTCCTCAGAGTCGTCCAAGTCGTAGTAGCATAAATCTATATATTCACACAGTGACTATTAAAGGTTTTGCACGCATAACCCACTGAACCCTACAGCAACGTACGATGACATAGATTGATAAATCCATATATGCTATTCATGGCTAACATTCAGAAAGAACAAGCGAAGCAAATCGAATATCCATTTCTAGCAAGGAAAAGCAACTGAGCCGCTTCGAACTTTCTAACAGCTTTCACATAGAAAGGAAAATGCATATACAGGAAGTCTTTATCCTTTATTTACTTCAAATAACAGTAGACAAAAGCCCTGTTTCATCTTATCAGGCTTTTACAAAAATCCAATCATAAAACTTGCGGATTAAATCTACATTTCCAGCAATAGAAAGCAATACGATTCAGTCATCGACTCCACTGAGTCGATACAACAAAGTACAGGTGTATTTATATTATACACAGTGCACAAGTAATCCCGCTAACCTAATAAAGGGGGGAAAATCAACTTCCGCTAGGTTGAAAAGACTATGGGTAACACTACAGTTACCTGTTCCAAGCCAAAAATTGAAAACAAAATGAAACCCGAAAGTATCACTAGTCGTTGTCAACAAATCCCACGACCGATCACCCAAAGAAGCGATCATACTAATCATTCTTACAGTATTCCTTCAAATCATTAATACAGTTTCTATATCAAGAAACAGCGACCACGAATCAAGACATACAGTGGTCCTATACTACACACAGGTATATTCTAAGGGCTCACGTCAAACAGGCCGAACATTCAAACTTTAGAATAAATACCACACATGTATAAGCCAGAATGAATACTCAAATAAATAGAGTCCGAAGTTCGATTTAAACAAACACCCCTCAAGAAGAAATTGAAAAATCGAACCAGACGAGATACAGTGCTAAAAATCAAACTAGATCTCATAGAAAATTCATCCAATCTTCACAGAACATTTGAACAGAGTTGTCTTAATGAAAGCACTTGAAAAACAACAAGATATTTAAAGGTTAGGGCCCACCATGCCTGTTTGTTGATCAAATCTCCGAAGCAGACCACAGGAAGAGCTCATACTGCCTTTTCTGTTCCCACGATGAAGCGACCAACAAAATTTTACTGTCTTCATCGCAAATATATCTTCCACGTAAAGAGAAAGAGCCTATGGCAGTTCATACTTGCCATGCAACTCGATGAGAACTGGTGTGAAGAACCAGTTAATCCAGCAGAGCAAAAACTGAAAATCGTGACAGGCCAAACAAACCCCCAAAATTTCCACTTGCATGCCTTCTCGCGAGTTCCATGCTCGACTTTCGAGATGTATTGAATGCCAATAACCAATTTTCCCACTTAAACTCTATTCCCACCGACCGCCAGATTTGGCGACAGTTCCAAATAAAAATTTAAGGGCATTTCCAAACTTAGCAATTGCCAAGTCTGCACAAATTAGCCGTCGCCTAAACCTCCGCCATGACCTTGTCCCTCATCCTTATCCCTTACATTTATTGCCATAGAAAACACCGCCATAGTTCGCCACCCTTCATAATCTCCTCCAAAGTTAGGTTAGTATCTTAGGTTAGACTTTAGGGTAATGCCCACACTAACAAATTTATACAAAGATACTAACTTAGGATATTAAGAAATAGCCTAGGTTCAAAGGTTAGACTAACAATAATCTAACCCCTAGGTTAGGTTTTAGTTTTAGGTTACTTACCCTTGGTAAATCAGTTTGGTCCATGTCCTGAAACTCGGAAAGACCTGTAACATGCCTTCTAGATCAGAGTTAGCTTCCGTTCTCATGCAAAATTGTATGTCAACGAATTATTACCTGGTCTAAAATCGAGACCCTTCCAGATATACTTGATATCGGGAACCGTTTCATTTCTCAAGATCAGCCTGATTCGAAATCCTGACTAGCTTAATAAATACTTCCATTCCTTGCAATCTGTTCAAGGTCTGTGATATAATTTATCACATACAGATATAAAAGCATTACTGTGGATCAATTCCACTGATCCAAGTCTAGATATCATAGAAAATTTCTCTGTAAGTCATTCCGTGATCAGATTAATATTCAGACACAAAATGAAATAAATAAAAGAGTCTATTCATATTTTGACTCAGTCAAGATCTGCAATCTGCAAGAAATTCAGTACATATCAAGCATGATTTCTGAATCGAGGTACACATCCTTTTACATGTAATATGTAAGTTGATTAAATCCGTATTTATTAGAATCCTCATGTAGGAATTTGACACAGTGATGTACTGTAGAAGGAACTACTTGCATGGCATGAAGCCATGGCCGACTGAGTAAATAGTTATATGAAATCTTAAAGTTAATGCCAAAGAAAACCATAGTCACGAAATCACACTTTTACTATTACACTTATACCGTTGGGTATGTTAATTTACATATGGATCTTGCGTAATAAAAGTATTCACTAGTGACCTATTTCTAGGGTTTTTTGTTCAGTGAGTCAGTTATCCTGGTTGTTTTTCTAGTTCAGTCATTAGTTGTCTCTGTAGTTTTGGCCATCTCTTACAATGTCTCAGATGTTGTAGTCAACACAGTTGTCATCTTTTAGTCTACATCGGCGAGCCCCAGGGAACCCAAGTCCGTGATTTTAGGCACCATTGTCATTGAGATTTGTGGTCTTAATTTCTTTATTTGAGGTTGGTCCTAATGGTCACCTCGTGTATTCCCCTAGGTCATAGTCGGTATTTTCGGGTAACTAGTCTCAAATTTGAGCAAGAGATCCCTATATAAACAAAGCATACTCACCAACATTATGGGTGGACATCACACACATCAAGGGAGATGTTATCTACTAAGGCAAGGGACTACATTTGTGATTCTTCTACATCTGCATCACATCTACATCACACAAGCACAAAAGAAAAGCATTGTATTCTTTCCATTCTATCCATTAGTTTATATTTTACATCTAGTTATTTCCCCTTATTACCGTGTCATTGGTGCTAGGGCACCCTAGGCACAAGATTGCACACACACACACGAACTACATCAGGGTCCATAATGTAGTGCAACAATCAACAATAAGTCCACTATTTTGGTGGTTGAGGATAGTCTGACCCCACTAACCTTTTGTTTTATAGGTCACTATTCACTTCATCCAACGAATCCAGCACAACAGACATGCAGGGTTTCAGACCTCCTTGCGACATTGTTGAACACAGATCCTAAGTATTTTCACAGTTCAAAGTGCCCAGAATCCAAATTAGGGCACCCTAGTACACTCTTAAGTGCCTCAATATAGACCGACATTCAACTCCTGTCCTTGAAGTCATTCGATCATAGCCTACCCAATCCACATACCAGTCTACCATAGTCTAGTGCACAATGAGGTAAGTTATTTACACGTTAGTAACATATCCCTTTCATTTCTATCATTTTAATTAATTCAAGTACAAAAGAAAAATATCTAGTTATAACATGTAGATATAACACTTAGTTTCTATCTAGATTAGCCTATATAATAGTTGAAAACCCTATTTTTAGTTAATCATTTTGGTGAACCCATTTTTTCGAACATTGTTACTTTTTGATCATCCGTCATTATCATTGATCTTATTTTATTATTAACATGTTGCATTTTAGTGTCAACCCCATTTATGATGAGGATACCATCATTGAACTTACAACCTACTATAGTGCTCCTATGACCTTACGCAATACCACTCAACAACTCTTAAAATCTCAAAAGCATGTGCCCACTAATCTTGTTGACTCTCCTATCGACATATGCCTTGTTGATGACCCCGTTACTTTTTCTTTTTGTACGCCATGTCATCCAGTGGCTTGTGATATTTCTTATTCTTCTTCTGATATGCCAATGGATGTTTTAGATCCTTCTATCATTGATTATCTATTGGGCATTGATTCTTAATCTAATCTGCCTGCTACTTCTCCTTCGAATTACCTGATCACCTTATATAAAAAGGACTTTAGGTCCTCATTTGATATATTCAGGAAATATATCAAAGGTGTGCAAATCAAGTGATTTGGTTTTACCCTTGGTAAATAGGGTTTCAAAGGAGGAAGTGATCTTACTGGATGCAAATTAAGTTCTTTGAAGTAAAATGTCATTTTCAAAGTAGTTTTTACCCTATTGAGTTTTTCCACTATAAATACTGTGTCACATGTGTTATTTTATTTCCTGTAAGTATTTCTTTATTTACTTATGTTATGATGTAATCTTTATTTAAATATTATTGTAACATTATGTAATATGTCAGTTGATTAACATCCGCTATTTATTAGAATCCTCAAATTCTAACATGGTAACATAGTGAGGTAAATTAAATAAATTAAGATCAAATGTTTTTTATTTTATTTATTTAATTCGTACGGGTTTTTTCAATCAACCTGAAAGGGTATTTAAAAGTATCTGGTCCCCTTCTTTTTTTCCCCAATTTATTTTGACATTACATTTGTGCAATTAAACTCTCGGTAAATTTTTTAGGGTTTTTAAATTTTAAATCCTTTTTTTTGGGGGGGGGGGAGATGTAATATGATATGATTCTTACTTTCATTTACATTTTGTAAATTATATGGAATTAATATTTGTTTAGAGATTGATGTGTGCACAGGTGAACGGGACTTCAAATATTTATCTACATGAAAATCACATACAGATAAGGAAAGAATTTATTACTATATATGAAATAATTTTTATGTTTTCTATAATTTCAAATATTTGTAGGTTGAATATTTCAGAAGGTAATTTAATACCCGTGTTCTTTGGTCCCCTCTAAAAGGATTCGATTTGAAAAAATATAGTTTATAGTTAATCTATATCTATATCCTATATAATTTGAAAACTATATTATTATTTTAAAATAAAAATATATATAATATAGAATAATATTTATATAAACATCATATTAAAATTTATATAGTTTTGAAAAAAAAAACTATATATTAAAATCCTTAAACCATATTAAAATTACATGAGATTGAGGGAAGAGTCAACAGAACATATTCTAAGCTTAATTTTAAATTATATTTAAACTTAACTTATAAATCTAGGCATATATAGTTTAAAAAAAAGAAACAAACCTATGTTTGAATCATATTTTATACATATGGTTAGTTTAAACTGCTTAAAATATAAATTTTATTAGATTTAATTTATATATGTTTAAAAAAAAACTTAAGTGCTTACTTTTTTTAGTAAGGGGGCCCATGTTTATGGCTTGGCCATAAAGGGATTACTTTTTAAATCTTAATACTTATTAAATAAAACCTAACATATGTTCCTAACCATTTATATTATCCATGTAAGGGGGCGACCCCATTCATTTATATCTTATAGTTTATAAAAACTATATAAATAAACCTATTTAAATGTTTTCTTTTATATAAGAGTGGGGAGTGGAGAATAAAATGAGATAATATCTCATGTATAAATGTGGAACTCTCAATTATAAATGGAGAATTAAAAAAAAGTATAGTTTATTGTTGGCGCACGTGAAGTGTGGTAAATATTTATTAAAATATTGGTAGTTATAGCCACAAAAGTTTTAAAGTTTTTAGCTTGCAGGAATTATATAAAATATTTTGCAATATTTTCATAGTTTTAAATGTGTGCGGGGTAAAATTAAGAGTAAATGAAGGGAGGAGACAAGGTTCATAAAAATAGGGATCTTAATTTATTTCATTGGTCGGGTGAAATTATTTGTCCCCTTTGTAAAATATACATGGTTAAATCTACTTGCACATGGTAATACTCTCATAAATCTACTTGCACATGGTAAAATTCTTTTAACTTGGTCTATATCCTTTAAATACCTTTAATAAGGGTTGTGTTTTTTATATAAAAAAAATATACTATAGTTTATATTTTTTATGAACTATATGTTGTTTTTTATTTACATTCTATAAATTATTACAATTTTTTTTAATAAAAATGTGTATATATTTTTACATTATAAATTATAATAGGTTATTATAATGTGTTAAAATATAACCTCCCTAATATTATACAGAAGAAAAAATTCTAGATATTCACATTTTGGAAATACACAGCAAGTTTTGGCTTCATTAAATTTGACGGTCAAATGACCGTCATGGTAGACCAAATATAAGACAATATGACGGTCATTTAGACGTCAAATTTAAGCTCCTAGGTTTTAGGAAACTTTAACTGTGTAAAAATTGATGGTCAAATGACCATCACGATAGACCAAAAGATAAGCCATTATGATAGTCATTTAGACGTCAAATTTAAGCTTGTAGGTTTCAGAAAATTTTAAGTATGTTAAAATTGACGGTCAAATGACTGTCACGATAAACCAAAAATAAGCCATTATGATGGTCATTTAGACATCAAATTTAAGCTGGCTGGATCTTTGTCTACATTAATTTTTTTAGAAATTTGAAGTTGTTATGCATTCTTAAGGGTCTCTTCTTCACTTCTATATGGTTGAAAATATTTTTTTATATAAATCTGGGGTATAATGTAGAGTCCATTATATTGCGGGTTATTATTCTGATCATGGGAGGTTAATTAGTATGCATTGTAATGACATAACTATTTATGATCAAATAGTTTCTTTAGATCTATAAAATTTAGATTTGATTATATTAAAAGTGTTGTTTTTATTATCAATAAATATGTATCTAACTCTATGGTATATTATATATTATAATGTGGTGTGTTTTACAAGTTTAGGAAAACAATGACGTCTAGCTATTTCTGTCTTGACAAAACCTAGATCCTGAATGAAACCAACTACAACATTTGGGTCAAAACAGAATTTATGGCGATGAAACTCTGGACGATTATTTATAGATCTAAAGTTGCTCCCACCGGTCGTCAAAGAACTTTAGATAACATGAATACATGCTTACAACGAATGTAAGATGCTCTTTCTATGATTCTATGCAATGTGAACGATGAGTACCTTCTACACATTGGTAATATCAAACATCTGAAAGAAGTATGGACACAACTAGAATCCATGCATGAAGGATACTTGGTATATCAAGGATATTAATGAGAGTATAATAGCTGAAGGAATTCAAAGAAATGGTTTGTATATTTTTGATGATTTCTCTTCTGCATCTTGTTTTATATCTCAAAGTTTGAATAATTCAAAACTATGACATGAAAGGTTAGGACATGTTAATTATCGAATCTTATATGAAATGTATAGATATAATCTAGTGAAAGGTTTACATGTGTTGTCTTCTTCTCTTGAATTTACTTCATTAAATGCTTCTAAATGATAGTTTTAATTCTGATTTAGTAAATGGTCATGATGATGTTTTGATGCTATAGATATTTCTGGAACTCTTATCTTCCTAGATAAGAAATTAAATTAGGCTCAATCTATGTTAGAAAGTTCAAATCCTATTAACCTTAGGAAAATGACTAGAAGCCATCATATGTACCATGCATTAATTACCTTGTATGAACCTGAGCCATGAAGTATTATAGGGTTTGGGTGGATATGCAAAGTAAAATATAATGGTGATGATAATATTAACAAACATAAAACTAGACTTGTTGCTAGAGGTTTCACTAAAAAACCTGGTATTGATTATGTTGAGAAATTTACTGTAGCTAAAATGAGTATTGTTAGGGCCTTATTTGTAATTACCGCTCAATTTAGGTGGGAAATCCACCAAATGGATAAGAAAAATATTTTTTTGAATTGCGATTTAAAATAAGAATTCTACATGTTTCAACCTAAAGGATTTAAATAAATTAGTAAAGAAAACTATGTTTGTAAGTTGAGAAATTCTTGTATGGTTTAAAACAAGTTTTTAGAGCTTGGTATGTAAAAATTGTTTCCTTATTTAAACTGTTAGGTTTTGTTAATTGTTCTTCTAACAATAATATATTCATTAAGAAATAAGGCTCACATATTATCATTATATGTATATATGTTGATTTTCTTATGTCTGGTGACAATTCCGATTTAATTCATAGGATTAAAGAGAAATTGAAGCAGTACTTTGAAATGAATGAGTTAGGTTTCTCACATCATGTTATTTGTATGATTGTATTTCATTATATTGTTATTTTTCAAAACACAATATACAACCATTGTATTGAAAAAGTTTCTTATGATTGATTGTAAACCATTTTCTACTTTAATGGAAGTTGGAATAAATATTGATCCTAAATCTGCATATGAAAAATGTTGATCCTATTTTATATACGTTGTTAGTTGTTAGTATGATTTATATAATTATAACTAGATCAGATATTTCCTATACAGTAGGAATTACTTCAAGGTTTATGTAGAAACCTTTTTTAGAGATCATTAGAATCTTGCAAAAAGAATTTTTATATATTTGAAATGAACAATCAATTATGGGTTGCATTATAATAAGAATGAAAATGCTATCTTATATAGATTTTTTGATTCTAACCATACTGATATTGTGCTATAAAATATACTGGATATGTGTTCAAGTTTTTTGGTGCAGGAACCATTACTTGAAACAACAAATACAATCAATAGTCTTTATTTCTCCTACTTAGGTAGAGAAGTAAAATGGAAGAAGTAAAGAAGCCATGTGGCTGTAACGGCTGTTGGTAGAGATACACATGGAAGCTAAAAGAAGTATTTATCTTCTATGTGGTGGTCAGAGTTGTATTACTCTTGATTAAGAATCTAGTTCAACATCAGAGGACGAAGAAAATTGAGATACATATACTCTTCACCCGTGAGAAGGTGCAAAGTGATGAGATAAATCTCAAGTTCATGTTGACTGAAGAGCAGGTTGCTGACATCTTCACAAAGTCCCTAAGTGCTGCAAAGTTTTGTCACTTTTGTGAAAAGATTGGATTGTCCGAGTTTCCATTGAGGGGGAGTGTGCATGACAATTTCACCTTCTAATGGAACTTAGTTTTTGTAAAAATACCTTCAGAAATTTATAAAAGACCTTCGGGTAAGTGTAAAAAAATACCTTCAAGCAAGTGTAAAAAGACCTTCGGGTCTGTATACCTCAGTTTTTTTAGAAAGAAGTATAGAAAGATCTTAAAGGCAGTCTTCAGTAAACTCTTTAGTGCTATTGAGTTTATTGGTAAACATCCAATACAAGCATATTGTTAAGGAGGTCCTTGGTTGTAAAAGGCTCCTATATGCTTGGGTTTAATAACCTTTTATGAGAACTTGTGAGAACATGTAAAACTCACAAATCATACTTAGCCACTGATCATGTGATGATCTTTGGGATTATAAATCCTTTTGTACCAAAAGGTAAATTTAGTATGATGAAGGTGTTATAATTCCTTCAACTTATATGCTAGCCTAAAACCTTTATGGTTTAAGAATTATAAATCCTGTAGTGTACCATGAGTAGGTAATCTATTCGCATATGTTATATTATCTCACTTAACATTAAGGGGGAGTGTTGGAACATAATGATTAATTGGTTTGGCCAACCCTTAATGTATATGGGTCCATCACTAATATATAGGTTAATATTTAATAATATGAAATATTTATATTTATATTATTAAATATGCTAACCTAGGTATATACTTTAAGTTAAATATTTAATATCATGAAATGATTATATTTCTAATATTAAATATTATAAACCTAGGTGTATGTGTCAACCATTTTAGGTTGAAAAGGTGGGTTCAGAGACATACCCAATCACCTTATATAAAAAGGACTTTAAGTCCTCATTTGATGTATTCAAGAAATATATCAAAGGTGTGCAAATCAAGTGATTTGGTTTTACCCTTGGTAAATAGGGTTTCAAAGGAGGACGTGATCTTACTGGAAGCAAAATAATTTATCTGAAGTAAAAGGTTATTTTCAAAGTGGTTTTTACCCTATTGGGGTTTTCTATTATAAATAATGTGTCACCTGTGTTATTTATTTCCTGTAAGTATTTATTTATTTACTTATGTTATGATGTAATCTTTATTTAAAAGTTTATCGTAACATTATGTAATATGTAAGTTGATTAAATCCATATTTATTAGAATCCTCAAATTCTAAAAGTATCCTCCTCCATCTCCTACACCTGTCTCTCCACCTCTGCGACCACTTACCACTACTACTACTTCACCTCAATACCGTGAGCCTTTATATTTTTCACTTAATGCTCGACCTCATGATGTTTTGTGTATATTACTTACTGAGTGATTAATTTGGCTTCCTTATAATCACCACCACCCTCCACACTGGTTACAACAACAACATGATCAATATTAATGTAATTACCACCATATTAGTGGCCATTATGACAATGATTGTCTTGCTTTATGTGAGAGATTACAACATTTAGAGGACATTGATGTCATATATTTTTCCTCTCATGAGAAATTATTGTCTCCTTCACCACAAAAGCATAGGAATATACCCCGTAGGTCACCTTCGCTTGGTACTCAATTTTTTCATCAATCAACACCATCATATGCTCACTAACCACCACCTTTATTGTTTCCACATCCATATTCATTACATCCATCTCACTTGCACTATCCATCACATGCATCCCATGGGTTTCCACCAGACTCTACATATCCCATTATCAATCCATATGAAATTCACTTTGGTCCATACACTCATGCTACATCTATTCCATATGCATCCACCTCCACCCATCATCCTGGTCGTCGGTAGTTGATCATGATCACCTTACCCCTCGATGACACACTTGTGTTCTTACAACTCGTACACAATAGTTGAGGGATTAGTTTTAAGAACCTTTCATCACACACTCTGTCATTCATCTAGCACACCTCAATCATCCCCCGATAATGCACTTGTGTTCTTACGATTCTTACATAACTATTGATGGATTAGTTTTAAGAACTTGATGCAACATATAATTCACCAATACAAGCCCAGGTGTGTTGGTACATCACTCAGCCTAGAATGAATTCTCACCCAAAGTGCAGAAAGGTACCAGACCCCTCTTTAGGGTTGCTATTGTAGGATGTTAGAATGATGAAGACTTAAGGCATTTAGATCCATGACTAATATATCAGTCTACAATGCATGTTCAGATCTAGATCTAGAGAATAACAAACTTAAAAGATAACCATGATGAAATAAAGCATGCAATATTGAACTATAACCATGATAAAACCTTAATTCAGTCCATAATCAACATTATATTAAATTCAGTAATACACAAAATCTTCCTTACAATAATAGTAGTATACGTTCATGTGCGTATTAGATCTGGCAGCCTAATCTCACTATAACATAGTTATCACACTCTCTCCATGCTTACATAGTTCAATACATATTTATAAGGGTGGGGAATTTCCCTTCACCGCTTATCTAATCCCAAAATTAGTCGAATGCTATTATTATCTACACGCCATTACAAAAATAGCCACACATGCAAGTGTGCTAACAATAGAATGATTTTAGTTAACTGATAGTAGTAGATCTATTCCTGGCCTTTGTCCATGTAAAGCACCTCATAGCTGATCCTCCAAAAATAGCCAATGCTTGTCATGTAAGTATTTGACCGGTTTGTGTTCTTCACACGCTATCTCCAAAAATATATCCTCATCATGAAAATGGCTAAGTCCCAAACGTATTTATTTTCTTTACACACGATCCTTTCCGATACTTCCGCACCTTTGAATGTGCTTTGCTCTCTTATGCGAACCTTATGTATTTCCTTTGCTAAGTTCCAGATTCTGACTGACCAAGAAAACCTTTCATCACACACTCCCTCATTCATCTAGCGCACCATCATTCATTTCCCAATGAAACACTCTTGCTTATGCAGCTCATGCTTGACTATTGAGGGGTCTTACTACATGAGCCTATTCATCCATACATTGGGGGGAATCATTAATACCCCCTCCTATTTTCATCACTTTTTCATATTACTATTATATTACATTTTCACATCTTCATTACGATACATTAACTATTTTCACATTTATTCTATTATCACCATTACATTGCCTACACACTACATGCTTTATTCATCTCATCAATTACATTACATTCATTATCTACATCATCATATTCTATATATCATTACTCACATCATCATACAAATTTATATTACTCACATACACCACAATACACATACTAGAACAATAACCATACAACCATATGATTTCCATTACATCACAAATAACAAAACATCTCAATTATTGATCGCATACATATCCACAATATGTGTCCATACATATAGCGTTCATACAATCATCGTCACAAAAACATGTTTCATCATTGGGAGGCATAAACCCTACATCATATCCGATCATCACTATCACAACTCATCATCACTATCATTCTCGTGTATCACAAGAGCCCTAGAACCTAATGCCTCACCTCCAATGTGATGTCACATGTTGCGGCCCCAAAACTTCTCCAACTATTTATGCATAATGGCAATCTCCATTTTCTACTATGAGAACTGACATTGCAAATATACATATCACGTGAACATGTCCAGAGCTAAGGGACCACCACCTATGGCCTCTTAGGCATGACAAATCTCCTCTCATGCCTCGTCCCTCTCGCTAAGCAGCACAATACATATCTCGCCATTTCTATGGTTAGTTGCTCAAAAAAATGGGCATGCTTGCTTGTGATATTGTCCACACACTCTAGTATCCCCCCGCATAACATATCGCTAGGAACATTCCACGTTAGCATTCAGATCGATGTGTCTACTATCAATGACCACTAGACATTCCCTACATACACAACATATAACCTCATGGTACTCAACCGCATACAAAACACAACATAAACAATTCATTAACCACATTAGCATTCAAAAATACTTACGATCTACCATTGCCACTGCTACAAGGTTAGGGATGCCTCCCTCACCCGATCCTCCTACTGGTAACTCCATAACACCAACAAATACTAGGTATAAAAACACCCATCGATGTGTTACTCACCATGCTCGATAATCCTTTGTACTCCCCGCATCATCGTCATCCACAGATGCTATCATTGGGTCTACCACATCTAACCTCGGTGGTACCAACTTCTCTATTTTGGGCCCTGGCCTTGCACCGGTCCTCTTAGGAGCTCTCATGGCTTGTAGGCATATATATGGTTGTAGAGGCACATCATGTGCCATCTCGAACTCCCATGACATTATCTCCACCTAAAACAGCTCTGCTACACCTAGAAAGCAGTCCTATAACCACATGGTTCTATGAATACATCACAACTCTATCACCACTGTGATGAAATTCTGCAAACGTGGAACTCTTGACTACAATATCACATCCAGATTGATATGGGCCTCCATGAGAACCTAGACCCCAACACAATATCACCTAGCTGAGCACATTTTCTGCTCCATATCCACTACCACCATCACCTGTACTCTCTCCCCAACTAATGAAAACTACAATATGTGTAGTCATTTTTATCCACCTACTAACTTCTAACCCCATGCGCACCGGCCTATCACCCAGCGGGCGCTGGGCACTCACCTAAGGCACGCACGAGCATCGAGCCCCTCCTTTATGTGAGCATTGTGAGAAGATATTTCTATTGTTAAAAGATTAGTTACAGAAAAGTAGATATTCATGTAAAATAAAAATATGAGCTACCATATCCTTATACCCATACATGAAAACGACAGAAACGACACAACATGGATTATGGAGAATAGATCTAATTTATAATATGAAGAAATGACACTAGGGTTTACACCCATGAACAAGATATCTAGAACATATATATATATATATCAAGCATGCTAAATAACCACATTACATTCAAAATGACATGCCAATTCGAATATAGTAATTGCCAAGGATCTGACCCATACAATATGTGCTAAAATAGAGATCTAACTCTTATATCAGGAGTCCTAGCTATGCCCCCCTTATAAATTTTATAGACCCATCCCTCAGATATGATGACCTTTATGAAAATCTCTAATGAAAACCCTCAACCCTAGGGCCTCCTAATACTTTATGTAGATATTCCTCTTTTCCAATGCTATATGTGTAAGATCTGAAACAAATTTACACAATAATATTCTTTAATATAATATTCTTCACACAAATATGTTCGATATATTATTTCTGTATATTACAATGTATGGAGTGCTATTAAATAGCCATCCAAATAGGAAAACCAACTTCCTATAAAGTAGGAAGTATAAACAATATATAACCCATATTAATATATTGTTATACATTTGTTATAACAATATATATAAAACTAACCATATAAATATTTACCATGATGTAAATACTAATTCCTAACATTCCCCCCCTTAGTGTTTACATGGTAGAAAAGCATCCACACACTCAACTGCACTATGCTCACCCCTGTGGCATGTCCAAATCTGTAACTCATGACCTTGATCCAAAAGAAAGGCTCGCTCCTTCCATGGTTTTAAACAGGCTTACCACAAACCTTGAAGTGACAGGAACCTCATCAACTGTCGACCTCGTGTGGTTTTCTGGATCCTCCCACAAACCCTTTCAAGATCCATGAACTAAATTACTCTGGTGCTACTGTTCACCACTATGCTTATACATCAAGGAATTATGTAGGAAACACAACATGCATATCACAAAACTGCACAATAGAAGATATACTGAAATAATTTCACATTACTTCCTATAAGAATTGTAATGTTCTTAATTGTAGTCTCTGTCATTGATCGCTGCCACTCGATCTCGAACATCATAGAAAACTGCCACTGCCACTGGAAGCTTTCCTTGACTAAGTCATTTTGGGTGCAGAATGGGAATGGAACATTGGTATGTATTCCCCCCCACAATGTGAAATTCCACTCATATAGATACTGAGAAGCAAACTGCATCAAAGAACATACTCCTGAATGGATCTTTCTAGTTAGGTCTTACTGCACATGGTCACTAATGCCAGTGAACGTATTCTCCTAGCTAACCATCTTCCAATGAAGTACGTCAGTCAGAGGACCAAGTCAGTCAGAGGATCACTGATAGTCATCTGTGCTCCAACACAACTTTCTTTCCAACATCCATCAAATACCAAACAAAACAGGAACTCTGAAAAAGAATCACACCAAGCTGAAATTCACACCACACAATTGAATCTGGAACACTGCAAAACTCAAAAAACAAGTACTCACACTGCACACCTGTGCCACCAAATCATTCTGTGCGGCCCCATTGTTGGTGACTAACGAGAGGTCGCTGTCTGACCTCCAGCCTCCGATGCCTCCATCCTCCATTTTTCATGCTGCTATCTCAGCTGGATTTGATCATGGAGCTCAAATGCATTTTAAAGGACGTCGGATTCCACCGATAGTGCGTCTAGTTGAAATGTAGGCAATTTTTTTTTTTTTTTTTTTACAATTTTTTTTTGGACTTTTACAAGGACTCAATTTTTCGACTCTTTGACAGTAAAATTACTGACACAAAATAATGACACTTTATACTCAAAACTACAATACGAATAATCCTAAGATCACCTATTTAACATTGACTACCTATATTCACCTAAACACAATATAACAATGTTGACAATACAACTTTTTGACTATGGACCCAAGAAGACTTGACATCAACTTTGATAATTGACTTGACGGACATACTTTTGATGATAAAACAAACATTGAATTTGTTGATAAAATTTTTGACTCAATAACAAAAAAATACCTAGAGGCATATATTTACAAAACTGTAGGCCTGAGGGCTTGGGCACAGCAGTGGAAAATATGTTTGCTTGCTGGTTAGTCACAGGTCCAAGCCACAGGCTGGCTCCCCAATAACTATGGCCACACTCCAAAAAGCATTCACAATATTAAAATATAATAATTACCAAACTATTACTTGAACATTTATGCTGAGTGCCAGTGAGACGTGATAACAATGACCTGCAAACTTGTCTTGTCGCTGTTGAAGACTGCACATGGGTGACATCTATTGGAGAGAGTTGTGTAATATAGACACGTGGTTGACTACCATGCATTCCTCCTGAGCCACACGTGGATATGCACAAATGACGTGCTTTGATGCAGATCGCTGCCAACAATGTAGGTCGTAGAGAATAAAAAATAGTTTGATATTTGCAGTGAGTTTGAGATCTCTTTAGAAAATGTCAGTATGATATTTTCTAGCGAGTAAAACTATATAAAACCTCCCAATCTTATACAGATAGTCCACATACTCTGCATGGTGAAGAAAATGGTAGATGTGTATATGGTATTTTGCACAAAAATTCAGTCGATTTAATCTTCCATGGTATTGTCGAAGATCAATACAAATCGCCAATGATGATAGTGTGAGGATATGCCAACAATACAGATTGATCAAATCCATCAATGAACAGCAGGCTAGTTTGCATCCAAACGTGGAAGTGAATGGATTAAGCAAATAAAATTTCTATGCAGCAGATATTTGTACTCCGTATGAACACTGTAGGATATGTCTGAGGTAATAGTCTCAGATCTGTGCTAAATCTCCAATGTTATACTGAAGAAATCCGATTCATATGATGTCAAATTGATAATGGACAGGTCGAAAAGATTCAAGATTGGCACATGGACTACACATGCCTAATTCTCAAACTCAACAAATCTGATGAAAGAAATCTCAGAAGCTGGGGGAAAATAGATATCAATCTATCACTGCCCCATTCAAAAGGAATTATCTCTCCATCTTAGGATGATCAGTAACTGCTCTGATACCAAATGTAAGCTCTGAAACAGATTTACACAATAATCTTCTTCAATATAATATTCTTCACACAAATATGTTCGATATATTATTTCTGTATATTACAATGTATGGAGTGCTATTAAATAGCCATCCAAATAGGAAAACCAACTTCCTATAAAGTAGGAAGTATAAACAATATACAACCCGTATTAATATATTGTTATACATTTGTTATAACAATATATATAAAACTAACCATATATATATTTACCATGATGTAAATACTAATTCCTAACAATATGTCTATCCATACATATCTTGACATCTCTTCTTCTACCCGAGCATCTCTTCTTATAGGTCTATTGCCCACCGCCATGCCTTCCTTTAGGAGTAGACTGCATGCCAAGTGTCCGTGTGGTCCTTCATTGGTGAATGCTTATCCTATTTTAAGCTCTCCACTTTCTATAATGATGTCTTCCTAGGAATATTCCTTGTGTGGAATATCCTTTTCTTGACCATCAAGTCTCTAGGCTGACATCTTATCCACTCGGCATGCCTAGTTAGGTCATGTTTTTCCTCAAGTTCCTCCAGAACACTGAGTATGTCTAAGTCCTTAGATCTTGTGTACTATCTCCCCGCACACGCCATGGTCTCTCCTAAACCCTTCTTAAACCTATTTGTCCTGCGTGCTTCTCCCCGCATGCCCTTCTCTTCATTGCTCTTGCGTGTGCGTGCCTTTTGGTACTTAGCCAATAATTTGGACCCAAAATCACCCCACACTAAGCTTTTTCTCTGTCCTTGGAAACATATTTCTTCCCCAAAGAATAAAGAATTGTGGGACTTGAATAATTTTGAATGAAGAATGAAAGATTGGAAGAATGGAAAAATCTGCTATTGCTGCAACAGGAGTGGGAAATCTATCCTCATCATTGCCTCAATCTTCTCCTAGGCATCCACTTCCTCCTGCGCTTACTGGAGTAGGTCACCCACTAGAGCTCTTACTTCTTCAAATCTCAATTCATCACCCTTAGCGTTTAGCGTGTCTACAATCCCTTCCAGCTATTTGCTAAGGTCATCCAATGCATCTATTCTGTGAGTGACCTAGGGGTACAGTTCCTTAAGCCAATTTTTAACTGAACCTCACAAGGTTTTGATTGCTTCCATCTTCTTCTCAACTTTGGATAGGATTTTATCCCACTCCACCCTATTTCCTTTATTTTTTCTTGGAATTCTTTTGGATCTGCTTCATGTGTAGCAATTAGTATACTTGCTAGCATGTCTATGCTAGCATAATTAACATACACGACCTCACCCATTCACGCGATGGTCTACACAACAGAAAAGAGCTCAGAATACCATGCAACTGTCTCCCCAATCTTCTACTTCTCTTCCTCCTTTTGGTGCACCAATGTATCTTCCACTGATTCCAATGCGAGTGGCCACCTTTCCATGGTAAGGATGCGGGTTGAGTCTTCTAAGCATTGTAAGGTTGACTTGTATTTCTGCTCAGGAGGGGCCATGTATGGATGTTACAAGAAAATGGAATATGTAATCATCTCTATATTTTTGTAGACCTCGTGTACCTTCACCTTTTCCTCGCTTATTTTACACTCTTATATGCTGTGCACTGACTAGCTAATCCTGCTTCAGATCCTCACTCTTCTCAATGATATCTTCATTCTTCTTCTCCATCTCCTCCTACCAATGAACCTTACCCTGTCAATCCTTCTGAAAGAGTATCACCTCAAAATCCACCAATACCTTGTTGAGTGCATGTTCTATAGCTTTCTCATCGGATAACTATTGAGAATTTACCAAAGTGGTTTCACTACCTTTGGTCTCTAGTATCTTCATTAGTTCCCCTTTGCTGACCTCAAACTCAGACTCATCAACATGGGACTCAAAATCCCAAGTTAGAATCATTCCTCACTGTATGAGGGTACGTGCACCTTCTTCTTCAAATTAAGATCATGCAAGGAGTTGGTCTGTAGGCATAATACTTTGGAAGGACATGCATACAATACCTTACTTTGGATCATTAATGTAACTAATTCCTTGGTCTCATATGCTGCCACCACAGTCTTCCCTCTTATGTGTGATCCCTTTGGAAAGATTACTTATAAGATTGGGATCTCCATCCATGCTCTTGTACTCTTTCCCTATGCTCTCCTCATCTATATCTTTGATTATTTTGTCCAACACTGTGCTCCACCTCCTGCTCCACCTCCTACTATACCAAGTCCTTTATTATGCCCACTACTTCCCTTTCTGTGGCCTCCTTCTATTTTCTTATTTGTTGAGGCTTGGGGTCCTTTGATTCTTAGTGTTTCAACTCTTCACTTGTCCCCTATTACCATGAGACATCTCCTTCCTCTTCATCCTTTTCCTCATTCCCTTCCTCCCCCGAGTCATGTACATTATATACAAGGATGGTCCTTAGTCTCTGTTCATGATCGTCATCATCCTTATCTCCTCTGTAGGATTCCAGGCTCTCCGTTTCCTTTTGAATTCCATCTCCTCTGCTACCTTCTACTTCTTCCTAACTAGAAACTCCAGTATAGGGGATTCTTCCTTCTCATTTTCTTCACCAAGCGACTCCATCCTTTGAGAATATTATTTTGATAGGGGGATCTTCTTTCTCTGGTGCCTCTTTCCTTAGGTGTATTTTCTTTCTCACTTGATGGGGGACTTCTTCCTTCTGATACATATGTGCTTCAACTTGTACATCTAAATCTTGTGCACCAATAGATTGCGCTGTTTGTACACTTGGTAGAATTTTTCTCTGGTGCCTCCTATCTCTCCATCTTCCTCGACATGAGGGCTTCTTCCTCGCAGTGGGGTCTTTTGGGAAGGAGACATCATTCTCCACATTTAGATTCCTTTCTCATAATTGGTCCTAATGCATAGGTATACCCTTACTTACGGTCCTTCCACCAATTAGCAGCATCACAGGTTTTATCATATGCCTCCTCATGGGAGACATACTTATCCACATAAGTGTGCTTCTTGGGGTATACCATATATTTTTGTTTGGCTCGTGGTGGTATGGGTCCACATCGCTGAGGTTGAACCTTAGTCTTTTAGTCCTCCTTCAAGAAATTGACCACCGCTTAGAAATACTATGTAGTGAAGGAGAACGGTAGTTTACACCATGGGCTCTTGGTCCCATCTGTCAAGAGAGAACCTATACCAAAGCATAACTGCTAGTATATAGCAAACTCAACTTCTCTTTACACCAATGCTAGAAATTATTTAGGTATTCTCCACTTAGCCCCAAACATGTCACACATTCACTTATACCATTTCTCCAGGCAATGTCTTATGGGTGGTCCGTCATGGTATCGTGAGTATATTTCTCAAATATCTTGGCTGGGGAAGGGTTCTCATCCTGGTTACTCCCATACAAATTTTTTCTGGCCCATCGAGGCACTCCAATTTATGAAAACACGATGGTAAGGAGAACATTACCAAACATGATCTTGTCTCTACATACATGCATGACACTGATGATCTCCTCAACTATAAATGTTGAGTGGTTGGATATGGTTCCTTTTGATATCTTCCCAGAAAATGATCAACTAGGACTTATTGATCTATACCCCACCTCTCTCTTTCCATTTATCTTGGTCACTAAGCACATGCATCATTCCTCATCACGGGGTTAGAAATTCACAGATATGTCAAATTATCCGTGACCCCTTCTTATAGTCGTTAGTCCTCCACAGTTTTCTTTGTATCGCCTCCTTGTCCTCTAAGTCATCATCAAATGAATCTTCCTTCGCATAAGTGAGGCTAGTGAATTTGGAGATCAGTTTGGGATTTATCCTCATCCTTCATCCTAAAAAGTAGAAATGGTCTTCATGTATGCATGACATCAGCCATTGGTACAACTACTTGGGATTACTAAAATAGGGAAACTCATAAAGTTTCAATAATCCAGCCTTCTCCATTTTCACCTTCACCTCATCATCATAGATGGGCATTCCATGTCAGGTTTCCTCTTGTTTGTAGGTCTCACCATCTCCAACGTCCATTTATTTCCCTGTGGTGCATTGTATGCGATGATTGTAGTCACTTACAACCATTTTCCTTACGTGAGACATCCACTCTTTTCCCAACAACACGCCATCTGGGTATTACATCTCCATGTATACGGTTCCTCATTGAAACTAGTGGAAACAACCTATTTCCCTTTTCCATTTCCATTCTTTGGTTGAAACGGTTTCCTTCTTTAGTACCATCTTCTTGTTGGATTACTACAAAAAAACTCTTCCATCACTCCTCTATTCTTCACTCTACTCAAATATGTGGCTTACCTTTGCAAAACATACCTTTACTCTCTGTGACCCTAGCTATAGAACCCTAACCTGGAACAATCCTTCTAGACAAGATGACATACTCTCCTGAAATACCTTCTTCCCCACGCCCATGCACTCCTTCCACTTTGGTTAGAAAATCACACTAGTTACGTACTAAGATTCTAAAAAATTTTCCTTTGCATAAATCTTCTTCATGGATGCCCTAGCTCGCAATATCTCTTTGATATCATAATTGTAAGGTAAACAATAATGTGCCTAACCTTCTATTTATATATTTTTGTTCATCTCCCACAATAAATGTTATGCCACATACCAACGTAATTTTACAATGGAGGATGGATTTTATCCACTGAAATACAACCTTAAGCACTCTTAGCCTCATGCCCTACCCTAAGCAAAAAAATATCTACAACCTTCTAGCCTGCGTAAAAATCCTTACTGAACCGAAGATCCTCACGTGCATGATTTTAGGGACCGAAGGCACTTCCTTCCGTCCTTAACCTAATTTTTTCCCTCACCTACCTCATGTTGTTCCTGTGCTTCTGATCATTTGTACGTATGGTATTTGTAAAGTTATCCTGAAATAAAAATCCTTATGTCCACCTTTTCTACACATGTTATTCCACACTATTTGGCTTCAATCCGGGCCATCAAAACATAAATTCAACTACCAGCTTCCATTTTACTTCACATTACTCTACCCCACATAAAAAAATAGATGTGCAGTACTCTACACATACATAAAATTTTGAAAATAATAAGTGGCTACCGACACATAAAGCGTGCAAAACAAAAACATAAAAAGAAGGGAAAAAGCAACGAGAAAGGGAAAAAAAAAGAAATATAAATGAATTAAAGGAAATCCTCAGCTAAATGGACAACACTAACTTATTTATAAACATAAGGAAGACTTATTTATAATAAGGCTTTAGCCTACTCCCATTAAAATGGCCTAGTAACTTTGTTCCATGCTAGCGCCTTGTAACAGACATGTACCTGAATCAAGGATGTACGAGATGATGTATGACCCTAACCAATGGACTTTTAGCTTCCCAGGATGGTGCAAAAATTTGGAGGTCATAAAGTAAGACTATATGTCCAACCTCAAATTGTTTGATTTTAATATGCATAAATCATGCCATGATTTTTGTCATGCACTTTTTCAGTATTCTTACTCCACCTAGTAATTTATCTCCTTTCATCCTAATGTACATTAATTTCTCCATGCGACTCATGTAGTTCTTGTACATCAGACTAATCCTCCTATGCACACAATACCTATGGATAGTAGCATGAATTCTAGTGGTAACATAGCTTCCATGCCAAACACCAATTGGAACGGTGTGGCCTTGTTTAATTTCTTGTAGGTAGTCTTATTCGCCCATATAATGATTGATATCTTGTCATCCCAACCTCGTCTTCCCACATCAAAAATTTTGGTTAGTGTGTGGATTAATATCTTGTTAAATGCCTCAACAGTTGCATTAGCTTGTGGGTGATATAGGGATGGTCTTATGATGGGCCACCATGAACTCTGCCAACAAAATACCATGACTCTTTCATTCAAAAAATTTGTACCCTTGTCACTATGTCAAGATTAAAATGGAAATCCATACCTGCTAATTATGGTCTCCCATAAAAATCTAAAAACTATCGTTTCTTATGTGTAATCCCTTATAGGAACTACCTCTAACCACCTTGTTAGGTAATCAGTCCAAGTGATGATATAACAGTGATCCAGTCCTTCACGTGCGGCAGGTGAAATTGGTCCTACAAAATCAAGTGTCCCACTTTTCAAATGGTTATACACTAGATATAGGTCTCAAGGGCATTTCGTCTCTTTTTCCTAGCTTGTCCAAGGCAATGGCAATGGTCACAAGACTTGCAAAACTCAATACAACCCTGGTAGATGCTTTCCCACCAAAGTCCTACTAAGTAGAATCTTCTCACATGGTGGCATTCCATTGCATAGTGTCCCTCTTGCAATCCTACCATGTGCTTCTTCCATGATTGCAACATGCTATCATGTTGTAACACACACTAGAAACAAATCCTCATCATGGCCTAGTTTTTATAATTCTCCATTAATTAACATGTAGGGCGTGACACGTATGGCTAATTGTTTTTTTTGCAAAGTCTTCATTCCATCTAGTGCACCCCACCTATTTTGAGAAACATAACAATATCTTGTAAGCCAGAGGGCACATGCCACAATCGAAACAGTTGCGCATTCTGACATAATATCCTCAATTCTCTAACATGTCCTCCCCCGAGTCAATCCTTGAAAAATGGTTGGGCCCTAATTTACTATTTCCTCATTTTCACAACAAATGTAAAATCAAATTATTGAAACAACAAGACCCACTGACATATGCACCCTTGAAAAATAGGCATTGTTCACTAAGTACTTTAATGCCATGTTTTCTATGTAGAATATGAATGGTTTTTCCAGTAGATACTTCTTGAATTTATACAGCACATAGATCATTGATAGTGCTTCATGCTCAGTAAGTATGTATGTTCTTTTCTGCTACTGGTGTTAACTTCCTACTTAGCAAAGCACAAGGGGGTGATTAATAATCCCATCACCAGGTTGTGCTAAGCATTGCTCCAATCGCCATTTTCCTTAAGGCATCAACATGTACATGTGGAAAGGTTTATCCCAAGAAGGAAAGTGTAATATGGCTGAAAAATGATGAGATTATCCTATTCAATTTATCAGACATCATGTCATCTGCACCTCTCCCAAGTGAAAGGCACTATTTGTTCTTTAGTAACTTCTTGAATGATGTGGACGATTTTGACATACCCCTTGATCAACTTCCAGTAATATCACGTATGCCCAAGGAACCCATGTGCATTGTGCTCTAGCTAGTTAGGCTCCCTCAATCCCACAATAACTACAAATTTTGTAGGATCCACCAGTAAAAAATCCTTACATATGATGTGCCCCAATAGGATTCATAAATGGAGTAGTGAAGACACACATCTTGATGTTGAGGGATATGTGCAATTGCCTCAACATTTTTCAAAAATTAAGCATAAATTATCACAATGGTCCTTTCATTAGTCCATACACCATCTAGTCATCAAGGTAGACCTGAAGAAACTTATGGATGAAGTCTTGAAATTCCTATACAACATTCTACATGAAAAACATAGCATGTGCATGTTATTTAGTCCAAAAGGAATGACCGTATAGGAAAAACTTCCCTGATTCAGTGGTGCAAAGGTTATATTTTCTTGGTATTCTTCAAGAGATTCTAACTTGAAGATATCCTGAGAATCCATCCGTATGAAGGAATAGAATCTCGCACCCAGTTATTCCTTCTAGGATATCTTCAGTGAAGGGGGTTAGAAACGGGTCAATGACACATTACTGTATTTAGGTCCTTCTAGTCAACATAGATCCTTATCCTTCCATCCTTTTTAATACTAACGACCATCAGACTTACCCATTACGATTCCTTAATGGCCTCAATGATACCTTATGTGATCATCTTGTCTATCTCCTCCTTGAATTTGATGTGAAGATTTAGATTCATTAGATAAGGGTTTTTTTGAATCGGGCGCGCACCCTCCTTTAAATTGATGTTCATTTCTCCAAAGGAGTGGTAAATGCCTTTAAGCTCATGGTATCTACACAGAAATAAGTCGTGAAACTCATGTAACAGATCAATGATCTTAAAAACATCCTTCTCTGACCAATAGTCTTCAATAGTGGCCTCATTAAGTTCCATTTATGAACCGATATTAACCTTCTTTGTTTTGAGGGGCTCATGGTAGGTGCGTGCTTCCTCATTAAAACTATTAATAACTTCACGCATACCTTCAATATGGTTAACATCCAAACTCTCCATGTCTTTGCCATCTATCACATAGACCATCTTTCCCTTCTATTTCTCCATGCATGCGTGCTCAAGCTACATTTACTTTGATTCATCCTCATCAAAGTGTTCTTCCAAACCAATTTCACCCAATAAATCCAGTATTATATCCTCCTCCATGGCACCATCTTCCATCGTAAGGTGTTTGACAACCTGCAACGCTCTATCCACTGATGGTTTAGTACTCTGATATTCAAAATCTTGAAGGAGGTTAACCGTCAACTCCTTCCAATTTCCTTTTTGATGACGCATCTCTAAGTGAATATACCATGCGCGCGTATAACCTTGTAAGGTAGAATACAACTTATGCACCCATAAAGAAGGTGGCAAGGCCTTTGCGCCTTCCATTCATGCTTTCTTACATGCTTGGATGTGAAACGTGGCAAGTTCCTTCTCATGGTAGTCTTATATGATAGTGGGTGCATTGCTCTGGGAAAACATAACAGAGAACATGATTCTTAGCTTACACCACTTTAGAAGGCTATCATGATGAGCATTCCTCTTCTTTCGATCTCATTTTTCCACTGAGCCTCCATTTCTCATAAGAAATCATCAGGGTTGGCTCCTCCGAAATAACTTGGTAACTTCTTTCCTCCTAGGCACTTGATTGAGTGCACCTTTATCACTCTCATAACAGAGCCTCTTAGATGTCTCCCAATTAACTCATAAGTCCTATGCACCCAATTATCACATGCCACACTAGTTGTATCACTCATGGAATGAGCATCTTTAAACTGAATAACTCATTTTGTAGAGTGAGTCACCTCAGGATCCTTGATAGAGCACACATAAATCATGTCAAGAACTTCTTCTCCCTAGGGTTCAATATAGGGTGCTAACTTCCCATCGTTCAAGGGGATGATAACTCGTTCTTCCTTATTTTTAAAACTTATGTACCCCTTATTGAACTCTAGGAAAACATTGTTCTTATATCACCAGGGGAACCCAAGTAATGCTGGAAAGTTGTCTGCCTTGGCTAGCGCCATGTTATAAAATTTAGATAATGTTAGTGTGAAACAAATAAAGGTTGTAATTAGTTGTCAACCAAACAACTCAGAGATTTTAGTGGGATTGTGTGAGTTGTCCAGTGATAAGCTTTGACTCCTAAATATTAGGATCAAGCTTTAGTATAAAAGATCACTATCTATTGAATAAAATCATCAAGGAGTTATTTTGATCAATTATTTTGTCTCCTGTGTATTTTGTCTCAGCATATATTTGTTTTATTGCTCTGGTTATTCTCCATCCTATGGTATCAGAGCCTGGCTATTCTAGAGAGGTGGATAGAGATTTGATGTAGTGCCCACTTCCCTTGGACACTGTTTAGATACTGATCCTAACTCTATTGATCATATTTTGGATATTATTATATTTTGATGTAGCAGGATGCGTATATACTAGCTCATGGATTATTATGGACATTATTATGTTTTGATTAACATGATGGTTAGACGTTAGAATATGGATTAATATTGATCTAGATTCAGTTATTATGCTTGAGGATCATTGAGACATTTTTATTATTATGTGGATGATGATATACTAGTTGACATGTACATGTTATTGATGTTGATTATAAACATGTGACATTGATATTATGAATAACTCTAGTGTAGAGATCTATTTGATGATGATATAGTTGCAAATTGAA
>CM034151.1:418247036-418303730 GCA_019776745.2 Taxus chinensis
AAATTTTTAAAAAAATTCATTTTCAAATTTCTCAGCATTTTAGAATTGGACAAGAGCGGTGAAGGTGCTAATGACCCTCGAGACTCTAGCACCTAGGAATGTGCACTAGTGACCTACTCTTGGGTGCTCCAGTCCTACTTTTGGGTGCTAGCATATCAGAAATCATGGGTTGAACATAGAGTGTTGTAGATGTGAAAGTTAATGTGTGATGATGTTATAGGTAGGTGTATTTACATATGTATAATGTTCTAATGTCGTGTTTGTTGTTATTTTATAGTACGTAGAGGGACATCCATTCTAGAGAGTTTTGAGGTGGTCGACACTTGAGTACATTTATAGGATTGGGGTTGTCAGATGATGAGTGGAATGTTCTAGACTGTGTCATCTTGTGGCACATAACAAAGATGGGGGATACGCGTCATAATATGTCTACTATCACAACTTTTTTTGAGTGGTGGTGTGTGGATACTTGTACGTTTTGGTTGCCTACAACGGAGATGATAGTTACTATATAAGATGTGTATCGTATACTGAAATTACCTATCATTGGTGAGAGGGTTTTGGTTATGGATGTGTATGATACACAGAGACAGATGAGGGCCGCTAGGTGGTATTTAACAGGGACCCGAGTTCATATTGAGGTCCATATTAGCCTAGATGCTATTATGAGATCATGTGTTCTGTGATTGCAGAAGTTTATTGTTGTGGTGATTGCATCATCGATTATAATGGAGGGGGGTGGTGTAGGAATCTTATACAAGATGCATGATATATTTTGTTGGATAGAGGAGGAGAATATGAGGTATGGATGGGCATGATTTATATTAGCCCACCTGTACATGGATCTATAAAAATTTACACTCGATGAGCATGGGGGTGGTATTGGATCCTATGAGCATATTGTGCTACTGAGGCTAGTTGGTGGACCATGAGGAGAGTGGGCTAGAATGGATATATTTATTGGGATGTGGGTAGGTGTGCATTGTAGAAAGATGGATACAAAAAACTAGAGAGTGATGCTAGATTGTATGGTGCCAAAGGCCATTATATGGATGCCATATTGAGACTACGGAGGGTGGTTAGAGGATGTAGTAGAGCTATGATGCATTTGATGGACTATATGGTTAGAGGATCAATTTTTCAGGGGTGTGTGAATTATTTTAGGTGGAGCACATGTCACGAAAGTTTAGTATGGCCCAGGATTTGCCCCCAAATCCATATGTATGGTTAAGAGCCATTAGGGCACCAAGGACAGTTGCAGATAGACCATGTCCCAAACGAGCGTAGTTAATACCTCTTGGGACAGATGAGGAAGATATAACTATTGAGTCAATAGATGTGGATGAAATGGACCACACATAGTGGGAATCACATCGATGGGTGTTTTTATTTCCATTTTTTTTCTGAAGTGATGATGTTACTGCTGGGAGGAGGAGTAGAGGGTAAGCGCATGCCCTAGATAGCGTAGTGGCAATGGTAGTGGAGTGTGAGTATTTTTCTAGTGATGTTTGATGATTTTTTATTTGGTTGATCAATGATTGTTGTTTTTGTCTAATTTTTATTTCTATGGGTACAGGTGATGCATATTGGTCAATGATTTTGAACACATCTATCCGCACATTGACGTAAAATGTTCCCACTGCTGTACTTATGGGTGAAGGAATGCTGGAGCATGTAGATGATTTTACAGGTGAACATGCCCCTTTATTTGAGCCAGTGACAATAACATCAACGACATGTATTATGCTAATGAGTGAGAAGGATGAGATGTGCGAGGAGACACGACGAGCTAAGGAGGATATGGGTGGTAGTCTCCTAGCACAAGATGTGGTTGTGCAATATGTGAAGTTAAAGGGTAACTTGGTGGAGTAGTCTACTGAGGTGACATTATTGCAGAGATAGGTGGAGAGATATAGGGGTCACGATAAGTAGTGTAGGGTGAGCGGAGAAGCTTCTAGCTCTAGAGCTCTCACAGTGGCAGATGATAATAGCTATGAGGATATATGATATGTCTTGATGTGTCGATGTAGGGAGAATTCCCTCCCAGTGATGGGATGTTTTGTAACTATGATTGTGAATGATATATATATGGACTTATTGGCATATGATTGTGATGATGTGATGATGATGTATGATTTATGGATTATTGTTACTATACGTGATGCATTTGAATATTGTTTGTATTTGTTGAATTAATTTGTAATGGGTAATTTTTGAGATTGCATAATGTGATTATGGATATATAAATGATGATATAGCGTATGTGATGATAGATTATGTATGTAATGCGATTGTATATATAAATAAAGTTATGATGAATGATAAAATAAAAATGAATAATGTACAAGAGTATGAGATGGTTGTAATAGTGTAATGAAGCACATGTTAGTATGATGAAGAGGGGAAAGGATAATAATGATTCCCCCAAGTATATAAACAATAAGGCTCATTTATATAGTACCCCTCAGTAGTCAAGAATGAGCCGTAAAGAAAGAGTGCGTCATCAGGAAGCTATATGATAGAGTGCGCAAGATAGATTGATTGATAAGAAATGTAGTGTAAGAGTGATGGGAGGTTATTATTGTAACAAATACCTCAAAAGTCATGTAAGAACTATAAGAACATTTGTGTATCTTCAAGGGGTAAGGTGATATAAATCACCTACCAAATACCAAGATGACATGTACTGGTGAAATCATGTGGAATGAAAACAGTGTGAGTGTATGAGCCGAACTAAATGTCATGCAAAATTGTACTAATGATGGGTGATATAATGGTGGGAAGTGGAGATGTAGAGGGATTTGGAATAAAATTTTTAGTAGTGGCATGACGCAACAGATGAGATAATGCAATAGTGGATGGATGAGATGGAGAGTGCACATGAGCAACAACCTATGGTGGTGGATGAATAATAACCTTAGAACTAGATGAAGGAGATAAATCAATTGGAGTAACAATATGTTTGCATGGGAGTGGAGACATATAATGCTCACGAGAGTGAGATCGAAAAGAAATGACACCCTTATCTTCTTATTTTTGCAAGAAATCATGAAGGGCACAACATTCATTGTCGTGATATCCATTGATATGTTGATAGTTGCAGTAAGATCTATCACACTGGAATTGCAAGCACTGAGGTGGATGATGCTGATTAGAAGGTAATAAAATCAAATGTTTGTCAAGTAAATCACGTAACACTTCATAAGGTCTAGCATGATGAGAAAAGTGTAATGTCTCCCATGGAATAGGAGTAGAAGTATGAGGTGTAGCTTGACACAGAAGAGGAGATGAATGAAACTTATGCAATAGAGAAGGTTGGAATTGCTTGTGAGGAGGAGATGGAGACCATGGAGGCTGATCAATAGATGGGAGTGGAGAAGAAGTAGATAACACAGAGTAGCAATGATAAGAGAAGGATTTAGAACGTGTGCAACAATGAGATATTGTTCTAGATCAGGGAATTTATAACATAAGAGTATGAATGATTCACATGTGTCATATTGCAATCATTGTTTTAAAGCGGGAATCAAACCACTATAGAAAATAAATTGATTTTTGTTGACCAAATGAAATATGACCACTGTATCAGAGGCACATAAGAAAAGGGCACGTAGGAAGGGGGCTTGTAGGCGTGCACAGAAGTTTGGTGAATGAAGGGCGCGCTCGGGTGAGACAGAGTTTGAGAATTATCCTTTTTGCATGTTACGAGCTAAAGATAGGTTGGAGTGTGGAGAACGCATTGAATAAGGACATGAAGACTTTAAGGATAAAAAAGGCTATTTTGGTAACATATGGAATATCAAGAGTCATGTAGAGTCTAAGCTAATAATAGGATTATAACTGAAGTTAATTATAGATAGTTTATTATTAGGTGAAGCTTGCATGCTTCTTTAGGTACCTCTGTAGTAGCGCATGGATATTTTGAGCATGTAGCCTATTTTAAGTACACATGGGAAGTGAGGGGAAAGTCCCTACTACTATATATACGTGTTGATTTACATGGTTTAGAGAACAATGGTATCAATGCATGTAACATAGTTATGTTCCTAGTATGATTTACGTGCATGCATTTGTGATGGTATTTATGATGTATTTAACTACTGGTTTGTCATATATTTATATTATGGATCAATATGGATGGATATTGATTATTGATATCTCTCTTCATGATTATTTTATGGTGAATATGATATTAATCCTTATGTGAATCTATATGTTTTTTATTATGTGTGTTTCCAAATTGAGCTCATGGATGTGGTTATTATGCTGAAATATATACTTTGATTATGGTTATCATGAATATACATGCTAACACCATGGTAAGATAGCAACAAATAGGGACCTAGTACCTCTGCCTACTTTGGGTGAGCACTCAAATTTTTCTAAGTGATGTGCCAATGCATTAAGGGTTTTGAGTGAGAAAATAATACTACATTTTGGTTCCGTTTCTAGAATCAAACCACGAAAAAAAATAAATTGATTTTCTAAGTCAGTGGGTTAGAAGACCAAATGGTACATGCAAACATTGAATCACAAAATGTAATAACTAATTGATTCTATTTTTCCTTGATGTAAGCTAGGTAGATGATCATATGTGACTTTAGGGCCGTTGTTGAGTATGAAGCGATGAAGAAAATATTCTTCCATCTCATAATAGGTACTAATAGATCTGAAGGGTAGATGTGTGTACCATTGGAGAGCATTATCTGTAAGAATATGGTGAAATGATTTAAGAAAAAAATGATCATTAGATTATGGATCCATAGCTAGATGGTAATTTTTGAGATATAGATAAGGATCACCAGTACCATCAAAACATGTAAATATAGGATAATGAAATCCTTAGGGAATGTTGAATTGTGATTTTTTTCCAGAATAGGATTTTCATGCAAAGAATTATTATTAATAGAAGCATAATAGGCCTTGATTTCTAGTGTGAGAGTTTGGGCTTGATATTTTAAGTGATCCACAACATGTATGAGTGATTAGAGGTCCTGTGGAGGAATGGTAGAGGATGACAATAATGCATTGAGTGGTTGAAGTTTTCCATTATGAGTGATCATAGTAATGTCAAGAGGAGACATAAAAGATGTTAATGCTAAAGGCACATTCTATATAGGTACCAAAGAAGTAATAGGTGGATAGGAACATGGAACATCAATAGAAACTATAGGACCAACATCGGAAACATCATTAGGAGATGATGCAATATAAAGTGATGAATCATGCATATTATTAGAGACAATCTTAGAAGAAGATGAAAGTGGAGTGGGGGATTCACATTCAGTAATATGCAAAGAAGTAGAATCAATACTATCAAGTGTCTCATGAAAATCGAAAAAAGATCTAGATGCAAATATTTCATTAAGCGTATCATCAACATATAATGGAGGAGGAGGAATAGTATGCGATGTATCACGAGAAAAAATTTCAGAAGCAAGAGTATGAGATGCAACTAAATAATCATCTGAACTAGTATGTGAAATAAAATCATACACATGTTTATTATCTTCTTGTTTGTTAGCTAGAGCATTATCATCAATATTGAGCATGAAAATAAGAGTAACATAATCTAAGTTCTCATTAGAAATAATAGAAAGACGAGTGTGGCTAACTGTATAACAAGGTTTACAATGAGAAAATCTTGCTAGATAAAAAAAAATGCTAATGGTGAAATAATCAAAGCTAGTAAACACACTGCATTCATTAGATAAGAGTTGTCTTTGAGTATCATCTAGAAGAAATACATTGCGATATAAAGTGGAAAGCTCAACTATGGTTGTTTCATCATAGATAGGATTGATACTCACATGAGGCATGAATAGTCGAGAAGGAGAATATCTATCCTTAGCCATTAGGGTTTTAGTGGATCATAAGGAAAAAATTTATAAGCTACAGGTTCACTAAAATGGTTCAATGAAATATAGTTATTTTATTAAAATCTGAATGCAAATATCTATTATAAATAATGTATAATGGAATATAAATTCTAAACATTTTATTTAATTTTAACTATGAAAGGAAATGAGAGGGGTAAGGTACTTATATGAATTTTGATTATCCTGTAGTGAGTTTGGAATGGATAATATGATGAAATAAAATCATAGACTATTGCAACAAACCACATAAAAATGTAGATGAGATGGAAATGGATGGACTAGGGTGCTTGGAGAGGGATAGGGGCACTCGTGAATGTCCTAAGCCTATTTCGGGGCACCCAGGTCTGCAGAAAAGGTCAAAACTTAGTTCTGATATAATTTTTAGGGATTTGAAATTGCTCACCTTTGGTCACCTGTATGTCTCACTTGGATCGCCGAGGTACATGTGAACCTGCAATGAAGTATAGATCTAAAAAACCCTCAAATAGACATCAAATTCTAAAAAATAAAGATGCAAAATGAGGGGTTGGACTGTCCTCACCTATCATAATGGTGAACTTACGATTGAGCATTACACTACATATCAGACCCCATGTAGTTATGTGTGCTTGTGTGTGCAATAGTGCTCCTAGGTTGTCCTCATGCCAATTACACCAAGATAACGAGCGGTAGCTAGATAAAATGCAAATGTATGGATGGAATAGAATGAACTCCCCTTCTTATGCAGTGTGTATACATATTAATGTGCCCAAATGCAGTCCCTTGATCTATGTAGATAACTAGCCCTTGATAAGAATTGTCTGCCATTATAATGGTATGTATGTTGTGTTTATATAGGGATCCCTTGCTTGAATTTCGACACTAATGACCCGACATGCCGACTAGTACATCAAGATATAAGAGGTAGAACTAAAAAATACCAACCTCAAATGTCAAAAGTAAGATCAAACATAAAGAGGACACGGGTGCCTAGGAGGGATAGGAGTGCCTGACGCTAATGTCTAATCTTGGGCACTAGTGTCTAAAGAAAAGTGAGGAAAATCAGTGAAGACTGATAGAAAATGATCCATGTGACCTGACTAGAAATACGAGTATGAGTGACAAGTGTGAGAGAAAAAAACAATAAAGACCGACAAGAAAAGTGGATGGAATATGGAATGGGTCATCAGTGAATACTTTTCTTATGCAAGATCATAATATAAAAAAACATACTTGGCAGTATAGTAAATAGTAGTAAGTGTGTGATTTTGTGTCTACACATGGATTGATAACATGTTAGTTGTTAATTTACATGGATTATATGTTCGTTCAACTATATTGTATTGAAAATGTATGATGTGTGTGCCTTGAGTGTGTAGGGTTTAGGGTGGATGAACGTGGGTTTCAGGAGATTGCTCTTATATTAGCACACTTTTTCGTTGGCCAAATTATACCCCCTTGTGTATTGTCATCGTATTGTTTGCGTAGTGGTTTGGGGACCTTATGACTTATTGACTATTTTTTTTCCTTATGATTTTTCACTTAATTAATTTGGTATGGGTAATTTTACCCTTAGGTTTCATAGTCCCTTCATGGATTTAATTTATTAAATTTAATTCTAACTATTAGTTTATTTATTTAATTGTTTCATTTCCCCCTTAATTTAAATTGAGTTGATTATGTATAACTTTGTTTTAGCCTTGCTTATGACTATTCTTAGCTTCCTTAGTGGAGTTTACACTCTTTGTAGGACACCCCTTCACCCAAATTCGGATTTGGAAAGAATGGGATTTTTGGGAAGTGTGCATGGCTTGTAGAGGGCTTAATTTTCCTTAAAAATATCCCAAAAGCCATACTTATGGCTAGGGAAGGATATTTCCAATGAAAAAAGGGACCTTTCCACCTTCCTAGGTGTATTTACTCACCCACATTTTTTTTATGATTCTTGGTCTTGTCAAGATCACTTGAGGTGACTTCAATTCACCTCAAGTGCGTGAATGAATCTTCTTGGATTTTGGGATATCCTCTTTTATGACATTCCTTTTTGTCTTGGGTTTGGGGGAGAGATGTTGACATAAAACCTAGTAGGAGGATGACTAGATGCCACATGGATCTCTCTGGAGTGGTTTCTATTTTGGTACGTATTACTATTTATCCTCTAAATTTGGGAGAATTGAGGTTCAACTTGATTTGATTATTGTTTAAATTTCTAAAATCTAGGAGAACTCATGAATTCTTGGAGTCATTTAGATTCCTCTTGGATTTTCTTGGAGAGATTGGAAGCTTAGATTTTTTGGCTTGAATTTTTCAAGGTAGGATTCTTATCATGGAAATTATGTTTTATTTATGGTTGTATATATTCGAGTGGTTATAAAATTTGATATTTTTGATGCATTTTGTTAGTTCATCCATCTCCAATTTGGAAGGATATTTTAGACAAGTGAGGGATTTGGGGAGCCCCCATACATGGTTATTTCATCCCTCTATATGGTTGGAGATGGAGAACCTCCCTCCTATAGTGGAAGGAGCATATCCATTCCTTGTTAAGGGAACCTTGCAGGTTTGAAAAGTCTTAGAAGGATGAGCTTGGGAGATATAAGGTTCATAGAGGCATAAGGAGTTTGGAGGCATGAAAAATTTTCTATGTTATAAAATGAATTTGAAATACCTAGGTTATTTATGGATATATACCCTCTCCCTATGACACAAAGTGGAGACTGGTACTACTTACTTTAATTGTCATAAAAATACTTTTGTGGACTTATTTGTAATCTTGTGAATATTTTTGAACCATTTTTCTATTATGAGAAGAATTTACTCTCTCCCATGGGCTTAGTGGGAGGCTAGTATGCTGATCTCCTTGAGATGGGCATATGATTATGTATATAGATTTGGAGGAAACCAATCCTTGTGCTGATTTTGGAAAGCTTGGAGCTTGCATATGGAGTTTTGGGGACTATTTTTTGGTAAAGTAAAAGTTTATTAAAATTATGGCATGTTGTTCCCTCTTTTTGGGGAGGCTTGTCTTATTGAATTTATCATTTTAAAATTTATAAAAGTTATTCAAAAGATGGCTTTGTTGTATGGAAGAAAAAATGATTTAATGATTATTTTGAGTATGTAAATGACAGAGGTTAACTGATGTTTTTATTTCTTCATTGTCATTGAAATGATATTGAAATAAAAGTGTTCAAACTGATTTTTGTTTAATTAAATGAGTTAAGTGGATAGTGAGGATTTTTGGAACATTTTTGCGAATAGTTAAATTATTTATCGTTTGAATGATTGAAAATAGAATTGCATAGGTGATATTAAAATGGAAACATAGTTGCATTGAAGTTTTAAAAAGGATTGAAGAAATTATTTATAGAATTTTCATATATTTAGTAATATGTTTTATCCTTGCAATTCCATTTCATACTGATTGTAAATTTGGTATATTTAAGAAATGGTGCACACACACACACACTCATGCATATATGTATATATTTTTATAATATAATAATGACTAATTTTACATATTGAAATACATGCAAATAGTTAAAGATATGTTCTTCTCTTACAATTTCATTTCAAATTAAATGTATATTTGAACCATTTAAGTTATTGTGATCAAACACACACACACACACACATGAAATATATTTGTGGTTGTTTTCTTATATTTATTTCCCTAAAATAATTATTTTTCTTGTATTATATATATAGTAGTTATTTTTTCATATTTATTTCCCTGTAATAATTATTTTTCTCTTTTGAAAGTAAACCACTTGTATTTTAGAAAGATTGTTTTGCATATGTATTTGTGTGTGTGTGTGTGTGTGTGTGTGTGTGTGTGTGTGTGTGTGTGTGTGTGTAAACTGATGTAAATGTGTTTCAACCTTATGAGGGCCATGTTGAGGTATATGATAGACTATTACATAGATTCCTATATAAGGTGGTGAGGGTCATTGAAGTCCTCACCATTTAATCGTAAATAATGTCAAAACCAAGCGGTATCCAAGGCTATCTGTAAAAGGGGCTAAAGGAAATAACAATATTACCATTATTTTCTTTGAAATTGAAAATACATGAAAGGAAATTCAATAACTAAAATTGAATCTAATTTAACAACTGAAATGAATTACTAAAATTAAATCTAATCTATCAAAGAAAAATGAATGATTGAAAACAACAAAAAAAAAAGGTGAAGATTCACAAACAAAGTAAAATAAAACATGCAAATAAGATTTAAACAAACTAAGTAAAACAATACCTATCTACTCTAAAGAAAAAAACCATCCCCCTCCTTTGGTAAGAGTGGGCCCTTGCTATTCCCTTAGAGTTGGGTTAACAAAAATAAAAAGAAGTTTCTTCTAAGAAACTTGAACTATGGATTTTATTAATCAGAAATGATGTTACAAAAATCATCCATCTCCTACCATTGTTGCATTGAGTGCTTTGGAGATATATTTATAACTCATCCCTACTCCAAAATTATAGAACTACATACCTATAATCTTGGGAAAGAATTGACTACATATTCCATTTTATAATGAGATAAATGTGAAAACAATTTATTCAAACACTACAATTCTACTTGCATTCAACTACTTCTTCCACTTGATAAGGAGACAATCGTGGAAGAGATTTAATCAAACACTACAACTCTATATTGAATTACTAGTTCTTCCACTTGAAAATGAGTCAAACGCGGAAGAAAATTAATCAAATATTACAACTCTAGATTGAATTATCTCTTCCACGTGCACTTAACTATTTCTTTTCATTTTCTAAGTTTGATTTTACACGATTGAATCTTTCAACATGACAGTTGTCCCTCCATATTCTCATCCCTGATTTTCTGATCATTATAGTGAATTCAATTCAAAGAATATTTTAAAACTTTGTATGGATTAGGTGCTCCTTTTTGTAAGATTTCTAAAACATCTTGAAATTATTATTTTGTTGAGAAATGAGGGAGATATCAAAATTTTACTGAACCAATGTTTTTTTTGTCTTATTTCCTCCAACCTTATTCTACTGAAAATTAAAATGAAGATTTATCCTCAATTATTGCTGTTGTGTAAAAACAGAGAGAGTTTTTTCCTCCTAGTAATAAGAGGAACAAAAACATCTCTTAGATTCTCATTTGGAGATACTCAACTGTGAATTTGATGCTGCTTGTGTGAGGCCTGCACTTGAAAACCTTATTCTTCAAATGATGATATCTTCGAAACCATTATTGTTGTGTAAATAAAAAGAGATTTTTTTCCTCCTAGAAATAAGAGGAACAAAAACCTCTCTCAGATTCCTATTTAAAGTTCTGAAATTTTAGTGAGAGGGATTCTTGTGCTGGTTCTCCTAGTTTTGCACTTGAAAACCTTTTTATTAAAATGATGATATATTAAAAAATATTATTTCTGTGTAAATAAGGAGATAGATTTTTCCTCCTAGAAATAATAAGAACAAAATCCTCTCTTAGATTTTGATTTGGAGTTATATTTTAGTTATATCAAGTTCTATGATGATTCTGTGAGTCCTGCGTTAGTTCTACGAGTTCTATGCTCTATAACTTGTGAGTCCTGCACTCTATGTATTGTGAGTCATGCGATCTTAGTTATGTGAAACCTGCGATCCTATATTTATGAGTGTTGCAATCTTTATGAGTCACGTAGTCTTATCTATGTGAGTCTTACACTCAATACATTCTAGAGATCAAATGACCTGTTCATACACAATACTGCACTCCAACTTACAAGAAATATTAGGAAATGACAACATTTAGATTGTAATGGAATTTTCAAAGATAGATCAAATATATTTTATATTTAATCTTCAATAAGATATCTAGTTCTTAAGACTACATCTAAATCCACTTTCTAAAAGAACGGGTAGTGTTATTTTGTGCAATAGATGCGACTTAGTTTGGTCTCATCATAAGGCATTCAATACCTTGGTCACATGCACTTAAAATTTATTATGTGTGTGTGCTATGGATTTTTGCAAGGGTGATATAAACTGTATGCTGGCTATGACCCACAAAGTAATAATAATGAATATATATATTAGAGGAGCATGCTAGAGTGGGTATTTATCTCCTACGAGACACAATAGGTGTTTTATGGAGATCAGAGGAGAAGAAAATCCATATCTCACATGATAAAATCACTTGCGAGTTATTCAAGGAGTGATATCAAACACGTTATATGTCTAAGAAATTTTTACCGAGGAGGATATACAAGTTTTATGACCTCTGTTAGGGTTTTCACATAATAGCGCAGTACAAGAGCCATTTTCTGGACCTAATGCAATATGTGGAATATCTTCGAGAGGAAAAACTACAGGTGGACAAATTTATCAAAGGACTAAATGTGAACTTATCAGGATCAGTTACGATCTTACCACCTTTCACCCTTGAGTAGGTGATGGAGAAGGCATATCTGATAGAGGAGATCAAGGGTAAGGCCCAAGAGTATAGAGATAGGAACAAGGCCCAATTTCATGATAAGGCACATTTATAGTAGGACACCAAACCCATGAGTACACCACCACATTCACAAGGATGGTTTAGACTAGTAGAATTGGCTGCGAGACCCCCACAATATCCACCTCATACATATCAGCATTAGATACCTAGGCCACATTAGTATGGTCAAAGAGGTAGGATTAGGATATGTCAAGGACAATTTAAAGATAGAGGACAAGGTGATCAACATAGATAGGCCAAATAGACTCAAAAATCAGCTAAGGCAGGGTCTGTAATATTAGTTAAGTAGAGTACATGTGGTTCTAAACCATGGTAGGGATGTTTTCATTATGGTGATCTTGGTCATTATGCTCATAATTTGCCTCATAGAGTAATTTTGGAAAGAGCACATGGTCCTACCTCAAATAAGACATGGGTGAATTTAGGGAGCATTCATCGTGTCTACGCCACTGTAGATGACCATCAGGTTGAGCGCAAAGCCATGGTTATCAAGGTTTCATGTATAATTAGATATGTTATAGTTTCTGTAGTCTTATTTTCCCACTCAAACCCTAGACATAAAATGACACATCACTCAGATAAATCTGAGCACTCACCCAAAGCACGCAAAGGTACCAGGTTCCTCTTTGTTACTGTCTTACTAGGGTGCTAGCATGCATGTCCATAATAACCATACTCAAAGTGCATATTCCATTCTAACAATCAGATCCATGAGCTCAATTTGGAAACACACATAATAAGTAAACATACAAATCACATAAGGATTAATACCAGATTCACCATACAATAGCCATAAGTAGAGACATCAAAAAATAATATCCATCCATAATGATCCATTATATTAATTCATCACAAACTAGTAGCTGAACACATCATAAAATACCATCACAAATTCATGTGCGTAAAATAATACTAACAACATAACCCTATTACAATCCAGTGATACCAAAACCATAAAAATAAATACATATATATAGGGGTGGGGACTTTCCCTTCACCACCCATGCACTCTTAAAATAGGTTGCATGCCAAAAATAGCCATGCGCTGCTACAAAGATAATGAAGGAAGCATGCAAGCTTCTCCTAATAATAGATTATCTATAATTAACTCTAGATCTAATCCTATTATTATCTCAAACTCTGCATGACTCTTGATCTTCCACATGTTCCAAAAATAGCTTTGTGTAGCCTCCAAGTCTTCTACCTTGATCCAATGCGTGCTCAACACTCTATCATATTTTCAGCCCGTACATGCAAAATGGCTAAGTCCAAACTCTATCTTTCCTGAGTGTGAATCTTCAGGGCACAACTTTGTCAAACTTGTACACCTCTCCACATGCCCCCTTCCTTTACACCACTATCAAATGTGCTATTGATACTTAGTCAGTATTTCACCTGGTCAACATTACCCCACACTAATGTCATTTTCACCCCCGGAAATGGGTACTCGTACCTTATCTCTCCAAAGAATAAAGAATAAAGAAGTAAAGAATGATTGTTCATAATGAAAGGATGTAAACATACTTCACCAATCTAGGTGCTATTCTATTACAAGTAACAATAGCTCATGGTACTCATTCTTGATGTCTGCTTCCAACTCTTCCTAGTCACTGAGTCCCTTCTTGGCCTTAGTAGGAATTTTTCCAAGCACAACATCCATTTCATCTAAAGTCATGTCTTCTCCCTTATGCTTCAACACCCTTAACACATTCACCAATCCTGACACCATGCCATCCATAACATCCATATGTCACACCATCAACTTTCCCAATTCTTTGATCTTGTCATCATGAGGGTCCTTGGCTACCTTAAGCACATTGCACTTCTCTACTAGTAATGCCAACCTCTCCTCATGCCCCAAAGTATCATTGTTCTTCACCACAAGGACTGCATTCTCCTCTTCCAATGTCCTTGTCTTAATAATATTCTCAGGCTCTTCACATATTTTCAATGCCAAATTCACCATTTTCAATTTATCCTTCAAAGTATCAAGTATGACATCATACACAACTATCTAATGCACAATCTATTTCTTGGCTCTTTCTGTCTCTACGGCAGTATTCTTCTATTTCTGTACAACTTGTTTTTCCTCACTTGACACATGCACTATACTATCATCTAATGTCAAATAAACTAATGTACACAAGTAATGAAACTCGGATGGAAGTATCTCAGACACCTTTTCTTCATACTATGGCCTCGCCTACAAAATTTCATCTCCAATCTTCTTTGCTATATCTAAAATGGCACACACCTTCACCTTTGCCTCTATTTTACCTCTGTCAAGCACTGAATTTCCTCCTCTTTATCCTTCCTATCCTCCAACAATGTCTGAATCATAGCTGCTTTGTCAACATTCCATTGAGAAACCTTTACAGATATCTTCATCAAAGCATTGCTTTCTTTCTCATCAGAGAATTGAGTTGGCTTGATGGTCACATGTCTAGAATGCGGAGCCTTCTTCATTATTCTTGAGGCACATGAATCTTCACATACATAAAATACAAGCTCATCCATGTGAGTCTGCATACTCCATGATAACTATTTTCTGGTGCGTGTGTTCACCATCTCTGGATCCATCAGCTCCCATCCATATAATTGTTTTGTGGCAATAGTGCTCTAGAACCTGACACATATAATATTTTTTGGGTCATTAATGTACCCAAGGTCTGTTGTCTACACCATCTCTTTATCTCTCTGATTACTAGCATGCTCAGTTGTATTTCCCTATGTTTCAGTGCCTTCCTTCTTCTCTTCTCCAATTTCTCCCTCTGGTCCACCAGTCGATTGTTCAACACTATCTTCCTTCTCTGTATCTCCTCTAGTGTAACTTTCTTCTTCATGTTCATGTATACTTACACTGGGGATGTCTAAATCAAACAATGGTTGCTCATTGCCAATCTCTTCATCCTCTCGAACCTCAAGGCTAGGTGTTGAAACATCATTGTGCATGGTCCCATGTGATGACTTCTCCTCATCACTATCTTTTACAGGCACATACTTGCACATTTTATTTCTTTCTTCTTTAGCCTTCTTTATGGGAATTACACTCAGTGATCTCCTCAAAGGATGTGAAGTACCACTGCCCACATCTAAACCCATGTGTCTTCTATGCAATTTCCTCCTGCTATGATCAAGTCTAGTACTACCTCTGTGTTCTCCCTCTTCTCACTTTAGGACATTCTCTAAGTCTGGCCTTTCCTACCTTGGGGGTGTTTCTTCAAGTGGCCTCTTCATTCCCATAGTCTGTTTACCTTTAGGAGGACCCAAAAGTGACAATTCCTCACCTGCAATAATTTTACCTTCCTTAAACCTCATCCTAAGATACACATACACATGTGTGGGCTCAATCTTCCCTACAACCATGACCTCTGGAGTGATATCAATATTATCACACTCCATTGTTTCTACATATGCCTCCTTATTGGGGTAGACATATGTTTTGTGTAGAATATGGATATCTGCATCTACTTTATCGACATCAAACTGTAACTTCTATGTGTTATGCATCTGATTCACTGAATCTCTAAAATAGTTGAGCAGTAAATACAAAGGGAAACTTACACCATGGGCTCTTCTCATCAGTCTTCATGAAAAATGACCCAATTAAAAGTGTTGATACACTGAGAAATACGCATGTCCTTCCAACACACCAGGAAAATCTCACGGTATGTGCCACTCTCCTTCAAATGTGTTACACATCCTCCTAAACCACTTCTCTTAGCGCTATTTGTAAGTCTTAGAAATTGAGCCTTGGCAAGTAAACTTCACAAATTTCTTCACCGGTGACTTGTCTTCCAGTGGGTACACCCACATCTTGTCTTTTAGCCTGTCAGGCACACCAATTTCACTAAACACAATTAAAAGTAAGATGGCACCCCAAGTAATCTTCTCACCCTTATCATCCTGGATGCACACCTCTTCCACTATACTCTCTGCAACATAGCTTGTGATGTTATAATATGTCTTGTTCACCATTTTGTGTGCTATGTAAAACCAACACTTGTTCACCTCCTTCCACCTCTCTGAGGCACCCAACTTGTAGCTAACCAGTCATGCCACTACCCTTATAGCTAGATATTTTATATTTCCAACATTGAAATCCCAAAATCTCTTGTGATACTTAAAGGAAACAACCATTTCCTCTACTACATCATCATTTGATAGATCACCTATAATATTTGTACCAGAGTCATGCAACCCTGTAAATTTTTTGATCATTTTCTTTTGTAATTCACATCTTTCTCCCAACAAAGTAAAATAAATATTTGTGTACACGTGACATGAGCCACTAGTATAGTCAATCTGGCTTTCCAAAGAATGAAAAATGAAACAACTACATAACCCCAACATTCTCAAGTAGCTTATAGATTGAATTATCCATTACTCTCTTCCCATCTGCAGTCCTCCTATTCATCCTTAAGATGGTATCTTCCTTTATGTCCTTCACGGTTTTCTCAGTTCAATGGTTGAAATCACTGATCTTGCATTTTTCCAACTGGGACATCCATGACCTTCCTTCAATAACTTCCATCAGGTATTGCATCTCTACGAACCACTCTTGTGGTTCCTCTTCTATTACAGGATCCTTCACCACAGCTCTCCTTGGTGCCATCATTCTGTTTAACCAATGATGTGCTTTAAAAACTACAACTTTCCACTACCTTACCCTCACACTCCTTAATCTCTACTTCTGCTTCAAACACCCCATGCCCTAGTGTGCCCTAGCTACAAATTTGTCTCTTTGAAACCCTAACTGTGCGAACCTTCCTTCCTCACACACCCAATAAGCTCAAACACCCTTCCATGTGGAGCTATATTAATAATGTGAATTGAATTCACCTGGTTCACCATTCAATTAATCACTCTTTGCACTTCGCACTTCATCACACTTCTCAGCTTGAAAACCCATGGATGCAAGGTAAGAAATAGGTTCACATTGTGCTCCTTTTATAGCTTTTTATTTCAAAATTTATCCATTTGTCTGCATTAATCTCTCCTCAACTACCACCGTATGTGGCATTAATTCTTCCCTTTTTCTCTTCTGTGCATCACACTGTATTCTTCCACACCCCAATCCTAACCTTTTGGCATGTACTACTTATCAGCCACAAACTTCCTTTTACATGATTCCATGCGCCAAAGTACCTATCCACTGTGCCTCATACCAAGTAGTTTCCCATGCTGCTTCCTACCTCATGTTACACTGCATCCATCCATCTACATGTGGTCTTCAATATGAGAAAATTTCCTTAAATACCTTCAATCTGAGCACCTGTAACCTTTTCATTGCATGCACCAATCTACAACATAGCACCAATAACTTATTCTTTTCAATCCACCCCACACTAAAAGTATGTGTGGTCCTCTGTGCATGAATCCAATAGATAGTAATCATCTACTGGTGCGCAAACATGCTTATTACAACACAACACTGAACTAAATTGACAAAGCATAACAACGATGAAAGGAAACACATATAAAGAAAATGCATTAAAGGGAAACCTAATCTAAATGGAAATACTACCTTATTACAAACACCAAGAAGACTTATTTATAGTAGGGCTTTCAGCCTACTCCCATTAAAGTAACCAGGAAATAAAGTGCCATCCAACTTCTGTAACTGACAAGCGCCTGAATCAAGTATCTTTGTTACTAAAGGGTCCCAACCAATGAACTTTCAACTTCCCAGGGTGGCATGTGAACTTTGAATCATATAGAAGAACCATCTTTCCAACCTCAAATTCCTTATTTTAAATATTTCTATCATGTCATGCCTTCTGTCTTAACTTTTCTGTCTTCTGGCTCCATCGAGAAATAGTGCACCACTCATCCAACTGCATCAGTTTGTCTATGCACTCTTCAACAGCTTGTTCATCATCCAATCCTCCTGCATGTGAAATTTTCTAGGGATGGAAACATGAATTCCATAGGAAATACAACCTCCATGCCAAACACCAACTAAAATGGTGTGGCCTTATTCAATATTTTAAAGTAGTCATGTATGCCCAAAGTACAACAAAATATTTATCATCCCAGTCCTTTCTTCCAACATCACATATTTTTGTCAATGTATGTCCCAATATCTTGTTGAAAGCCTCAGTAGTACCATTGGCCTATGGATGATAGGGGGTTGTCTTGTGGTGTGCCACCATAAACTCAGCCAAAATAATTCTGATGGTCTCATTAAGAAAATGAGTGCCCCTATCACTTGTCAAGCTCAATGGACATCCATACTTGCTGATAATGTTTTCCCATAGAAATATTGCTTTTGTAGCTTCCATGCAATCCTTTATAGGTGTTGCTTCTACCCACCTTTTCAGATAGTCTGTAAAATTTATAATATAGTGCGTGCCAGTCCTACTCGTGGGTGGGGAAATAGGACCCAAAAAGTCACTCACCCATTTCTCAAAAGGTTCAACACTTGCAATAGGCCTTAAAGGCATCTCATCTCTAGATTTAGGCTTCCCAAGGAAATTGAAAATGATCACACGCCTTGACATATTCTTTAATATCCTTGTATAAGGTTTCCCACTAAAGACTAACCATCAAAATATTACGCACAATGACATCTCCTACATAATGACCTCCTACAATTCCACCATGAGATTCTTCCATTATTGCCTCATGCTCATGCTCTAGTACACACCAGTGTAAAACTTCATCATGGCCTAACTTATACAAATCTCCACCTATCAACTGGTAAGGTTCCATGTGTATTGCAAGTTGTTTCTTCTCTAAGGTCTTCATTCCCTCAGCTACCTGTCCAGTTCACAAAAAGACTGCAATATCTTCTAACTTAGTGGGCACACAATTCAATATAAAAAGGTGTGCATCCAAAATTGTGTCCTCAATGCTCTATGCTACCTCACCAGAATTGGTTCTTGTTAAATGATTAGGCCCTGAGTTACTTTTTCCTAGTTTCACAATCACTGTAAACTGAAACTCCTGAAATAGTAGTATCCACCTGCAAATGCGCCCTTGTAAAACAGGCTTGTTGACCAAATACTTAAGTTCCATATGATCTGTGAAGAAGATAAATGGTGTAGCCAATAAGTATTGTCTAAACTTGTGTAGTGCATAAATCATGGAAAAAGCTTCTTGCTCAGTAGTTGTATAATTATGTTCAACTGGTGTCAACTTTCTACTTGCAAAACAAATAGGGTGGTCTACAATTCCTTCACCTGGTTGTGCTAACATGATGCCAATAGCCATCCTAGAAGCATCCACATGAACATGGAAGGGTTTTTCCCATGAAGGAAAGTGAAAAATAGGTGCAGTGGTCAGCCTTTCCTTCAGTGTTTCAAATGCCTGTTGTTGTGCCTCACCCCAATAGAATTTTCCCTTAGCCTTCAAAAGTTCCTCCAGGGGCATGAAAATATTTGCATAGCCCTTAATGAATTTCCTGTAATACCCTGTATGACCAAGAAATCCATGCACTTCACTTTGATTGTTAGGTTCTTCCAATCCCAAGATCACAATGACCTTGGCTGGATCTACCAACAAGCCTTCCTTACAAATAATATGCCCAAGAAAAGTGCCAAAAGGTGTCACAAAGATACATTTCTTAATATTCAGAGAGATACTCAACTACCTACACCTCTCAAACATAAGCCTCAAATTGTCACAATGATCCTTAACCAAACCATACACTGTCCAATCATTGAGATACACTTGTAAAAACTTATGAATGAAGTCCTGAAATTCTTGCACAACAATGCGTAAAAAGACTGCAGGCGCATTCTGTCCAAAGGGCATAACTGTGTATGCAAAAATTCCCCACTCAGTGGTGAAAGTTATCTTTTCCTAATCTTCCTTTGCTATGCACACTTGATGATAACCTAAAAATCCATTAGTAAAAGAGTAGATCTCACACCCTGTAACTCCTTCCAGGATCTCCTCAGTAAATGGGGTAGGAAAAGGATCAATAACACATGAAGCATTTAATTCTCTGTAGTCCACACAGATCCTTATCCTCCCATCCTTTTTAATACTAATGACCATGGGACTCACCCAATCAGATTCCTCAATGGGCTCAATGATTCAATATTTCAACATCTTATTTATTTCTTCTTTCACCTTGATGTGCAAATTAGGATTCATCATGTATGGCCTCTTCCTAATCAAGCGTGCACCTTCTTTAAGTTTGATTCTCATCTCACCTAAAGAAGGGTGTACTCCTTTTAACTCATGATAGCCTCATGGAAATAAGTCTTGAAAGTCACACAGGAGCTCAATAATCTTAGCCACCTCCTTCTCAGACCAATAATCACCAATAATGGCCTCTTTAGGCTCTGCATCTGTCCCAATGTTAACCTTCTTTATTTTCATAGGCTCATGATACACGCATGCCTTCTCATCTGTTGTGTCCATCACCTCATGTACCTTCAGTATGGTTAACATATAGGTTGTTGTCCTCATCATCATCATCTATTGTGCATACCATTTTACTCTTTTATTTTTCTTCCCAGGCACATATCATTCTTCTTCTTCAGTCTCTTCAAGGTCAAGGCATGCCTCCAAATCCATCTCTCCAAACATGTCTAAAAAAATTTTCTCAACCTTCATGCTATCTCCCAGAGTAAGGTGCTTCATAATTTTCAGTGCTTCATTGACCGAAGGTTTAGTAGAAAAGTAATCAAAAGTATGGATCATACCTGAGGTCATCTCTTGCCAATTAATTGTTTCCTGTGTCAACTTTACATGGACATACCATGCCTACATGCAACTAGTTAGGGTGACATAGAAATTATGTACCTAAATTGATGGTGGTAAGGCCTCCTGCCCCTCCATCAAGAGTCTCTCACACTTCTGAATGTGGTGCGAAGAAGAATCCTTCCCATGGAATTCACATATATGTGAAGGTACATTTCTCCTTAGAAACCTAGTAGAAAAGGTGATTCTCACCTCTCGCCATTCCAATAGGTTGTCTCTGTGTGTAGTCCACCAACAAGTTGCTTTCCCACACAGGGTATAAACCAACATATTTCTTTTGTCACCCTCATCTTTCTACTAGGCTTCCATGGTGTGTAAAAACACATCAAGGTTCCCTTCACCAGTGTATCATGGTACTTGGTTATGACTCAAGCACCAAACAACATGCAACCTAATCACATGAGTAACAATATTCTTGATCTCTCATCCAACTACTTCATACATTCCATGCACCCAGTTGTCACAAGAAATACTTGTAGTATCACTAACTGAATGAGAATCATCCCATTATATCACTCCTTCCTTAGATGGCTCAAATACCTCAGGGTCTCTGATTATACATGCGTATATCCTATTCAAATTTTCTTCACTCAAAGGCTCAATATATGGGGTAGCCTTTACATCTATCAAAGGTATAATGATGCACTCTTCTTTTTTTTCAAAGCTAATGTACCCCTTGTTGAAGCAAAAATTTGCATTATTCACATAACACCAGGGGTTTCTAAGTAACAATGGGAAGTTATCTACCTCCATGAACTGTAATACTTCAAATTCCCTAGTAAACTTGGCTCCCTGAATCATAATAGTTGCATTTTTTAATACCCTAATAGGATTGGCCTTATTCTGTTTGCCATATACAACACATTCAAAGAAGGATGCAATGGTGGTCTTCCCATCTGATTCCAAGCATCCAATGTGAGTACATTAACTTTTACACCTATATCTATCAGAATGTTTCTCAGAATCCATCCATCAATAACCACATTCAATGTAATCTCTTTATCATACTTGTGATTATGGGGAGGAAGATTTGCATGAAGTATCTACCTCTCACGCTCATTACCTACACATGGTAATTTTTCTCTCAACCACTCTCCTAACAAGGGGATTATGTTCTCATCGTGCAAAATTTGACATACCTCCTTTAAATCATCTATGTCCTTATTTAGGATTTCAAAATTCTTTTCTCATTCCATCATGCATGCCTGATCATTTAAACTTTGAATATCTCCTTGTAAATTCTTGATAACATCCATAGTCTCTAAGTAAACTTCTTTATGATGTTCAACATCATGGTACTTGGCATTTATCACTTCTTACTTTGTTATAGTCAGCTTATACTTTGGAGGTTCATGGGTGCACACAACCTCAGCATGTGTGGTAACTAACATGGGATGTAACTCAGAATTAAGCTCCACCTTTGACATCCATTGATCTCCATCCGTGTGTTGAATATTAATCATATCTGATCCCTTATCTTGCTTGTAATGCTTGCTCATATGCTCATAAAATTTAGGGCATTCTTCAAATTTATGTTGTTTGCCACACCATGAGAAAACTAAATTCTTAGGGCAATCATGGTGATAATGATCAGGTGATCTACAAGTAAAAAAATTTCCTCTAGGTAATCCTCCTCTTCCAACACCGTGACCTTGACCTCTATATCCACCATGGAAGCCTCTATTCATGTTATCCCCATTACTGTGCCCTTCATTATGTTGTTCTCCTTGTTCCTTAGATCCACTTGCTACACTAGTCTGGCACACACCAGTTTCAATGGCTTCATGAATATGATCAATCACTCTATAGTTAACAATATCATGAGTATGAGTTTTACAAATTTTACAATACATAGATACATTCTTCTGGATCATGCGCTGTAAAAGAGGACATCTACTCACATCATGGTCTAGATGACAAATCTCACAATCTAATAGCATGAAATGCACCAAATCTTAAGGAAAAATATCCTTAGTATGTCCTTCAACCTCACAATCTGTACACCATATTCCACTAAGTGTCTCATGAGATGAATTACCAGAGAGCTTCTCCAAATGTTTCACCATAGCTGCAATCTGTGCCTCTAGAAACAAAATCACTTTGGTGTTCACACTCCTAACTGCCTTAGTGCAAAAAGTTGCTTCCAAAGCATCGTACAGATCTACTAATGTCTTATGAGATAGCACCGTTCTAAATGGAGTCAACAACCCTCCAAAAAACCATTGTGCATGTTGACTAAGGTGTATGTCATAGGAAAAATTTGACAAAAAAGTTTTAAAACACGCGTCATACTCCCGAATGCTTTATTGTAAGTTCGACGTAATGTCCTTAAGTGTGATGAAAATCTTCTATTAAAACTTAGGGATATGGAAATCGACTAAAAATGAAGAGTGAAAATCATCATAATCCACCACAGTCTAGTCCAGGTCATACTTTCTATAACAGCTATGCTCATACCCTTGAAGAGTAGTATCAAACTGAATTGTCTTCCTATTTGAAGCAATGATTCCTTTAGTGTACCATAGCATCTCAAACTTGTGTACATGCTGTACAAAATCTTCAATACCGCTATATTATGTAAAGTGGAGGGACATATCATAATAAAATTATTGAGGTTGATGTGGGGGCTGATGGGGATGTGAGCCTTGTCCTCTAAATCCAAAACCAAAACTACCACCAGTATTTCCACCACCACCAGAACCACCCTATGCACTTGATCCCGAGCATCCTGATTTACCTTATCTACCTCCTGTAGCTAGACTAGGATCAATGGATGTACTTCATTGTGTTCCAATAGTAGTACTAAATTGTAATCCCATAGTCTACGAAGTTATAGTACTTATAAACATGTTCCCAATGTTCTGCATGCCCACACTTTGTTCTGATGACGTGCCAAGAAATATTCCTCTAATTGGTCCTCCAATCAACAAAGATGCTTTCTCCTATGATGCCATGGATGTTTTATAATTCACTTCTGTACCCAAAGGAAAATTATATCCATGTAATACTACTGGATTACCTACACTCGCTTGTTTATCAATAGTTACTTCTGGAACTTCAATACCTAGAGCAAGGGCTAGGTCACCAGATCGGACCAAATGCATGCCTGTAGTCCTTAGTCTTTCCTCATCAGATGCGATCTCATCATAAGCTGGAGGGGAATCTCTAACGTACTTTCCTAAGTGAGGGAGAGCATGATGCTCCATATCTATGTCTTCCACGTGAGCTTCAAATAATTCATGAGACATCATCCTCAACAACTCCATAGACTCCTCAATATCACGCTTCTTCACCAATTCCCTCTCCCGCGCTTCATTATACTTAAGCTTCTCTCTATATTTTTTCTACAAGGTCCACCATCTTTTACCACACCTGCTCCTACCCCTGTGCATGGTGGGATGTTTAGCTAGTCATTGGGAAGCACTCTAAACTCAACACAACCATAAGGATCTTAATTTAAAAAGGAATAATGTAAAAGTAAGATCCTTTGGGACCATGCGAGAATTGAAACTCAATAACTTCTAGACAAGAGTACATAGACACAACGTACTCCAAAGTATAATTGTGCACAACACTAGCCCACCAATGATATAAAACACATGTCCAAGGTTCATCTGCATCAAACAAAGACTAATACTATTCCCATGTCTAAGTCCTTGGTCTGTAATACCATATTTTATTTGATGCATATGTAGACAACCACTCGTACAAATCTATTGGAAAATAACAAAATCACAACTCATAAAGCTCATAATAAATATGTTCTTCAACCTATGTGTGTGCATTGAAATTAGGTCTATAACCATATCTTCACGCAAACTGATCTTGTCCATCAATCACCCAATCTTCAATAGCCGCAAGAGTCAACCAATATTCCATTCTCATGCCACATTGTGGTAAATAGTTAGAAAAGAGGTCCCAGAAACAAAACCAAAATGTAGTATTATTTTCCCACTCAAACCCTATATGTGCTGGCACAGCACTTAGATAGATCTGAGTGCTCATTAAAGAGCGCAAAGGTACCAAGTCCCTCTTTGTTACTGTCTTACTAGGGTACTAGCATGCATGTCCATAATAACCATGCTTAAAGTAAACATATAGATCACATAAGGATTAATACCAAACACATCATACAATAGCCATAAGTAGAGACATCAACAATATATATCCATCCATACTGATCCATTATATTAATTCATCACAAAGCAGTAGCTGAACACATCATAAAATACCATCACAAAGTCATGCATGAAAAATTATACCAACAAAATAACTCTATTACAATCCAACGATACAAAAACCATGAAAATCAACACACACACACACACACACACACACACACACACACACACACACACACACACACACACACACACACACACACAAACATATGAGTGGGGAATTTCCCTTCACTACCAATGCACTCTAAAAATAGGCTGCATGCCAAATATAGCCATGCGCCGCTACAATGATGATAAAGGAAACATGCATGCTTAACCTAATAATAGATTATCTATAGTTAACTCTATATCTAATCCTATTATTAGCTTAAACTCTGCATGACTCTTGATCTCACACATGTTACAAAAATAGCTTTGTGTAGCCTCCAAGTATTCTACCTTTATCCAATGTGTGTTCAACACTTTATCCTATTTTCAACGTGATCCATGAAAAAATGGCTAAGTCCCAAACTTTGTGTTCATGGGCACGAACCTTCAGGGCACAACTCTGTACAACATTTATGCCTCTCCACAAGCCCCCTTCCTTTGTGCCACTATCAAAGGAGCTCTTGATACTTGGTAAGTATTTCAACTAGTCAATAGTTTCACTTTTGTTTTACTACAGTGCATTGAATTATTTTATTTCACCTATAGTTGTGGACTGGTGTGGTTTGGTGGCATCTAGATAGTCAAACTGATGGTAGGTAGAGTATCCCATTAGGGCTATACTTGTCATGAACTCCTATATGGAGATTTGTGTCCTAGACCTAGGGGTGTTTTCAACCACTTGTGACCTTCATATATTACCCTTGGGATCTTATGAGGTAGTTTTGGGGATGGATTGGCTTGATGCTCATGAATCCAAGTTAGATTATCAAATCAAAACCATAGAGTGTAGAGATGAATTTGGTAGCATGAATATGATTTCTAGAGTTCATAGACCAATATCTATATGCATTGTCTTTGGTATGCATCTTAAACAGTGTATGCACCATGGATGCTGGATGTTTACCATCATAGTCAGTGATAGATCTAATGATACCCCCAAGAGCTCAACCCTATATTTTTTATCTAATTTTGAAGGATTTTTTTGATGTGCTCCCTAAATATATTCCTTGTATACCACCACATTATGAGGTAGAATAAGCCATTGATCTAGTGTTGGGTGCAGATCCTGTCTCTAAAGAACCTTACTAGATGACTACTATTGAGCTTCATGAGCTCAAGATATAGCCGGAGGATTTTTTTGGAGAAGGGGTTTGTTTGTCCTAATGTGTTACCTTGGAGCACACATGTGATCCTTGTAAAGAAAAAGGATGGATATATTTATCTTTTTAGGTAGCTAAATAAAGTAACAATAAAGAACCATATCCCTTTACCCATGATCAATGACCTTTTAATTAGATGAAGGGAGATAGGGTGTTCTTTAATATTGATCTCAAATTTGGGTACCATCATCTCCATATTGCAGAGGTAGATATTCACAAGACTACATTCAAGACTCAATACAACCATTATGAGTTCATAGTGGTCCCCTTTGGGTTGAATTATTCCCTGAATGTGTTTATAAGTCTCATGAATGGAGTCTTTAGGACTTTCCTATACCATTTTGTATTGATATTCCTTGATGAAAATTTTAGCTACTCTCACATAGTAGATGTGCATGAGGAAAACTTGAGACATGTTTTATAGGTATTGGGTGAGCATAACATTTTTGGGAACCTAGACAAGTGTTCCTTATTTTAGAATGATATTTAATATTTAGGGAATATGATTTCTAGTGAGTGTATCTCTTTATATATTTCAAAGATTTAGGTGATTCTTGATTGGCCTACCCCCACTTCAGTCACTAAGGTTAGAAGTTTCATGGGTTTAACATGATATTATCATAGATTTGTTTATGACTTCACTTGGATTTCTCATCCGATCACTTCTCTTAAATGGAAAGGAAAGAAGTTTGTTTGGTCTGAGAGGTTCAATGAGGCATTTCAAATTATCAAAGAGATCCTAACTTTCACGCCTATTTTGGTAGTTATATACCCCATTCCGTATTTTTTGGTTTGCACAAATGCTTTCTTAGAGCGACTTGGGATTATTCCTATGTAGGGAGCACATGTCATAAATTATAAGTCCTGCAAGCTTAAGGATTATGAGATTAATTACCCCATGCATGATCCTGAGATTGTAGCAATGATACATGCCTTGCACCATTGGAGGCACTTTATTTTAGGAACACTTTTTTTGAGGGCTGAGAAAATGAGCCTTCAACATATTTTCACCCAACCTAATCTCAACATCTGAAAAAAATGTTGGATGGAGTTCTTGTGTGAGTATGACATTATGGAGTGGAAGTGGGACATGGTTTTGATGGATTTTATTAATGGCCTCCTAATATCCTCCTAACATCATGATTTTATCATGGTGATGGTGGACAAGCAGACCAAATTTTCCAACTTCTCTCCCATGAAAACAACGTATAATGTAGTCATAGTAGCTAGAGTGTACCTTGACAACATTATGTGATTGCATGGCATTTTGAGAAAGATTATTTCTGATCAGTACATAATAGATACGTCAAAAATCTTGATTACCTTTCAGAAAACATTAGGAAGTTAGATCAACTCACAGAAAAATAGTCAAACAGAAAGGGTGTATCAGGTCCTAAAGGATATGTTGAGAATGTATGTGATGGACCGACATAACAAATGAGAGGACTACCTTTATGTAGTTGAGTTTGTATAAAATAATTTTCATATTTTGATCATATGATACCTTATCAGGTACTGTATGATAGATCATGCAAGATACATTTGAGTTGGGACAAACTTAAATACAAGATAGTTATAGGAACAAGTCACTTGCAGGATTTGAAGCAACAAGTTGTTTTGATAAGACGTCTAGAGTAAGCTTGTATGAGATATGAGGTGTATGTGAATTCAAAGAGGGTGGAGCGTTAGTTATTGGCTGGTGAGAAAATATTTCTGAGAGTGCATCTACATAACATTCCTATCCATTTTGGAAAAGAATCTAAACTCACCCCTTAATTTTTTGGACCCTCTGATATCTTGGAGGTTATTGATCTTGTTGCTTACCATCTAGCCTTGATACTACCTATCCCAAGTCCATGACATTTTTTATGTTTCTTTTTATGGAGATATGTACGTGATAGATCTCATGTTTTATATTGGCCATATTTACAGGTGGAGGAAAACAAATAGTGGATGCTAGAGCCCATGCTCATCTTAGAGCGTAGGAGGTTTGCCCTCCAAGAGTGAGATCTAGACCAGGTTAGAGAATAGTGGGATAGGTATGATGAGACAACAACTACTTGTGAGGATGAAGGGCCATTGAGGGCACAATACCCTTATCTTTTTCAGTGACTTCCAGGAGGAAGTCTAATTGAAGAAGAGCAGTTCCTTCTGCTCTATTGTTAGAAGCATGGTTGCAGTCTAGAGCCATCATTAGAACCGGTTGGCCTAGCGAATCATGAATTAAACATCTGCTTCCAATAGGGCCAGGATTTCCTTTCAAGGCCCCATCGAAATTCAATTTTACCTAGCCATCAGGTAGAAATTTCCATCTACTATCAGAATTTAATCCTTTATGGAACCCATTATCAGGGATGTTTGGTGATTATTTTTTCTCCTTATGGTTTTGCACTTAATTAATTTGGTATGGGTAATTTTACCCTTGGGTTTCATAGTCCCTTAATGGATTTAATTTATTAAATTTAATTTTAACTATTTGTTTATTTATTTCATTGTTTCCTTTCCCCTTAATTTAAATTGAGTTAACTATGCCTAACTCTATTTTAACATTTGTTATGAATTTTCTTACCTTACTTAGTGGAATATACAATCTTACCAAGGCACCCCTTCACCCAAATTTAGATTTGGGAAGAATGGGATTTTTGGGAAGCATGCATGGATTGTAGAGGGCTTGATTTGTCTTGAAAAGAGCCCCCAAAGACATACCTATGGCTAGGGAATGATATCTATAATGTAAAAGTGATTTTTCCACATTCCTAGGTGTATTTACTCACTTGCATTCTTTATGATTCTTGGTCTTGCTAAGATCACTTGATGTGTGTTCAATTCACCTCAAGCGGATGAGTAACTCTTCTTGGATTTTAGGATATCCTATTTTATGGAATTAATTTTTGTCTTGGGTTTGGTGGAGATAATTTGACATGGCACCTAGTTAGAGGATGAATAAATGCCACATGGATCTCTCTGGATTGGTTCCTATTTTTGTGTTTGTTGCTATTTATCCTCCAAATTTTGGAGAATTGAGGCTCCAATTTCTTTGATTCTTGTTTGAATTTTTGAAATTTGTGATAACTTAAGAATTCTTGGAGTTTTTTGGATTTTATTGGAGAGCTTAGAATCTTGGGTTTGTTGGCTTGAATTTTGTAAGGTTGGATTCTTATCATGGAAATTATGTTTTGCTTATGGTTGTATATGTTTGAGTGGTTTTAAAATTTGTTATTGTTGATGCATTTTATTAGTCCATCCCTCTCTAATTTGGAAGGGGATTTTGGATAAGTGAGGGATTTGAGAAGGCCCCATATGTGGGTTTTTCCTCCCTCCATATGGTTAGAGTGGGAGAACTTACTTCTTATGGTGTAAGGAGTATATCCCTTCCTTGTTAAGGAAATCATGTAGGTTTGAAAAGCCTTACAAGGAAGATCTTGTGAGATATAATATTCATGGAGGCATAAGGAGTTTGGAGGCATGGATAATTTTCTATATTATAAAAGAAATTTGAAATACCTATGGTTATGTATGGATTTATACCTTATCCCTATGGCATAAACTAGAGAATTGTCCACCTTACTTTGATTGTCATGAAAATTATTTTGTGGACTTCTTGTTTTAATATTTTGTGAATGTTTGTGAACCCTTGTGCTATTATGAGAACCATATCCTCTCTCAAGTGGGATGGGAGGGAGGCTATTATGCTCATCACCTTGAGATAGACATATGATAATGCCTATAGGTTGGGAGGAAACTAATCCTTATGTTGATTTTGGAAATCTTAGATCTTATAAATGGAGTTTTGGGGACTATTTTTTTGGTAAAGTGAAAGTTGGATAATTTTTGGCATGTTGTTCCCTCTTTTTAGGGAGGCTTGTTCCCTTGACTTTATCATTTTAAAAGTTACTCAAAAGATGGCTTTGTTGTATGGAAGAAAAACAAGGATTTAATGATTATTTTAGGTATGCAAATGAAATAGGTTAACTACTATTTTTATTTCTTCATTGTAAAGGAAGTGATATATTGAAATGATGTTGAAATATAAGTGTTCTAATTGTATTGTGTTTAATTAAATGAGTTAAGTGGATAGTGAGGATTTTGGGAATGTTCTTGTGAATAGTTGAATTCTTTATCTCATTTGAATGATTGAATATATAATTACATATGTGATATTAAAATAGAAACATAGCTGCATTGGAATTTTGAAAGGGATTAAAGATTTTTTTATAGAATTTTCATTTACTTAGTAATATGTTTTATCCTTGAAATTCCATTTCAAATTGATTGTATATTTGGTTGATTTAAGAAATGGTGTGTGTGTGCACACACACATGTATGTATTTATATAATATAATAATGACTATTTTTACATATTGGATTACCTGTAAATACTTAAAGATGATTTTTTCTCTTACAATTACATTTCAAACTAAATCCATATTTGAACCATTTAAGTTATTGTGATTAAACCCGTGTGTGTGTGTGTGTGTGTGTGTGTGTGTGTGTGTGTGTGTGTGTGTGTGTGTGTGTGTCAAATATAGTAACGGTTGTTTTCTCATATTTATTTCCATGCAATAATTATTTTTCTCTTTGGAAAGTAAACCACTTATATCTTAGAAATATTTTTTTGCATACATATGTGTGTTTGTGTATTTAAACTGCTGTAACTGTGTTTCAACCTTGTGAGGGCTATATTGAGGTATATTGTAGACTGTTACCCAACTACCTACATAAGGAATCTACTATCTTGGACACATTCACTTAAAATCTGTTGTGTGTGTATGTGCATGCACGCACACGTGCATGTCTTTTTGCAAGGACACGATTGTCTGTATGCTAGTCATGACCCATAAAGTAAGAATGATACACATATATCCATCAATAGGATTTTCCTTCAACATATAAAAGAAACAAAAAGAATCCATTAATGTTGCTATAGTCACAAAATCATGCACATTAGACATTATTTAGCCTTGTCTCATTCTACTATTTAGAAGGTTCTTGAGTGAAGAAAGTATTAATTAATCCCATATTTTGGCCATTTTATTTTAATTTTATTTTTTCATTCCCACTCATTTTTTATATACATTCCTAGTCTATTTCACCACTTTCCCATCATTTTAGACTAAATCGAGGCACCCTGGTCCCAGTTGGGGTGCCTAGATCCTTTTCAAATCTTCCTGCCACTTTTTAGGCCTTTTTTGACCATTTTTCATCTTTATATTTTTCCTATTTGGCCATGTCCAGGTTAATTTATAAATTAGATCAAGAGAAACCTATAAATATAAAGTTATGAGACCATAATGAGGGTCTTAGCGTCATCTACTACTATCAATACATCTAGAGTTGTATCCATTGCATCACTTGCATCCACATAGTTCCATGCATAAAGGCTAGGAGATATGCATCACCACACACTTCATAGGGGGGTTTCTATTCTATTCCATACACACATGCTATTAAATTTTCTAAATTTAGTTATTTCTAACTATTTCACATAGTACAACTAACACAAGAGCACCAAGGGCATGACATGCACACACACACACACACATACACACACACCAGAACTACATTTGGGTTTGAAATGTAGTGCAACACTCAGAGTAGTAAGCAAACTATTTTGGAAGATGAGGTCAGTACGGCCCATTTCATTTGTATCTTTTATTTTTTAGGGTTTGATGATTTTTTTGTCTTTTGTAGGTCTTCAACATCATCTTGCTTCATTTGGCACATTAGCCATAGTTCAAAAAATATAGTGTGACAAACAACAAAGGTTACATGTCATCTTATGACCTGAAAGAATCATAATATGATATTTTTCAGATACAAGGGCACCTATTTCTACATATCAGAGCACCCCAAGATGCCACAATAACCTCATGGGTGCTCCAGTTTACTAAGATCTTCTAGATCCACTCTTTTTGGGACCTATGTGTAGCCGTTCTTGCTTCTATAATTTCCCATCAGACCTGTGACACTCTGCGATAGTCATCTACAATCAGCTAAGTTATTTACTCACTTTATTCTTGCACATTAGGGTTTCATTTCCATTAGTATTAATTATTTAGTTATTTTATACTACTCTAGAGTATTTATTTTACAATGTTTATGTCCTCCTACATTAGATTAACGATATTGGAATACCCCTATTCTCTAATTTTAGTTAATCATTTTGGTGAACCCGACGTCTTTCACACTTAGAATCCTTATTTTTATTATATCATGGGTCAATTTTATTTATGATTTACTCAATAGATATTCCAATTGTTAGGCTATGTTCCAAAAAACCCTAGACACAAAGTATTTTGATGAAAATACACCACCACAAGAATTAAGTTCTATGCTTATTGTTTCTTTGTCAAACCTAGTTTTTGGACCCTAAATATTGGCTAAGTACCAAGAGGCATGCACACAAGATAAATAAGTAGAAGGGAACTAATGGAAAATCACACAAGAAAAGGGTTTAAGAAGGGTTTAAGTGAAACTGGGGTGCATGCGAGAGACAGAACAAGGGTTTAAATGACTTAGCCATATTTGGCATCATGGAGTCACTTGAGGAAAAATGTGAGGACCAAAATAGGTGTGATAAGTGGATAAGGTGCCAGCCTAGAACATTGGAGGCCAAGAAAAGGATATTCCATGTAGGGAATATTCCAAGAGGCATCATTACAGTTAGTGAAAGGTTTTGTAAAGAGGATAAACATTTTCCAATGGAGGACCACAATGACACTTGGCACATGATCTACTCATGAGAGAAGACATGGTGGTGGAAGATGATCCTATTTAAAGAAGTGCTTGGGACATAAACAAGAGGATAAAGGAGAAAGGGAGAGGGGAGAAGGTAGTGCAAAGGTGCTAGAAGGTATGATAGTGCTAAGAGAAGGAGGGTAACGAGGTGCTACAAAAATGTTAGGTAATGCAAAGGGTTTGGAGCTTATCACGATAGGGTTTAGAGTTCTTGGTGCTAGAAGGTTGTAAGGGATATCATTAAGCATATGTATTGGTACTGGAGTCTGTAACAAGGGTTATAATGGGGAAAACAAAGTTAGGATCTCTAATCAGATAATTTTGTAGGGGTTGGATCTTTGTAATTTGATATATATGGTCTGAGATGACCCTTTTGAATGTAGTGAGGCTACTAGAAACTATTTTAAATCAATATACATGTATCTATTTAGTGCATCTTGTTCATGGGTGTAAAACCTCATGTTATTTAGATTATCATGACTCAGATCTAGTTTCTTGTTCCTCATACAATGTTTATTTACCTTTTGTGATGCATTGATGTGTAGATATGTTAGTTATATCTTCTTCCTTTTAAGTAGATACATGTAATTCTATTTCTACAAATAATCCTCCATTAATGGCAGAAATCTCTTGCAAATATCACATAAAGGAGGGGCTTGAAGCCTGTACGTGCCTTGGGTGAGCACCCTAGGTATGCTGAGTGATAGGCCATCACGCTTGGGGTTAGAAAGAGGTATTGGGGGTAAAATAATGACTAAATATTGGTTCCATTGTCAGTACCCTAAATATTGGCTAAGTACCAAGAGGTACACACATAAGGATCTATGGTAAGTAAGGGATTTTTACACGCCTGAAGGTTGCCAAATTTTTTTGCATAGGATTGAGCATTGAGGAAAAGTGCCGATGGTTGGCATTGGAAAACTCCACCTTTATTATGAAAGTAAGTAGGTAGGTGGCATGACATTTATTGTGGAGAAAATAAAAAGTTATAAATAGAAGATCGGGGTGCGTTATTCTTTACCTTGCATTTTAAGTTATCAAAGAGTTCTCACGAACTAAGGAATCCTTGTAAAGAAGGTATGTGAATATTGGTGAAAATTTACATGCAAGCTAGTTTGATTAGCAAACCTAAGTGGAAAGGAGTACATAGGGGTAAGTGGAGAAGGTTGTGTGGAAGGATTTCATGGGTGTTATGCCATCTTGTGGAAAATGGGTTTTCTAGGTTAGGGTTACATAGCTAGGGCACAAGCTTTGGAGGGATTTTCACAGAGTGGAGCCGCAAAGTTGAGTAGAGCCAGGACCAGAGAGAGGAATAATTTTTTAAGGACCTAAAGAAGGAATGACACCAAGGAAAGTAGCAAAAATTTCACTGAAGAAGGGAAAGGGTAGGGGAAAACAAGCCGTTTCTACCAGTTTCAACGAAGAATGGTACATGGAAATGCAGTACCCAGATGACATATTACTTAGTAAGGAATGTGTGCCTCATGTCAAAAAGATGGCTGTAAGTGATTACAACCATTGAACGAGCACCACAAAAAATGAGATGACATTAGAGCTGGTTCATCCTACAGAGAAGAGGAAACTAGATAGAATGCTTATCTATGACATCAAAGTGAAGGTGAAAATGGAGAAGGTTGGGTTGTTGCAACTCTACAAGTTTTCGTATTTTAGAAAGCCTAAGTGGCTATACCAATGGTTGATTTTACACATGCATAAAGACCACTTCTATTTCGCAGGTTGGAGGATGTGCATAACCCCCCAACTGATTTCTAAGTTCACCAGATTTTCTATGAAGGAGAATCATTGGATGATGATTTAGGAGACAAAGAAGCCATTACTAAGACCGTTGAACCTTATGACTACAATAAGGGTTCACACTACTTCAACATTTTTGAAATCACTGACCCTGTGATAAGGATGACCGTGGGATTGGTCAAAAAGATGAATGGGAAAGAGAGATGGACATAGATCAAGAAGGCCTATTTGAATATATGCCACAAGATATCAGAGGGGTAGATATAACCTCTCAGATTTTATTGCAGAGGAGATTATAAATGCCACGTATGACAGAGAGAAGATCATGTTTGTAACTTCCTCCTCACCTTTGTATTTTTAGAGATTGGAGTGCTCGATGGGATGGATAAGTTTGTTTGGGAATACGTAGATGAGAACCCCTCCCCCATAAAGAGGTTTAAATAATATACTTGTAACACCATGATAGACTCTCATAAGGCATACCTGGAAAAGTGGTATAAGTGAATGCGTGAAAAATTTAGGGTTGAATGGAGAATACCCGAGAAGTTACCTTCATTAGTACAAGGAGAGGATGAGCTCACCATATACCAACATTTTTGTATCAACATATTTACTTTAATAGATGGCACCAAGAGTCCTTGGTGTAAGTTTCCTTTCTCCTTCACGGCGCAGTAATTCCAGGCCGGGGTCAATCGATTCAAAGAGGTGAAGAAACTCATGTTTGATCTAAGTGTAGTAGATCAAGATTACTACGAGATGTGCATGAAGTTAATATACCCCAAGAAGTGTGCCTATGTGGAGAATTATGTCTCCCGTGATGTGCACATGTTGAAACTAGTAACATTGCCTGTTGCAGGGAGGACAACAAAAAGGGTGCATTTGTGCCTAAGGCCTAAGTATGAAAAATGTGCTTATGTTGAAGATGATGTCTCCATTCCTGAGGACCCCACTGTGAGGAAAAAGGTTGTGCCAAGGAAAAGAGAAAGAGGGGAGGATCCTGAGAAAAATGCTCTGAGTACGCAAATAGTATAGACACAGGCACAAGTACTTACATCTTCCAAAAGAGGTATCCCATTAGAAAAGAGTCACTACAAAAGGAAGAGTTGTTAGTAAGAGAAGAGTCACCTGAGAGAGAAGAAAAAGAGAAGTCCCCTGAATTAGAGTCACCAGTAAGGAAGAAACAAAGGGTGACAAAAGGATCAGACTCAGGAGAAAAAAAAATCATGGAGGAAGATAAGGGCGATGAAGATGATGAAGAGCATGGTGAGGCTCATAATCATCCTGTGTATGATGTACACAAGTTAGATGAATAAGGAAATGAAGAGAGGGATGAGAACAAGGAAGGAACTCCTGACAAGGGGGGAGTGAGGAAGTAAACATGAAAGATCAGAAGACCCCTACCTTGACTAAGGAGTAAATGGATAACACTATAGAGAGGGAGGTGATAGGTATTATCAAATAGTTGGTGGAGCACAAAATAGAGCAAAGTTTCAAAGAAGTGTTGAAGGAAATTGAAGAGAGCACACGTTTAGGAAAGGAGTATGGGAGAATGGGAAGATACCCCAACTTAACAGTAAGTTTCCCAACGACAGCGCACATAGGTGGGAAGGGCACACTACCTACGTAGGAACATGATATGACTTATATTAATGATCCAAGAAAGGTACTACGTGTGCACTTCCAAAGTATATTTCTCACAAACCAACTCCTTGCTTGGTATTATTTTGATGAAGAGGAAGCATACCTACACATGAGGAAAATGATATCCTAGGCTTTTAAGTCCCACGTTAATGAACCCGAGTTTGAGGTAAATTGTGATGCATTGATGACGATACTAGATACTAAGGGAGTAAAAACCCTTATAAATTCCCATCAAATGTCAGATGAGTAAGCTTTCAATGCACTTAAAAAATTATCGGTGGAGGTGAAAGTAAGACTCTTCAGCAGGAATGATAGAATAAGGATCTTAAAGGAAGCACTTGAGAAAAAGAATGAGGAGATCATTGAGTGGGACAATGAGATAAAACAGAAGGAATTGATGAGTGCAAAGTTAAGGAATGAACTCAGTGATGAAAAGGTGAAGGTGTGTGAAGTACATAATAACATAGAGGCCATTTCAGATTTCATTATCTTGAAACACCCAGACCTGGCCCCACTTGAGTAGAAATAATAGTACACCATGCACTGCTTGGAAGACTTGATCCACATCCTCACCATAGAAAGGAATCCAATTACATTAGAATCGACAGAAGAGGTGATGAAACTCCAGAAGAAGGAATAAAAGTTAAAGATTGGTGAGATAGTGACTTGGTACTCCAAGCTCCTTGCCGCAGTAAATACTTCCGCATAGATGGCCGAAGTCATGTATGACAACTGTGCAAATAAAGATAGGGTGGAAAACATCCTGGTTGCTAAACATGAGGTGGATCTAAAATAATTTTAGGAAAAGAACAAGGGAAATAGGGAAGAGCACGATAAGATCTTGCCCAAGGTTGAGAAGAAGTTGGAAGAAATTGAAACCTTGTGGGGTTTGATTAAGAATAGGCTAAAGGAAATATACCCCCAAGTCACTCACAGGATGGATGCGCTAGGTGATCTTAGCAAGCAGTTGGGAGGCATTGTAGATATGCTAAAATCTAAGAGTGATGAACTAAGTTTTGATGAAGTAAGTGCATTAGTGGGTGACCTACTTCAGTAGGTGTAGGGATTAGTGGATGCCTGGGAGAAGATTGAGGCATCCGTAAAGAAGGAGTTCCTACTCCTCATGTAGTAATAACATATTGTTCCATTCTTCCATTATTTATTTAGATTATATAAATTCCACTATTATTTATTCTTTGAAGGAGAAAAATGTTTCCGAGGAAGGATAAAATGCGTAGTTTGGGGTGATGTTTGTTGGGCCTTGGAATATTGGCTAAGTATCAAAGGGCGCATGTGTAGAATTAGTGAGAAGAAGGGTGTACAGGGAGAAGCATGTAGGACAAAGAGGTTTAAGAAGGGGTTAGGAGAAACTAGGGTGCATATGGAAGGTAGAACACAGGTTCAAAGGACTTAGTAATATTTTTCATTCTAGAGGCACTTGAGGAAAAACATGACCCAACTAGGTGTGCCGAGTGGATAAGGTGCCAACGTAGAACCTTGGAGGTCAAGAAAAGGATATTCCACATAGGAATATTTCTAGAAGACATCATTGCAAGTGGAGGCTTACAAAGGGATAAAAATTCACCATTTGATGACCACATTGACACTTGGAATGAAATCGAAGGCATGATGGTGGGTGCTGATCCTATAAAAAGAGATGCTCAGAAGCAAGGAAAAAACATGGAGATAAAGAGAAGATAAAAAAAGAACAAATACAAGTGATGAGTAATAGAGGGTTGCAGTAGTGTTAGGGTTTAGAGAACTTAGTCTTAAGGGTTCTAAAGGATGTAATAGGCCTCTATATGGCACTAGGGTTTATAAAAATGGTTGACATGAGAGGGTATAGCTAAGATCTCTCACAAGGAAAGATATATAGGGATTAAGTATTTTTCATTTAACATGTATCATCCTAGATGACCTCTTTTGATTGTAATATGGCTACCAAAACTATTCTAATGAATATATATAAGGGATATTCTGTATAATATGCTTAAGGGTGTAAAACCTTGTGTTATATGACTATCAAGGTTTAGTTATGATTTAGTATGCTTATTAGTTTGTTTCTGTAATGCATTAATGTGTGATTTGGTAGATGTTCCTTTTACCTTATTAACTAAAGTGAATGTATTTCTAATTCTATAAATCATCCTCCATTAATGGAAAAACCTTCTCTAAATGCTCACATAAAGGAGGGGCTCAGAGCCTATACGTGCCTCAACTGAGTGCCCATCGCCCGTTGGGTGATAGGCCGGCGGGCTTGGGGTTATCAAGTTATATTAAGGGTATATAAAAATGACTACATCTTTGTTCCATTGCTTGGACCTCTTTTCAAAGCTGTTGTGAGAATGATGTGTGATGAAAAAGTGCTTGACCTTGGATAGTGTCGAAGCATGGTTTAAGAGCATGGATGATGAGTTTGCTCAAAGATTTAGTACTGGACCTGAGTTTGATTCACGTAAATGGGTAGAAGAACATCTGTATCATGAGATATATGAGACCTTATTTTTTTGCTTTCCAGTGGAGCTGTATGAATGGTTTTCGGTGTATACATCTAGATCAATATGGTATTATAGATCTTGCGTGTGGACCCAAGATGAATATCAGAGGCTGAAAAATGATAATTTGAACACCTGTTGTTGATCATTGGTAGAGAAGAGTTCTGACTAGTTATACCCTAGAATACACTATTTCTACATATTCCTATCTGGAGTTTTCTATGTTTGAGTTCTCAAGGGAGCCTAGAGGATTACTTTTGGGTTCTATCCCTTTAGCTATAAAGATCCTGATAATTACCTTGAGTTTGGAAGCATTTCTTATGGCCAACTAAGATTCTTCTGAGAATTAGGTGAGGAAGCTAGAGTGAAGGAAGATGATAGAACTTGCGGCTGAAAATGACAGGGAGGAAAGATGACTCAAGTATAATGAAGATCGTGAAAGGGATTTAGCTAAACAATAAATTTTTTTAGGAGCGATGGATTTATGGAGGTAGATGTTGTGGGAAGGAATTGAGGTTCACGTAGAGGATGTGGAGCCTGAGTAGATTGTGCTACCCCACCATGGAAAGCATGGGAGAGAGCCCCCTTTAGCTTCTGATGAGAGTTTGTCACTTGGAGAAAGGATATCCATCAACGCGCATCTAAATCTGCCTAGTGACCATTCCCTGGTGCTTAGTTTTCCAAATCAAGAGATAAGTATTGCTAACCTAGTTAGTATTGGTGGGAGGTATAACTTTTCATTTGGAACATCTATGGTTGCATAATAATTCCATGTGTTTGGAGGTATATTGTCTGGAACACCATTTGGGAAAATTACAGGTACATAAATCTTGAGTATCATGTCTAGAAATGGCACGGGGCACCCACTGAGTAGCAATGCAATATCACATACTATTGGCGTGTATTTTAGCATGATAGTAAGAACACTAGGTGCAACCACTTCAAGGCCTTTACTAGCTATGAGAGGTGGATATGTTGGAATAAGAGCTAGTGGACCTGATAGATCTGGAGGATTTGGTGGATCAAGAGGAGTAGGCGGTGGTGGAACTAGTGGATCTAGTGGTGGAGGCAACACTGGAGGGAATCAAGGTTCTAGATCGGGTGGACATGGGATTCAACCATGTCAACAAGTATTCTTCAAAATGTATTTACATCTACTAGACTACAAGGGTGTTAAGGATACTACAGAGCATGTACAAAAGTGTGAGTTGCTATGGCACACGAAGGGGATCACTACCCCAGAATGAAAGGAAAGTCATTTTGCAACAATGTTGCAAGGATGAGGGCATAGTTAGTACAAGAAGTATGACCCCCATAAAATAATGGTAGATTATACCACTCTACGGAATTTCATCTTAGTTGAATTTTATATCCCTGAGTTTGAAAAGAAGAGCATTAACGTGCTGAAGGAGATTCAACAAGCTATAGTAGAGATTGTACAGAAATATTACACACATTTTAAGACTCTCTTGTCAAATTTGGCTTATGATATTCACCCTTCCTAACATGCTCAATGATTTTTCAAAGGATTGATAACACATTTTAGGAGAGAACTTTCACACAAGACTTTTACAAAACCATGTGAGGCCTTGGAAGCTGCCCTGTGAACTGAGGCTATTGGAAGCATGGATACCAGTGTTAGCCCTTTTATTGAAGATCAAATTGATACAATGACAAAGTAGCTAGAGAATCTATCTGCGAACTCTACACATGAGACACACATTGGCCTATGGTGCACAGATTGTGAGGTGGAGGGACATACAAAGGATAATTGTCCCCAGAGATCGGTACACACTATAATAGTCAACTATGAGATTTTCCATGGAGATCATGATGCAAGTAGATGTTTCTTACTACAGTGTGTGATCCATAAGAATGTGTCTTACTAATGCAATATTTACACCTCTACTACTCATGACACCAGGGATTGTAGTTTGATTGACCAGATAAATGATGCCATTGATATCGGTGTGTGAAAAACCAGCCTCACAAAAAATTCCAAGGATGATGGTCATCACTTGAAGGGCACACAGATGGAGGGGAACATGGAAGAGGTTTCAAAGGAGGATTTCATGGTCATGGTAACTACAGAGGAGGGACAAGTGAGTTCCTGTGTGGAACTTGTTACAACTGTGGTTCTACAGAGCACTATAAGTGTGAATGCCATGACCTGTTGCAATGTTCTTAGTGTGGAAATAAGCACAAGTATGAGGAGTTCCTAGAGATATTTGAACATATGAGCTAGAAAAACATGAAGGAAAAAGGCACCTGAATGGTAAGCATAAAGCGGGATAACTCACAATGAATGCCAAGGGTGGCGCGTGAGTCAGAACTAGAGCCTGTGCTAGTGACGACGCAAGCTGAAGCTACATGCGTAAGGGAGAAAAAAATGTTGAAACCACTGGTTATAAGAGAAGAGGTGGTGTATGGTAAGTATACAAAACCTACACATCAGAAAAAGGTGTATCAGGAGACCATGGATGTGATTCAGAGCCTATATGGAGAGATCCAGTGCCTAAAGGAGTAGTCAAGGTAGTTAGAACAAAGGAAGAGCACTAAGGCTCCACATAAGGATATGGATGAGGTTAGGGAAGTATGTAAACTATTGAGGTAGGAGAATATCATTCCTTTTCTAGGGGAATGGTTACATGAAAAAGTATTGTGCATCGGAGCAGAGTGTAAGAGGCATGTTCTGCATGTTAACCTCCCCCCTCAAACCATTGACTATGATAACGAGATTACCTTGAATGGGGTTATGGATGGATGTCTTCTAAGAAATATTATGATTGACACAGGTGAGAAAGTCAATGTTCTCACTCTGGATGCCTGGAGCCAAATGGGAAGGCCCCCATTACATCCATCTTTAAATGTGTTGTATATGGCTAAAAAAACAAAGGTGATGCCCATTGGTGTTTTGAAAGATGCTGCTATCACTATCTAAGAGGAGAAATTCACTGAAGATTTCAAAGTCTTGACGCTAGCTGAGGTGGAAAAATTTCCAACATTACTTGGGTGCCCCAGGTGTTATAAGAACAATGTTGACCTATGGTTCAAAAAAGGGTACATAAGATTTGAGAATAAGGAATAACAGGTAATCATCCCCTTGACCGATGGGAAGTTAGCACCCTATAATGAGCCCTTGGGTAAATAAGATCTTGATAGGATCTACGTGTGCGCTATTAGGGACCCTAAGGTGATTAATCCTATGGAAGGAGTTATACAGTTTGAAGACACTCAATCTATGAGTGATACCACTAGTGTAGCATGTGATAATTGGGAACTTATGAATTAATTAGGAGACAATTGAGAGGCTCTATTACAAGAGTAAAAAAGGCACACTCAGTCAAGCACCTGGGAGGAAAGAAGTTGCCTAACTATTCTAGGGGAGCCAACCCTGATATTTTCTTATGAGAAATGGAGAGCCAGTGGAAAAGTGAGATCGAGAGAAGAAGGATGCTCAACTATAACTTAATAGGGACTGTAGCATGTTAGTAGGAAACACATTGTGATATCCTTCTAGAGTGGTGTGAAGTAAGAATCACATTCTCTGTTAGGCTGTCCCAGAGCAATGCACCCATAATCATACAAGACTATCGTGGGAAGGATCCCACCTCGTTTCACATCCAAACATGTGAGAAGGCCTGGATGAAAGGTGCAGAAGCATTGCCACCTTCTATATGGGTGATTAAGTTGTACTCCACTTTACAAGTTTGTGTGCACGTATGGTACATTCACTCAGAGATGCGCCGTCAAATAGGAAATTGACAAGAATTGACAATTGACATCCTTCAAGATTTTGAATATTAGATCACCAAGACATTAAGGGATAAGGCATTGCAAGTTGTTAATCACCTAACAATGGGAGAAAATACCATGAAAAAAGATATAATACTAGAGTTATTAGGTGAACCTGGTTTGGAAGTGCACTTTGATGAGGAAGAATAAGAAGAGACACAACTTGAGTGCGCATGCATGGAGAAGGAGAAGGGAAAAATGGTCTATGTGATAGATATCAAAGAGATGGAAAGTTTGGATGTTAACCATATTGGAGGTATGCAAGAATTTGTGGATAATGTTGATGAAAAAGTGCGTACCTACCATGAACCCCTTAAAACAAAGAAAGTTAACATTGGCTTAGAAATGGAACCTAAGGAGGCTAACATTGGTGACTATTGGTCAGAAAATGAGGTTTTAAAGATCATTGACCTATTGTGTGAGTTTCAAGTTTTATTTCCACATGGGTACCATGAGCTTAAAGGTGTTCACCACTTCTTGGGGGAGATGAGAACAAAGTTAAAGGAGGGTGTGCTCCTAATTCGAAAGACACCCTACCGAATGAATCAAAATTTGTGCATCTAGGTCAAGGAGGAGATATATAAGATGATCGCATTAGGCATCATTGAAGCTGTAGAAGAATCAAAATGGATAAGCCCCATAGTCATTAATATTAATAAGGATGGAAGGATAAGGATTTGTGTTGATGACAGGGACTTGAATGCAGTATGTGTAATTGATCCTTTTCTAACCCCTTTTACCGAGGAAATCCTAGGAGTAGCTCAGCACAAGATTTATTCTTTCACAGATGGATTCTCAGGATACCATCAAGTTAGAATTGCTAAGGAAGACCAAGAAAAGACAACTTTTTCCATTGAATGGGGAAGTTTTTCCTACATGGTCATACCTTTTGGACTGAAGAATGCACCTACTATGTTTTTCGTGCATAGTGGTCTAGAAATTTTAGGATTTTATCGATAAGTTCCTTCAAGTCTACCTTGATGACTAAATGGTGTATGGACTAGTGAAAGACCATTGTGAGAATTTTTGGTTGATGTTTGAAATATGTATGCAGTTGTAAATATCCCTCAACATCAAGAAATTTCTCTTTGTTACTCCATTTGGAACCCTATTGGGGAACTTCATATGTAAGGAAGGCTTGTTGGTGGATCCCGCCAAAGTTGTCATTATTATGGGATTGGGGGAGCCTACCAACCATAGCACAGTGCATAGATTCCTTAGGAATATGGGGTACTAACATAAATTTATTAAGGGGTATAAATTTATTAAGGGGTATACCATGATCTCCACTCCACTAGAAAAGTTACTAAAGCATAAAGGTGCATTTTACTAGAGAGAGTCACAACATACAATGTTTGATACATTGAAGAATATGCTTATCACTGTGCCCATATTACACTTTCCCTCTTAGGATAAGTCATTCCATGTACATGTTGATGCTTCAGAGATGGTAATTGGGGCAGTCTTAGCACATCCTGGAGAAGGGATTGTTGACCACCCCTTGTGTTTTTCTTATAGGAAGTTAAGACCAGTAGAGCAGAACTATACTACTACTGAGCGTGAAACACTATTAATGATCTACGAGCTACAAAAATTCAGGAAATATCTATTGGAAATACCCTTCATATTCTACACAGACCATACGAAATTGAAGTACTTGGTGAACAATCCCATTTTACAAGGGCACATATGTCAGTGGGTCTTGTTGTTTCAAGAGTTTGAGTTTACAGTTGTTGTGAAACCAAGAAAGAGTAACGCAGGGCCTGGCCATTTTTCAAGGATTGACTCAAGGGAAGAAGAACAGAGAATTGAGGATACAATGCTAGATGTGTAATTTTTTAGGTTGTGGCGTACGACCTCTGATTTAGAATATATTTCCAAGTTTCTCAAAATGGGTGTGGTGCCGGAGGGAATGAAGACTCTGGAAAGAAAACAATTAGCCATACATGCTACACCCTACATGCTAATTAGTGGAGACTTATACAAACTAGGCCATGATGAGGTTTTGCATTAGTATGTGTTGGAACATGAGCACATTGTAATCATAGAGGAATCACATGGTGGGATTATAGGAGGAAACTATGCAGGGAATGCCACCGTGTGAAAGATTCCACTGGTAGGGCTTTGGTGGGAAAGCATCTACTAGGATTGCATTGAGTTTTACATGGCTTGTGATCATTGCCAACACCTTGGAAAACTAGGAAGAAAGGATGAGATGCCTCTGAGGCTGATAGCTAGTGCATAACCATTCAATAAATGGGCCATTGATTTTGTAGGACCAATTTCACCTACTGCACGAAGGAAAGGTTCACGTTATATCATCACTTACACTGAATACTTAACAAGATGTGAAGAGGAAACACCTAGAAAGGATTGCACAACAACAACTATAACTAGGTTTTTATGGGAAAATATAATAAATAGATATGGATGTCTGCTAAGCTTAATGAGTGATAGGTGTACCCATTTATTGAATGAGAGAGTCAGGATCTTGTTGGAAGAATTCATGATAGCCCATCATAAGACTACCCCATATTAGCTACAAGCTAATGGAACCATTGAGGTGTCTAAAAAAATTATGAGTCACAAGCTGATAAAAATTTGAGATGTAGGAAGATAAGATTGGGATGAAAAAGTCTCATCTCTATTATGGGCATATAGGAATACCTACAGAAATTAAACAAGGATACACCATTCTAGTTAGTGTTTGGCATGGAGGTTGTGTTACCAGTAGAATTCATGCTACCATCCCTGCATATCATACATGTAGGACGGTTAGCTGATGAGAAAGCACTACAGGAGCACATGGAAAATTCAATGTAATTGGAAAAAAGGTGATCACTTGCTAGGTGGAGTTAAAAGACTGAAAAGGCACGAAAAAAAACATGACATGATTGCCATATTAAAAACAAACAATTTGAGGTTGGGTAGATGGTCTTGATTTATGACTCCAAATTTTTGTGCCATCCTAGGAAACTGAAAGTCCATTGGTTAGGGCCATATATCATCTCGTACATTCTTGATTCAGGTGCATGTTAGTTACAAGCACTGGATGTGACGAGATTACCGGACCATTTCAATGGGATTAGGATGAATACCTACTATAAATAAGGCTTATATGTAACCATAAATAAGATAGTATTTCCATTTAGCCTAGGGTTTGCTTTAATGAATTTTCCTTTCTATGTTTTTCCCCTTCTTATTGATTGTTCCCTTTCTTTTTGTTGTTATGTATGCATTGTGTGCTAGTAACCACTTATTATTTTCAAAAAATTTCTATGCACAGAGGACCTCGCATCCATTTTTGTGTGGGGTGGAGTAATGCGACAAGTAATGGAAGCTGGTAGTGGAAGCTATGTTTTGATGGCTCAGATTGAAGAATCAAAAGTGTGAAGTTTGGAAGAGTGAGCGTAGAAAAGGTGGACATAAGGAGTTTGGTGTTAGGAGAGCTTTACAAAGACCACATAAAAGTATGAAAAACATAAGAACAACAAGAGGTAGGTGATGCTAAAAAATTAGGGTAAGGATAGATGAAGTGCCTTCGGCGTTGTGAGCACACACATAAGGATCTTTTGTCATTAAGGGTTTTTACCCACTGGAAGGTTGTTGAAGCAGTATTGGGTGGGGTGGTAAAAGCACTAAAGGTTGGATTATGAGGAAAATCTACCTTTATTGTGAAGGTATGATGGTATGCAGAATTTCATTTATTGTGTAAAAGAAGAAAAAACTATAAGAGGTCAAGATAAATTATTCATTGCGCGATACTTCAAATTTGGGATCAACCACTTCAAGGAGGGAAAAAGGATAAGGTTCGATCTTAGCATAGTGGGACCAAGACTACTGCAAGTTGTGCAGGACTCTGATATACCAAAAGAAGCATGCCTATGTAGAGAAGTATGTCTCCCATGATGTACACATGATGAAGCCAGTGACCTTTCATATTCCTGGAAGAACCAGAACAAGGGTATACCTGCGCATAAGGATGAAATATGACAAGGGTGCCTATCTTGAAAATGATGTCTCAATCCCAAAATACCCTACCACAAGAAAGAAGGCTGTGCCAAGGAAGAGGGAGAGAGAGGAGGCTCTTGAGAAAAATGCACCAAGTATATAGACAACACAATCTGCAGGCACGTAGGAGTTAAGTGCAAAGCCAAACAACTATGCACGGAGTAAGAATTCTCCTGAAGAGAAAAAAGAGAAGACACCTGAAGAGGAGGTGCCAGAGAAAGAAAATCCCCCTGAAAAAGAAGAATCACTAGCAAGGAAGGAGTCACTTGTTTAAGAAGATAAGGAAGAGTCTCCTAAACTAGAATCACTAGTTAGGAAGAAGCAGAAGGTAGTTGAAAAGGTGGATTCAAAAGAAACAAAGAGCATGGAGGCTTACAAGGGTGACAAGGATGACAATGAGTGCAAAGAGGCTCAGAACCATCCCATGTACGATGTACATGACTCTGAGGAAGGGAATGAAGAGAAGGATGAGGAAGTAGGAGACACTCATGACAAGGGGGAAAGTGAGGAGGTGAACACTAAGGATCATAGGACCCCAAGCCTCACTAAGGAGAAGATAGATAATTCTGTATAAAGGGAGGTAGCGGGTATCATAAAGGACTTGGTGGAGCAGGAGGTGGAGCGTAACATCGATGAAGTGCTCAAGGATATGGAGAGAGAAATCATAGAGAAAGAATATGGAAGCATGGGAGGGGATCCCAACATTACGGTAAGCTTTCCTAAGGAACTGCACATAAGAGGAAAAGGTGTGGTAGTGGTGCAGGAGCAAGGAATGGGTTATATTAATGATCCAAATAAGGTACTACACATGCGCTTCTAAAGTACTGTGCCTTCTAACCAACTCCTTGCATGATTTTCATTCAAAGAAGAAGGTGCATACCATCATATATGAAAGATGCTATCTTGGGATTTTGAGTCCTAGGTTGATGAGAAAAAATTCCAAGTCAATCGAGAGGAGTTTTTGAAAATACCAGAGTCTAAGGGAGTAAACCCTCTAGTGAATGCTCAGTGTTTATCTGATGAGAAATTCTATAACACACTCAACAAGGTGTCAGTGGAGGTTGAGGCACAAATCTTTGGGAGGAATGATAGAGTAAGGGTATTGGAGAAGAAGAATGAAGAAATCATTGAGAAAAGAAAGGATTTGAAGCAACAGGAGCTGATTAGTGCACAATTAAGGTGTGAATTAAGGGAGGATAAGGTGAAGGTACACAAGGTTTACAAGAAGATAGAAATGATTACAGATGCTTTAATTTTGAAGCACCTATACCTATCCCTGCTTGAGAAAAAATATGATTCAACCTTGCAATGATTGGAAGACTTAACCTGCATCCTCACCATGGAAAGGTGACCGATCACATTAGAATAGGTAGAAGAGGAATTGGTGTGTCATAAGGAGGAAGAGAAAATGAAGATCAGGGAAATAATTGCTCAATATTCCAAGCTCCTTGCCGTTGTAAAGACCACCACACAGATAGTTGAAGATGTATATGATAACTACTCTGAGAGATACATGGTAGCAAGTATACTAGTTACTACACACGAGGTAGATCTAAAGGAATTCTAAGAGAAGAATAAGGGAAACAGGGTAGAGTGGGATAAAATCCTAGCTAAGGCTGAGAAGAATATGGAAGCGATCAAATCCTTATGAGTTTCAATTAAGAATCATCTTAAGGAGTTGTATCCCTAGATCACCTGCATAATGGAAATGCTAGACGAGCTTATAAAGCAGTTGGAAGGAATTATAGATACGCTGAATGCTAAGGGCAGTGAATTGAGCTTCAAGGAGGGGAGAAATCTAGTGGGAGACCTAATTTAGCAGGTGCATGGTGAAGTAGATGTATGAGAGAATATTGAGGCAACAGTAAGGAAGGAGTTCCCACTCCTCTTACAGTAGTAGCAAGTTCTTCACTTCTTTCATTTTTCCATTCTTCATTCTCCCATTCTTTCATTCTTCATTCAAATGGTCTAGGTCTCTCTATTCTTTATTCTTTGAAGAAGTAGTATGTTTTTAAGGACGAAGAAGAAGCTTAGTGTGGGGTGATGTTGGGCCTTGAAATATTGGCGAACTACCAAAGGGCATACACGTGTAGGATCAGTGAGAAAAAGGGTGCATAGGGAGAAGTGCACATGAAAAAAAGGTTTAAGAAGGGTTTAGGATAAATCGGGGCACACACGGAAAGTAGAACACATGTTCAAAGTACTTAGTCATATTCAACATTCTAGAGGCACTTGAGGAAAAACATGACCCAACTAGGTGTGCTGAGTGGATAAGGTGCCATCCTGGAACCTTGGAGGTAAAGTAAAGGATATTCCATGCAGGAATATTCCTAGAAGACATCATTGTAGAGAGTGAAGGATTGCAAAGGGATAATCATTTACCATTTGAGGACCACATTGACACTTGGCATGCAATCGAAGGCATGACGGTGTGTGCTGATCCTATAAAAGGAGATGCTCGGAAGTAAGGAAAACACACAAAGATAGAGAGAATACATAAAAAGAACAGACATAAGTACTGAGTAATAGAGGGTTGTAGTAGTGCTAGGGTTTAGAGAACTTAGTGCTAGGGGTTCTAAAGGATGTAATATGCCTATGTATGGCACTAGGGTTTGTAATAAGGGTTGAAATGGGAGGTTATAGCTAAGATATATCACTAGGGAAGATTTTTAGGGATTAAGTCTTTGTCATTTAACATGTATGGTCTAAGATGACCTCTTTCGAGTGTAATATTGCTACTAGAACTATTCTGATATATATATATATATATATATATATATAAGGGTTGTTCTGTATATTATGCTTAAGGGTGCAAAATCTCATGATATATGACTATCAAGGTTCAAATTTGATTTATTATGCTTATTACTTTGCTTTTGTAATGCATTAATGTGTGATCTGTTAGATGTTCCTTTTACCTTATTAACTAAATTGAATGCATTTCTCATTCTACAAACCATCCTCCATTAATAGAAAAAAATTCTCACAATGCTCACATAAAGGAGGGGCTCGGTGCCTAAGTGTGCCTTGGGTGAGCACCCAATGCCTACTGGGTTTTAGGCTGATGCACTTGGAGTTAGAAAGTTATATTGAGGGTAGATAAAAATTACTACATTTCTTGGACCCTAAGTATTTACTAAGTACCAAGAGGCATGCATAGAGGATCAGTAAATATAAGGGCACTAAGGGAAAAGTGCACATGAAAAGGGTTTAAGAAGGGTTTAAGTGAAAATAAGGCACGTGTGGGAGGAAAAACAAGGGTTTAAAGGACTTAGCTATATTTGGCATCATGTATTCAGTTGAGGAAAAACATTAGGACCCAAATAGGCATGATAAGTGGATAAGGTTCTAGCATAGAACCTTGGAGGCCAATAAAAAGATATTCCATGTAGGGAATATTCCCATAGGTAGCATTATAGTTAGTGGAAGGTTTTACAAAGAGGATAAACATTCACCAATGGAGGACAAAATTGACACTTGAAATGTGATCTTCTTATGATAGAAGTTATGGTGGTGGAAGATAATCCTATTTAAAGAAGTTCTTGGGAAAAAAATAAGACGTGGAAGGAGAAAGGGAGAGGGGAGAAGGTAGTGTGAAGGAACTATAAGGTACGAGAGTGCTAAGAGAAGGAGGGTAATGAGGTGTTGTAGAAATTTTAGGAAATGATAAAGGTTTTGAGATCATGATGTTAGGGTTTATAGTTCTTGGTGTTAGAGGGTTGTAAGGGATATCATTAAGCATATGTATGGGTACTGGAGTCTGTAACAAGGGTTATAATGGGGAAACAATAGTTAGGATCTCTAATCATATAAGTTTATAGTGGTTGGATCTCTGGCATTTGATGTATATAGTCTGAGATGACCCTTTTGAATGTAGTGTGGCTACTAGAAACTCTTTTAAATCAATATACATGGATCTATTTTGTACATATTGTTTATGGGTGTAAAAGCTCATGTTATTTGGCTGTTCATGACTCATATATGGTTTCTTGTGCCTTATAAAATGTTTATTTACCTTTTGTGATGCATTGATGTGTAGATATGTTAGTTGTATCTTCTTCCTTTTAAGTAGATACATGTACTTTTATTTCTGTAAATAATCCTCCATTAATGATGGAAATCTCTTGGAAAGCTCACATAAAGGAGGGGCTCGGCACCCGTGCGTGTCTCAGATGAGTTCCCAATGTATGTTGGGTGATAGGGCACCACGCTTGGGGTTAGAAAGAGGTATTGAGGGTAAATTAATGACTACACTAGTCTTAATGAGCCTCCATCTATGACTCGATTCAAGCCTTACATGATAAATTTGTAGTCATGGAATCCACCATCACATCTCTTAGATATGAAATTTAACATCTTAAGGATGATTCTCAATCACATGTTTGTGCTCCCTCTACATCTTATTTTCAATCTATGTCCACTACATGTCATATAGCCAAACCTCAAGTCATGCCATCGCCAGAACCTCTCATAATTGCTCGCAATGCTAAGCATAAGGACATTCTTACTGAGATTATTATTGGTCAATTGATCACTCTATCATCTATTGATTACTATCCTCCTTGTCACCTAACAAAGTATCAAGATTGTCCATATTACCATTATCATCAAATCAATGGGCATTATGACCACAATTTCTATGCTTTACAATGTAGATTCAAACATATTGAATGTTAAGGCTTTATTACATTTAATGGAAAACATCCTATTGCATGCCCACCTAAAAATACTATATCCACATGGGCTCCTAAGTCTATTCCGCCCTCTTTTAGTCAAAATCAATCTAAGAAAGCTCCTACGATCGCTATTGAACCTACCTCTAATATTTCTATGGAAGTTCTAGATGATTCTCTTATTCATTACATGCGTGACATTGACAACCCCTCACATGTGCATAATGATCCTTAACCTACTTAGGAAAAAACTTATCCTATTCCTGATGTTGCTTCTTCTCCATCTAATGAGCATCAGGTTAGCATCATTCAAGCAACCTCTAAGCAAATTTCTATTAACATTAGCTCACTATATCCTCCTACTAAGTCATCTATAGAATTAAAAATTCAACCTAAGCGACCTCCTTTAAAACTCAATGCAACATAGCCTCCTCTAAAATCTAAACTCCAACAAATTAATTTCATGAAAACAAATAATCCTCCTTCTAATGTTTATGATATATATTCACTTACACCACTACCATGCAAGATTCTGCCATGATCTCTTACCGTTAACCTTGTAATGCCAACACCTGTTATTGAATCTACATATATTGATGACTGGGACCTAGATACAACTTGCTATGGTGTTGAACCATCGAATGATCACACTCCTCTACCACTTCGGGGTCCCATCACTTTTGTTAAAGAAAATACTCCTTACATCGATCCACTTAGTGCCTTTTTACTAGATTTTCATTGCATACACACTTGGGGGAATAATATCTTACACATCCCCCCATCTTAGCATCAACACACCGCCCATACTTGTATAGTCATATATCACACTCTTAGCATAGGAATAATCATCCTATAATATAAAATTGTCATTACCTGATGACACACTTTGGTGCTTCAATTCACACTTGACTCTTGAGGGTTACTACTAAACTGAACCCCACACACTACACTATAATCATTACACATGGAATTTTACCACACATTACGCATTATACACCATACACTATATATTCATTCCAAAACATTTTGACATTTGTGCATTTATACTTCATATCTCATCCTAGTCTTCATTACATAGGAGTCTAACATTAAATTTCTAGTGTATATACATACATTCTACACATTACATTTTTACACATTCTAGATTTATCACATTTCATTATACACATCGTGTATTTACACATTCTACTTATCACATGGTCATCTTTTATCCTTACATATACTACGTTATCTTATACACACTACGCTCACTACCTAATGATGGACTTTAGTTCATCGGTCCATACTTGATTGTTGAGGTTTTACAAATCAAATGGACCTTACACTCATCACATGATCACCACTCCACATTCTATCATGCGACATTTCTAGGCTAGTGACATAAGATTTAGGGTAAATTTTCACCTAATTTATCATTTTGTACTGGTATACACCTTATGTTACATCACTACTCCCTCTTTTCATCATATAGTGATATACGCTTCGGCTGAATCATCACTCATTCATTCATCTTATAGTCTATTCATCAAGACCTTATATATGCTTTGGCTATAGGTTTCACGCACATTATTTCTATATGTTGCATCTCATCACCACGACATACACACTCATCACAATGCGCTAGACACAACATACACTCCTCAACCATTTCTTGATGACACACTCTTGTTTACATTTCATTATTGAATTCTGAGGGGGAAAATAATGAACCTCATTATATACACTTCCATTCAATCAGGGGCACGTGGATCCTATCATTCCAATTTGCATTCTATTTTATCCACCCAAAATGTACTGCATTGTCTTGGTGCATTTATTCTTTCTTGTTAGTATTTCACATGCTCACTTTATCACACATATTATATTAGTTTCTTATATGTCATTATCTATACCATCCACACATGCGCATTCATGCCTTTGTTTAGTGTGATAAAAATATAGGAATCTTATACACAACATAAATGCTCACCTTCTGTTGGTGCTCTAAATGATTTTGCCCCTTTGTCATGAAAACGCCTTCAATTTTATTTCTTTGTTTGGTTTATCCATGTGAAAATGTGAGTTCAAATGTTATAGTCATGCTAAAATCCTTCTAAAAATCATGTGTTTAGGATGTTATGCCTCTTTTTTTAGTTGAGGATTGTGCTAGACATGTTGTTCTTGAATATCCCTACAAAAAATTGATTGTGAATCCATTCTAAACCATGAAAAATGCATTTGTATACTAATACTAGGTCATGTTGTAAATTTCATGTTTGTCTCCATTTCTCGATGATATATGGCATTTTTCAGTTGGTTGCGGTATGACATATTTAAGTTAAAAAGGTAAAATCATCGTATAATATTAACAATTTGCTAACTTGGCCCCGAGGCCTGGAGAATATTCCTTTGAATATTTGTAGTTAAAAATTGCAAAAACAGAAATTGATTCCAACTCTGAAGAGATACACGTGTCACAAGTTGGTTGAATGCAAGGGATTGGGCCCTGATTTTGTTTCTTGACACTAAGGTGATAATGTATATAAGTATAAAGAAGCTCTCGAGACCTGCAAAAGGACACATGGAAATTTATCATGTAAAGAGTGGGGAAGTGGGTCATAAGAGAAAATTGGTAACTTTGAGTTCAATTTTGAAAGTGAACAAATATTAAAAAATGTCCCATAGATCCACCACTATTGGAATGCAACCACATGTCAAACTTGGGATGGAAGTTAAGGGTGGGTGATCAGATCAAATAGCTCAATATGTATGTGTTTAAAACAAGATACACGATTGTAAAATGTTTTCCCAAGACCACATTGCATAAGGTTATTCCACCTAGATGGCTCATATTTAAAATTGGGAAAGGTGAAATGGAGGGCCATGATGCAATTCATTAATGACTATTGCCATTAACGTGTTTTAACATAAATCAAGGAGGAATTTTGAAGTCTTCAAACACATTGATATTTTTGCTATCATATGTTGAGATCTGGACATCATTGTTAACATAATTTCTTGAGGAACAATGTGAAATTGATCATGGAACACGAATAGAGAACAAGAGATTGAAAATCCTTCGAACCAGAGCTGAATTACACAGATATTCACTAGAAAATTGGTAAGAACTAAGATACCCCCGTACTCTTATTCATTTTCAAGGAAATTCAAAGTAAAAATATGGCACTAAAGATAAAGACCATGCCGTCGGGTTTTCCTATTACTTCTGGAATCAATAGTAACCTAGAAAAAATAACGGATACAGATTTGATGAATCCCAACCTAGATGAATTCTTGCAAAGATTCAATAGCCCAAAAAAGAGTGAATTAATGGAAGAAATTCAAACAAGTAATATTGCTTTAGCTGGTTATATTTCATCCTTAGTACATTGTCAAGATCTAGTAAGACTATGTGTCATGAGTTATGATCCAGAAAAGAGGGAAGTACTAGATGGAAGTGGTGAAGTGGTATTAACTTTGACACCTGTTTCCATCAGATAATTCTAAAATAGCCTGTGATTAAAAATATGATAACCCTAGGTATTGACTTAGAGATACAAAATAATGAAGCTAAGAAAAAGGACTATGTCCGACTTATAAATTTTGAATGGATTTTAACAGAGAAGAAAGCAACCACTCAAATCCCTAAAAGACTTGTTAAGGAAAAATTCATTAAGGAAGTATAAGGTGTGATTGTATTGTTGAGTCAAATGGATGGATTAGAGACAAAGAATGAATTCAAGGAGTGGATGTGCACCTATATGTGGATAGTTTTGGAGAAGAAGGGGAACATTTGATGGGTAAACTTCATTACAGAAGAACTTCATGAGCACATGATAACACTGACAGTAAAAATGTAGATGAGTGACACTGGAGAAATGGAATTTTACATGATGACCTACTTGGTTTATACTATTTCAGGCCACATGTGATTCCTTGGCCTTGTACCACATGTTGCCTTAAAAAAATTCCAAATGCATAAGATCTTCCCTCAATTATAGTTGGGTAATTGGAAAGAGAATGTGAGATTGGTTAATGATGCTTTCTTTACACCAATAATATTCTTATTTAGGCCAAAATAGGATTTTTGAGGAGGCTAGACAAGTAATCATGGATTATGGAAGCTATTTCATTCAATACATGAAGTTTACATACATCAGGGTTAGTGGATTTGAAGGCCAACCATGTAAGCTACCCAGATATTTAGATGACAAAATGGCCTTATGTGAATTGGAAAGACAATTGACACCAATTCACAAAATAATTGTTGGAAAACACAAAGAAAAACATCAAGTTCCCCATCAAGATTGGAAGGTACTCTTGCCCTTTAATTATAAAGGAAAAATTAATGGAAGATGAGATGAAAAGTTTTGAGATGGAAAGGTTTGAGGCAAGGACCAATTATGACATCAGGTGGGTATTCAACAATCTTGCAAACACTTTTGAACATGAGCCTCAATTTGAGGATTATTGGATGAATTGCAGAGAAAAGGAGGAGCTCAGGTTAAGAGACTTCTCAAGAATGACCCTCACCCAAATCATAGACTTCAAGATTGCTGTTATCCCTAAGGGAGTTGTGGATGATCCACATACTATGAGTCAATATTACCTTGATCAAAAGGTGGAGGGACAACTAATGGTCCCCTTGAATTGGAATGAAGAGGATTCAAATGACTCATATGCCTGAATAACTGATGTAATGAGAAGAACATTGAATTGGCTAGCCTAGAAATACATTGATTTATCAATTCAAAGTATAAGGTTCTTAATAAATTTAGGGATTTGGGAAAATTTAAAGATGACCTTCCTCCCCTGAAAGGAACTGACATAATGGATCCCTTGAGAGGAAAATCTCCTCAATTTATTTCAAAAATGCCTACTTCAAGACTTGTAGATGAATGCACTTCTGCTATAAGCAAGTTTGGTACTTCTATGTATGTTCTAAAGTTGAAAATTGAAGAAATTCTCCTAAAATCAATACAAAATGCTACTATCACTTTTTCAGTTCCACTACAATCAAAAGGAAAGGGTATAGCTACTCATAAGACTCCTTTAGATGTTTTTTGAAAAACCTAAA